>JAUKPH010000017.1:1162500-1762500 GCA_030549335.1 Pontederia crassipes
CGCCACTTTTGAATTTTCAATATCACTTTTTTATATCAAACAAAATATTATAATCAAAGTCAAAGGATAAGACTATCTAAAAATAGTTAACATTAAAATATTAAAGAAGTGGCAAATAAATAATCCAGTAATACATGCTTGCCTTATTTATTTTGGTCAAATACTACATTCATTTTACATCGTCACTATTAAATGCGCCAAACTCACTTTGTCATCTCATTATAATTTGACTCTGCAGTTACTAAAATCTGACCTCTCTCCGTAACAAATTAACAATGTCTGCAAATATATCTTTATGCCAAAGGTTGCTTGTCCAAGCGTCTTGTTTGGGAATAGAATCTTTTATTATTATTATTATTATTATTATTATTATTATTATTATTATTATTATTATTATTATTATTATTATTATTATTATTATTATTGAGCTACTTAGAACTCGAATATAGCGTTATATTTGCATCGAAGGGTTGGCTATATTGACTCAAAATGAGTATAAAATGCCACACAAAAGATATGGATTTGGGATATTTAACATTTCATCTCTTTTTATAATTGAATTTACGTGCGTGCACGTTTTGAATGTGATGTTTCCAATTTCATGGACCAATGGAATAGATATCCTCCTCCTCTTGCTCGGGAGTCACAAGAGTAACAGTCGCTAAAGAATAGTTTGTTCATGGACTAAATATTCGTGAAGTATTTTGAGGTAATCTTAATTTCAAATTGTTGCGTGCACCAAACGATTCCTCTGCCTTTTCCCACATGAATCTGTCGCCATCGGATTTCTAGCACTATTCTCATCTCCGTTCGTCATCATAGTTGTCATCATCCATTATATATATACATATATATATATATATTTGATGCAAAAATAAATTTATAAATTAGCTGTCATAAGCACATATGTCTTTGGAGAGAGACAGGAAGTATAAGAGAATTAATAGTTTCTTTTCAACGTTTTCATAATCGGATCGCGCATTCTATGGGACCTAACTTTTTATCGGATCATAATTAGATTGATCCTATCAAATTCGATCGAATTTAATTAGATTTTATTAAAATAAATTTATTTATAATCATTATAAAATATAATATAATTTATATGATATAATGTATGAATATTGTACTAATAATTTATTAAAAATATTAAAAATTAATATAATATAATTTTTATCTATTAAAAGTTTTAATAGTGATAAATAATAATGATTCACATATGACTATAAATAGATTATTATTTTTAATTTAATATCTATTATTTAATGATGATAGATGCTATATTAATAAATTTTATTTTAAATTATTCTTTTTTTCTTTAACATTTTTCTTTTTATTTCCTTTATTTATGACCTTTGATAATTTTCTATTGTAATATTATTCAATTTTAAATACTTATCTTTTTATTTCAATTTTTATTTAATTTTATATATATCATATTCCCTCTTTTTTTACCCTTCTTATATTCCTTTCTTTTTTTCTTTTTAAAATTTCCTATTTTTGTCATTTTATTTTTTTAACATATGAATTGAACCGAGTTTAACTGATCCGATTCAACCGATTTTTTTTCGATTCAATGTCAAAAATATTTTACCATCAAACTAAATCGGATCACCGATCGATTCGCGATTTCATTCATCTCACTAATAAAAAATAAGGTGGAATCATAAAATTTATTAATCCGGTCACAATTTATTTTAATTTACTTATTCATTTAAAAATGTAGGAGTAACTTTATTCTCCTATTTTCTTAATTTTAGGAGTAAAGATTGAAAAGCAAAAATATTTTTTATTCTTCTAATTATGAACATCATTAGAATTAAACCTGTTGAATAGAAAATTCATTTAAAAATATAATTCATATTCTTGTAAAAATAATTCTTCGTCAAACGGGCCGGATTGTTTACACAACGGAATATCAATCAAAACAAAAAGTTTGCGAAAATAAAACTTTGTCAATGATTTATGATGGGGAGAAATGGAGAAAGTTTCCAATTACTCTGACAAGATATTATCAATAAATTTATTTTTATGTAAGATATGAAAATAGATGACGTCCCAATGCCACTCCTCCATCGGTTTTTGCCACTCAAGAAACTTTTGGAACTATTTTACCCAAACATGACTTGTAAAAGTAAAGTTGTCGGATAGCACACATCCCGACAATTAATTTGATTAATATCTTTTGTACTTTTTTTCACGAGAAAACTTAAAAATAATATATGTGACCCAAGAGCCTTATATAATTAATTTTTAGGGAGAAAACAAAAACAATTAATTTATTCTTTTTTAATCTCATAAAACCAATTTTTTTAAACATCATTTCATTTATTATCGACTAATTTTTTAAACATCATTTCATTTATTATCAGCGGAAAATAAAAAAACTTTTATGTTAATTTATAATAATTAAGGATGTTCACGAATTAAATTTAATTTGATCCAATTTCGAACTTGATTTGAGCAACTTTGATCAGATAGGATTAGATCAACTTTGATCAGATAGGATTAGATCATTTTCTTTTGGGTGTTTGAACTTGATATCGAATTGGATAGTCGAATAAACTCAACCACCATTTATTTTTTTGTATTTTGTGTTTTGTAGTAATTAATATTTCTTTTAAAGTGCGAAATATTTTTAAATATTTAAATATATTTTACATATTAAAAAAGTTTATTTTTATATAAGATATAAGTTTAAATTTAAATTGAAAATAAAAAAATTAAGTTTTTAACCCAAGTCGAGATCCTATCCAAATAAAATTGTATCTCATTCTTTGATACTCGGCCAGTACCGAGCCAAGATCGGATCCGAATTATAAAGATGCAAATTATGTCCAGACATGATATTTATATATTATATTATATTACTTGAAAAATGTATTTATTTGAATTAAAATTTTATATTTTATTATATATATTAAACATACATTATATTATATTACTCTATATATAATTTAATTGATAATTACCATATTTATATAATAGTATTAAATAAATTTACTATTAGATTTAAATTTTATTAATAATTATGGTCGAATAAGAATAACCCGGAATGTCTAATTTTTTATCTCGATTTTGACCGGACCATGACACTTTTTAAAAAATTTAGAGCAAATCTAATAGGATCAGAACGGTCGAGATCCAATCCCAAGTATGAGCTTACTTACCCCCAAGTTCATGGGGTCGACTTGAGCGAACACCCTAAAATAATTGTAGTGTCAACTGACATGTTTTTTTATTGAAAGAAAGATGACTTCAAACGATTTAAATATTTTAGTTAAATTTTGGATCCTATAGCATAAATATATAGAAACTTATGTTTCATGGAATATATCAATGTTAATAGTCAGATCAGTCACTCATCTAGATAAATCTTCGGGTCAGATCATATCCATTAGATTAATTAATTTGAAATGTCCAACTGATTTATAATAGATAAAAATTAAGATATTTATTTAAATATGTTTATCAATAGTTAATATACTTATATATTAAAGTATAATAATAAAAATTTAAAAGTTTTAATTAAAAATAAAAAACTCAATGTGTTAACTTTTTAAATTGTAATATATTAAATTATACTTTATAAAATTATATTTCTCAAATTTAACTATTATTACCAACCTAAACCAGAAATATATGATCTAATATTTTAATTTTAATTAATGATTCTTTTATTTCTGATTTTATCATTTAAGAAATATCAAAAGATAAAAAAATATTCTTTTAAAGAAAATCATTATGATAATTAGTTATGGTAACTTCATATAAGAAAATTAAAACACTCTAATTATTTCAATAGGTATGATATAATGATTTTTACACGATTATTTATTCAATTGGTTAAGGATTCTAACTTGTGTTTCTATAATGCTGCTCACTGGATTGATCCTTCATCAAGTTTGATCGAGTCTAAATAGATCAATAGAATGGATAAGTTTGATGTATGTGACTCATGGATTAGTTTGGTACTTGGATCATAACCAAAATTTATAATATTGTTATGTCTTATTGTGTTCCCTTTCAAAATGAGGAATATTGTGTTCCCCATTTTCTTATTCTTCAAATAAAAGATGTATGGATCAGTTTTTTAAAAAATTAAATTAAACCTCATCCATAAATTTTTAATTCAATAGTTAAAGAGATGGAGATAGAATGACCCTCCTTTATCCTCGTTTAAAATGAACACCTTCATTTTATCCTATATCTATATTATGAGATATATTTATATTTTGGAAAGAGCAATATTTGCAAGGCTTCAATTTTTTTTGATGAAGTTATATAAGGGTGTTCACGGATCGGGTTGGACCAACCTGACCCCAAACCTGACTAATTTTGATCAGGTTGATGGCCTCTTGTGAAGCAGACCCGACCGACCCGACTTGATTCGGGTCGGATAATCGGGTTACCCGACCACTTTTTCTTCTTTTATTTTCTTTTTTATTTTAAATATTTTAAATATATATTAAATTAAACCATAAAAATAAAAAATTATTTATTTACTATTTGTTTCTATATTTTAAAGGATTTATTTTCATATTTTTAACATTTTAATCATATAAAATCTCTAAATTAGATTAAAAATAGTTTAATTTAAATAAAAATAAAAAATAGTCCGATCATCGGGTCATGTCCGATCCGACCAAGGGCTCGAATTGGGTCGGTCGGGTCATCGGGTTCACGGATCGACTCACCGAATACCCCTAAAGTTATATTAGTTTAATTAATCTAAATTATAATATTATATTGTATAAAAACAAATAAAAGATCTTTGTTTATTTTAAAATCTTAGAATATAATTTTAAGTTCCATTACCAAGTATTATCCATAATCAGTAACATAATAATATATAAGAACTGTTATGCCATATTTTTTTTTTAAGTCTCTCATGAAAAAGTACAAAGATGTTATCCAAAAAAATGAACAACCTAAGTCCATGAGATAACTAGGTTTGTTTGGATGCGTGTGGCAACTTAAGAGTAAATTTTTTAGTGAACTCAAAGGCCGATCAATTATATTAATATTGCAATCCTAATCAATAATATTTTTTCTCCTCAGCTTCAAATTAAAATTAACAAAAATGATATAAATAAAAAAGACAGTGACACAATAAAAAAAGGGGATGAAACTCCTCCCTCCTCTCTTACGAGCATTGCATAGAGGAGGGAAGCAGAGTACCACGGTGGCCGGAGAAGAAAAGAGGGATGGCGACCACCCTTTGACATCGAGTGCATTGAGTACATTAAACATTATAATACTTAATTATGCATAATACATGAATCCTAATCTATTGTAGCTAGGTATAAAGTGAGTAGGCCAAATCATATCTGTTACAAATATTTGAAAACCGCATAGCACAATCAATAATATACTTAATTATACACCATAATCCTATAAACCTAGGGTGCAATCAGGTGGAAGACAGGAAAAAAAAAGGTAATCCGATAAGGGCACGAATGTTGGTCTCTTCAATTATTTGCTCATGACATGAAGAGATGGAGGTGTAACTTCAATCTGTCTCTCTTTTTGTGCATGTTGGCTAATGATTACAGAATAGCTAAGTGTTGTGATATCCCAACATTTTGAGCCACATAACTATGGTTGGTACCGTAAAGCAATTTGAACATATTGGATAATGCTACCAGTTAATCATAAGAGCATCAATTTTAAGGCTGCATTTCATACGAGAATATTGAGAGAACTTTTGTTCTCGAGAACTAATTGATGTGATAGAAAAGTTTGGGTTGGTGTTTGTATGAAAAAGTATAATGATGGAGATTTAAAAAGTTGATGTGATGAATAAGTTTTAGTGGATGTTTGGATAAAAAGTAAAAATTAAGAATATAATATATTATTTTATGAGGTATAAAATTATAGTAAATAAGAATATATTATTAATATTATAATTTACATAAATTATTATATTATTAATATTATTTCTATTTATTTTGATTAAATATTTTAAATATTATTAATATTATAATTTACGTACATTTTAAGATCCAAATATAATATATTATTTTAAAAAAATAATTGAATAGTTTAATTAATAAATTATTTATTAATTATTAGGACTAATTATTTTATAGTTTTTAATTAATAACATTTAATAAATTATTTTATAATATCCCTAATAATGTATTAATATATTATAAATTATATATACATACATTATAAACTAATTAAAAAATAGATGAAATAAAAAAAGGTCAAACGTTGAAAAAAAAAGCAAATGTTTGCCGAAGGCAAAAAAATGTTCTCGTCTGAGCTCACATGTTTTTGTTCCCGTCACGTAAGCTGTTTGGAAACATTTTGCGATGTTCTGCGAAATGTTTCGCGAAATGTTCCCAGACCAAACGCAACCTAAAAGAATGCTTTTTACATTTACCATTTCGTCATCTTCACATTGTCCAAAAGGTTTCCTTAAACTTTGTCATAACTATAAGAACGTAATTTTTTTTTACATTTATTCCTAATATATGAACATATCATAGCGTCTTTTCATTTTAATATATTTGTTGTTAACTTTCTTATTGCTTTCAATTTTTTAAATTTATTAAATTACTAAACTACCTTAAATAAAAAAAGTGAACATTTATTTTAAGTTGTAGAGGATGATTTAGTCATTTAATAAATTAGAAAATTGAAAATAATGAGAAAATTAACATAGTACGATGGATCACTACAAGAAAAAGCCTGATTTCCGATGGTTTGTTTTCGACGGGCCGAAATCTGTCTGAAATACCGACGGCTTTTTCGACGGATCGAATAAACCGTCGAAGTTTTCGTTGGGTAATTTTCGACGGTTCTAGCCGTCTAAATCTTCGACGGTTCAGAATTCGTCGAAACTTTCGATGATCGTAACCATCGATGATTTTTTCGACGGTCTAGACCATCGAAAGTTTCGACGGTTCACCTATCCGTCGAAACTTCAAGCATTCAAAGCCGTCAAAATATTTTAACGTTGGACATATATTATTATTTTAATTTTCGATGGTTCAGACCGTCGAAAGTTGCGACGTTTCACGGAACCGTCGATATTTCGGCGGTCAAACCCGTCGGAATATTAACTAATTTTTATTAATTAAAATATTCTGCATTAATTATTTTCGACGATTTTATATAACCATCGAAAGTTTCGACGGTTTGACTAGTGGGTTTGACCGTCTTAATTCGAATTAATATTATATTATATTTACCTAAGTTTCGACGATTATGATCGTCGGAAATTGGCTATATAAATACCCGACCCCACTGTCACTTTCTCCGTTTCGATCCCGACCGCCCTCTCTTCTACCGTCGAAAGCTCGCGTGCATTCCGTCCGGTGGCGCCCTCCGGTACTTGCATTGTCGAAGCCTCGCTGCCTGAAGCCCTCGTCAGCCGCCCGAAGCTCTCGTCCACCGATCGAAGCTCTCGTCCGCCGCCTGAAGTTGTCTTCCGCCACCAGGTCTCCGTCGTGACTACAACCTCCGGTGCAGGTACGCTCCGATCCCCGCCGATTGAAGCTCTCTCCGCTCTCCCATGCCAGATCCAACCGCCCTCCGCGCGCAGCGGCCAGATCCGGTCGTCCGCCGCCTGCGGCGCCCAAATCCAGCTGCCCTCCACGCACGGCGGCCAGAACCGGCCGCCCTCCGTGCGGCGGCCAGATCCGGCCGCTCTCTACACTGCCAATTAAATTTGTGAACCGTCCTCCGCATGATCTGTGAACAAATTAAATTGAAGTTGATTAATGACTAAATCTCATAGTTCTAATTTAACGACTCAGATGATATGATTGCATGCAGTTGGATCCACTCCCTAATATTCCTTGTAATTTTTGCATATTCCTTGTAATTTTGCATGTTCACATCTCTTGAAAATTTGAGTTGCATACATGGCTCACATATCATCTGTAGTGCATAAAGAATATTGTTACTTTATATGCTGCAAAATCAGAGAGATATGTTCACAGATATATCCGTTACTTCAACTATTGTTTTGTTCATATCTAGTTTAAAGTAAATAAAAATTCTTGTGTTACAGACTATTATGTTATGCTTGTATTTGATCCATTCTTGTATTTGTTATGCTTTGCTTGTGTTGTTGCTATGATAAATTGTCGCGGGATGTAAAAGATTGTCGCTCATGTTGTAAAAAGTATTTCAGCTCGCTATACATGCATGACTGTAGTTTGTCGCTGTCACCGTAAATTACATAAATCCTGATTAGTTGTAATTAGTTGTAATTAGTGTTTTCTTTAAATGACGAAATATGTGAACCGTTGGATTGATTTACAATTTTTTACCAGTTTTATTACGCATTTTATAATTACTACAACTTGCAAATAATGTCGACATTATGTCATACTTGAACGACCGTCGATGGATGTGCAATAGAAATAATCCTGGTCGTAGAGGCTTGACACAAGAATTTATAGATGGCGTTGACTATTATGTTAGTGTGGCTTGTCAATCTTTCCAATATCAACAAGAGGGAACAATTAGGTGTCCTTATTTGAAATGTGCTAGCACAAAGTTACAGACGCTAAAGATTGTTAATGTTCACTTATATAGAAAGGGTTTCAAACCCAATTATTGGCAATGGGATGATTTAGGCGAAGGAGCGCCTTCGACAAGCGTCCCAAATCCAGGTCTTCATTTTGTCGATCCTGAACCAACATTTACTTCGCAATATGAACAGTTAGTTTATGATGCAGCTACAACTGAGCATGACAATATTAGATTTGAGCAGAATGAAGAGGCACCAAATTCAAAAGCAAGAGATTTTTTTGAATTATTAAACGCATCGAGCCAACCCTTATGACTTGGGTGTGAAAGTCATTCGGAACTATCATTTGATGTTAGATTATTGAATCTGAAAGCCGACCACAATATTTTATAAGCATGTTTTGATGCATTTCTAGATATTTTAAAAGATGTCACACCAACTGGGGCTCGCATTCCTGAAAATTTTTATAGGACAAAAAGATTGGTTAGTAAACTTGGTCTTGGCTCAACTAAAATAGATTATTGTCGTCATGGTTGTATGTTATATTATGACGATGACATCAATTTGAATGACTGCAAATTTTGTGAGGCCGAATGATATAGAGTGACTAACAAGACAAAATATTGTACTTTATTCCACAAAATATTATCCTATTGCAGGAGAAAGAGACGGGTAGACCACCTACTCAGGACGAAATATTTCTCCGAACTCATCAGAAGAACAACAAATAATGGGTTTCGGATTATGCCCGGGAGACATATGTATTTAAATTTATGTGCTATTATTTTTTCTAAATTGCAAGTTAATAGTTAATTATTAAAACTTTGAAGTCAATCACCTACTCATCGTTTATAGTTAATTATTTTTGTCGGTTCTTTGTTTTTCTTTATATTTTAGGAGTCTTATAAAATAAAAGAAGTTGTTCACATTACGCAAGCCACGCAGGAGGGGACCACACCGTTGACCCCAAGACAACTTTGGACGGACCACGTCGGCGTGAAGAATGGTCGCATTTACGGCCTCGGATCTTCTGTAAGTACAACAGATATTGGATATGGTCGTAAATCTACTTTAGGTTCATTTTTTTTGTATGCAAGAAATTATGGATCAGATGAGGCATACGATTAGGGAAGAGCTCAGAAATGAGTTCGAAGAACGTGAACGTCATACCAAGACTGAAATGAAGAAAATGATGCACGCCATCATGCATGGCGAATTGAACGACGATGACGCCGAGGTAGATTCATTATACTTAATTTTTTTTTGGAATTTGCTTTAATCTGTAGATTCATTATACTCATTAGATTCATATTCACTTTGACATCAACACGACCTAGAGAAATAAGGGTATATGGGTACTAACTTAGATTTTACTTTTCATTAGATTTCAAATACGAATTCATGTTTTTTTTTTGCATTTTCATATGGGTACTAACTTTCTCATTTCTCTATGTCTTGTGCAGTGATGTTCGAATTGTTTTGTGACCAAGACTTCAGAACTTCAGCTCTTCATCGTGACCAAGACTTCAATTTGTTTGGAATGGTGTTTGAATTATGTGATGTTTGGATAGTATTATTTGATGGTTATGTGATGTTTGAATTATGTGATGTTTGGATAGTCTTATTTGATGTTTGGATAGTATCTGTGATGGTTATTATCTGTTGAATTATGTGATGGTTGGAATGTTGAATTATGTTGTACTATCTGTCCGGACATTAAAATACTACATTTTTTAAATTTTTTTTATTTCCGACGGTTCTGACTGTCGGAAATAGCTAAAAATTGATTATCGGCAACGGATTTTTTCGATACTTACCGACGGTTCTAACCGTCCGTGCAGTATTATCGACGGTCTTAGCCGTCGAAAATCACTTGTGGAGTCGATAGGTGAAACCATCGATATGAGTTTGTTGACGATTTAAGCCATCGATACTATCGACGGTTAAACCGACGGTCTTAGCCGTCGAAAATCACTTGTGGAGTCGACAGGTGAAACCGTCGATATGAGTTTGTTGATGATTTAAGCCGTCGATACTATCGACGGTTAAAGCCGCCGATATCTATCGACGGTTTAAACCATCGATAGTATCGACGGTTCAAGCCGACGATAAATATCGATGGCCCAAACCATCGATAGTATCGACAGTTCAAGCCGCCGATAAAATATCGACGGCACGAACCATCGATACTATCGACGGTTTAAACCGTCGATATATATCGGCGGTCATAACCGTCGATAGTATCGACGGTTCGTGCCGTCGATACTCAACGTTCGACGGCCGCGCCCGCCAGCTAGACCGTCTGTAATATCGATGGTTCAGAAATAACCGTCGCAAATAGTTTGCGACGCCACATTTTCGCACGGGCACTACCTGTCGAAAGAACCGTCGGAAAACGTTATTTCCGACAGATCTGATCATTTTACAGACGGTTCGGATCATCTGTAACAGGCAATTTTCTTATAGTGGATGGACTAAAAAATTACGACATAGTTCAAGAAGACATTATAATAAGTTCATATATTAAAGACAAATGCGAAAAATCGTTATATTTCAGCGGATGTTTAAAGAGTTAACCCAACAATTTTCTTTTATTTCCTATGTATCAATCCACCCAAACCCATTCGGCATTAGAAAGTCAAGTCCAATTAATTTGTGTTCATTTTGAATTGCATGTCTAACGATAATGATAAGTGAAGATTAATTTTACATCCAGGAGGAGTCAAATTTGAAATTCTATTTAATAAGAAGTACTTATCACTCCACTTCATTTTTTTTATTTTTTGGTGCATATAATTTTGTAAGAAGTTTCATATAACCTTGTACTAGGAATAAAAAAAATAACACTGCATGCATACATTGAGTTGGATTTGATCTATGAACAAATTTAACTAGGGTTTAAAAGAGGTGAGGTGCCACAAATTTTTTTTTTAATTCCATCAAATTGATGAATTAAGAATAAGTAAACCATTTTAAACCAAATTAAATTATATCTCTATCTCTCATTAGTCAATTATCTTTTTGTGTCATATGAATATTATATTGATAAAATAGTTTTCATTTATAATTATTCTTTTATAAATATAATCTCTCATATTTTTTATTTTTAAAAATATATGAATAAAATAATTATGAGAAAAAATATTATATAATATAATAAAAAACAGGTGAGATTAAAAATAAATTAAATGATAAAGAAATAAATAGTTATTAATCGTTACATATTATAAATAATTTATATATAACAAAAGATAAAAATATTTTTTTAATAAATAAAACTTTAATTTTTCAATCAATTTTTTTATAATTTATTATTCAAAGACGAAGTTTTCAATTACACGCTCTACCATCTCATATCTTTCACCGTCCTATCATTAGTTAATTATTAAACAAATCTTTAATTATCATATTATCGGTTCAACTATACACATGTCAGGATCACATCATTATTATGTCACGAGTATAATTTTAATTTAATAGTCTCTGACATTTACTTTTATCATATTCACGAATGGATACTAATTTATTCTAAATCACAAATTTATGAACACATTTTTGTAACGAAAAAATAACATCTTCAAAAAAAAATCATCAACAATAATACGCAATTATTATTTTTTGACAACTCACTTATGTCGTACTTATAATCTTTTTTACTCTATAACCATCAGCAAAATGAACTCATAAAACTAAATTAATACCAAACTCACGAACTATTCTTATAAATTATAATAGTAAAAAATGCACACGTAAAAAAATTACTTGTGTCCTGGAAAACGAATATATGTTCCTCAATTACTCGAATATTTGATCTTCTAATTAGAATCAGAA
Source organism: Pontederia crassipes (assembly GCA_030549335.1). Lineage (NCBI taxonomy): Eukaryota > Viridiplantae > Streptophyta > Magnoliopsida > Commelinales > Pontederiaceae > Pontederia > Pontederia crassipes. Next base: position 1,174,823 of record JAUKPH010000017.1, read on the forward strand.
AAAAGAGTCAAAATCTTCAATCATCATCATAGGTATAAATTGTTTGGGACGCATATTTCTTCTGTATATCAAGGGGTAAGTTTAAAACAACAACGAACACATAAAAAGTAGATGCATGACAAGGATGAGTGCATCCATTGGCAAAGGTGCGCAACGTGGAAGGTTAGATTCCATGGTTGCAAGGACGTTCACAAAGTAACAGAGCACCCACTCTCTCTCTCTCTCTCTCTCTCTCTCCACTCTATAAATGCTGTGAGCTTGCTCATGCCGAAGACAAACCCTGTCTTCCAAACAAGTTTCTTCTTCTTCTTCTCGCTCCATTATAAAAAAAGTACGTACGCATATAAACATAAACGAGTGGGATCGAACACAGTGCAAGAGTGTCAGAAGTAGAATCTGTTAATACAAAGCTACAAGAATCGCCTGATGCAGGAGGACGAGAGAGCGAAGGTGAAGAAGGGATGGCTGGCGGTGCGAGTGGGACTGGAAGAAGCCGGCGAAGGCGGCGGCGGCGGAAGGTTCCGGCGGTTCGTCATCCCCATATCGTACCTGCACCACCCGCTCTTCAAGCGGCTCCTGGACTCCGCCCACGAGGTCTACGGCTACCGTCTCGCCGGGCCCCTGAGGCTGCCCTGCTCCGCCGACGACTTCCTCCACCTCCTCTGGCGCATCGAGCGCGAGTCGGCCTCCCGCCGGCCGGCGAAGAGCACCCGCGGCCACGGCCACCCGCAGAACTACTTTCCCTTGCACTCTTGCTGACTAGAGCAGTTTGAAAGAACTAACTGATGAACAGAGCCATCCCCATCTATGTTACTTATATACGCTGGTTGATCGCTTCATAGTTTTACAGATTGCCAGATGCTTTGATCCCAACTCTTCTCTCTCTCTCTCTCTCTCTCTCTCTCTCTCTCTCTCTCTCTCTCTCTCTCTCTCTCTGTTTTTTTTCTCTTTTTGTTCTGTACCAATCAAATGAAGAATTCAGTGCTTGGTATGAGGTGTTTGTCTATGCACCTGTGGATAGAACAAGTAGCAGCTCTTTTTTTGTGTTGTTGTTACTTGATTTGAAATTAATCTTACAAGACAGAACTGTTGGTTTCTTACTGGATTTCCACAACTCTTTTTAAAACATGGGGACTAATGATGAAGTGTCCTATATGCACCACAGTTGTTTTAACCATCAAATTTCAAATTTAAATTTATAATTTATCATTAAAATATCCGTGTACAAACGATGTGTGTATAGATCAGAATATATCATTTTGATTATGTTTCAATGTCAAATTACTGAAATATTAGTAATTTTGAACATAGAAAAATGTTCTTTATATATATATATATATGTATATAAATCATTGAATGTATAATAGAAAAAGTGACTTCTCCTCTCTTAAGTACTGTTTTGAGTCCAATTTTTATAAATGTAACAAAAATCTATTGAGAACATCATAAATTTATCAAATTAGTTGTCAAATAAAAATAAGTTTACAAAATAAAATTTATAATTTAAAAATAAATGCGGGGAAAATTATAATTGAAAAAACTCTTTCTTTTTTCAACAAATATATTGAACTTGTCCCTCAATTATCTCTTGTCGTAGTAAAATGCCGCACCTATCTGTCCTGTTATATCATGCATCAAAAATATGTCGCGTGATATGAAAGATATTGTCATTTTGATAGTATAATTAAAATCAGAATTGCGCATGATATGACATGATTGTGCATATCATAATGTAATTAAAATTATAATATGAAAGATATACATAATTTTAATTAAAACATAATTTATTGAACAACATGTTGCGCCGAATTTTGATGTTACTATATTAATTTTTTGTTCCCGGACCGTTAAAAAATTGAATTGACAGAGATAAAGTGTTCAAAAATGGATTCCGGAATGCAAAGGAAAATGAAGTGATCGCCACCTTTTAGATCTTCTTTTGATGAGGAGGAATCGTCTCGAAGTCGGATAAAATTTTCTTGCTTTTATCTCAAGATTTGTGATTTAGGATTGCAATATATGCATAGCGGTGTGTCACATTTCTAACAATAAAAATGTGTAAGTATAATTATATCGTGAGGTATTGGACGGTTGTAATTTTATATTCAATTTTTAAAATCAACACGTATAACTTTTATTTATATAATTTTTATTTGAATATTAAATTAGTCAAGTGTTAGAAAAATGTCTACGATGATCGTACATCCACTTATAATAAGAGACTTCATGCCAACGTTTCATTCTTCGCGTGCATGTTTTTAAAACCAGAGTAATATAACACGTGAAAAGAGTAACGTACACATAGATTAAACATTTATTTAGGGGGCGCACTAATTAGAGATAAGAATGTGTTGGATCACATTCACAGATCTTGGATGCTACATGCAAACGTTTAAACTAAAATGAATTATCTATGTTAACTCATATGCCAAGTTATCTTACAACTATTAAAAATAGTATTTCCGCCTTTTATTTTCACGATATATTTCATTAGTTATAATTTACAAAATTATTGATGTTTCAAAATTTACTTATAATTATATTTGTTATTTGTAAAAAAATATTATGATTTTTCAATATTATTGATCTTATAATGGCACACCACAACACTATTTTTTAGTACAACAAATAAAGAAAAATAAGATCTTTTAATTTTTTAAATACGGGTTTAATATATTTTTAAATAATCCTTAAAAAATATCGAACAATTCTTGATCCTTAATACATTTGTCAGATTTCATCGAATACCTAATTGTAACCATTCTAAGTTCAACCAAAATTAATTTTGAGCATTGGTCCGCATGAATTCAAAATACGTTTTTGAAAGATAAATAAAAATATTACTTATAAGTTCATAACTATTTCCATAATTTTTCCCATCTAAGACTATCATTCTTGATTTTTTTTTTTTCAATCTTGAAATCTTACTATCATCTTCCTCAGCATCTTTTGATTTGGAGTGTTAACCAAAACTGGTGGTCACAAATCTCAGGACAAGTAGAATTGATACAACCATATCCAGTGTAAAGTTGAAGATTTTTCCTCTTCTTCTTTTCAAGATGTTGGAATCACAAAAGCAAGGAGCAAGTGCTATATAATTAAGATACTCCACTTAATCTCTTAACCCCCAAAACTAATGGTCGGATTATGGTGATAAGCTAAAAGAGTTGGTGATAAGACGGCATAAATTTGGAATTTGTTAAGTGGAAGGTAGGCGGAGGGAGGGATCGTATCGCCCCATGCATCAAATATAAAATATTACACGTAATGTATGCACCTATGCTCATAATATCTTTATTTGGATCCTCTAAAACGAATCCGTGTGCATCAACTTACACGACGGACGATGGCAGTGAATGAACTCGCGAATCAATTGGGTTTTAGTTTTCCTTTATTAAAAAAAATATCAGGAAATTGATTTTTTTTCGTTAATTCAGTTCTAAAATTGAAATAATATTCTCTCAACAATTGGCACCGCCTTTTGTCGGAGCATAATTCATCACAAGTGCCCTTCTATTTTTCGTCAACATTTATAAATTTAAAATAAAATAGGTTCTCCAATTCGAATTCGCCACGAATGGCAATTTTTTTGTTACAAGCAGTATTTAGCCGCCAGAGAATCTTTTGCGAAGTATCTCGTATGAATATTAGCTTCGACGAGTATATCGATTTGTTTGATTTGATTTGATTTCACATATTAATTTCAATTAAAAAATATTGAGAAAAGAATATAAGAAGTTAAGTTGTTTTTTCTTTTCAATTTTGTAAGGAAGAAACGTATTTAACGCAGTGTCTGGAATGAAATGAAATTATTTTACTTAATGATTTTTTTGGCCCGTTTGAAATGAAATTAAATAGAAGTTTTTTTTAGGTTGTCATCCATTGTCCGGGAAGCGGCGCTGATCATCTAACTCAGTTGTCGTTAAGAGTTATGTGCACTGGTCACGGATTGAAGTCTCGGCCTACGCCTGACTAATTTAGTATTGCTCTGGGTAGCATATATGACTATGATAGATAAGACTTTCAACGAAATTTTTTTATATTTACAAATATTCGAATTCAAAATTTTTACTTAAATGATAAGAAGTTACTATCCACTTCTCAACTTTGGTTGATTATTTGTGTGTGGCAAGTAGAACAATCCAATAGACTATAACCTCTCTTTTTTTTTCCAAAAAAAACTACCTTAAAAAACTATCTTGTATAATCCACAAAATAAATTAACTTTATTTCTAAGGAAAGAATACAAAACGTGTTCCTCTCATTTTCTTTTATAACCATATTTTCTTAATTATAAATATTGTGCTCCTAATATAATAATTGAAAACTAATTATTTATTATTGCATGTGATGGAATATATAAATAATATTATATAATGCTAATGAATTAAACACAAACAATACGTAATCTCGTGTTTTCTAATTAAAAAATTAATACTATATTTATTAAATGTTATAGTAAAATAAATTGTGCATTTATTGTTAGAGATATGTATTGATTAATTCCAAATGGATATTACTATAACATTATTTATTCTTGATATAATTTTATTTTGCTTTAATCCAGATAAGACTCTTAATAAGAATAATCCTGTTTATGAACAATCCTTTTGTTAATCTATCTAAGGGAAGACCCACATGTATGTTGCGCCTTAGTCATTTGTAAACATTTTAATAACAATATATTTTAACTTTATGATTAAATTAATCTGATGTTTGATTTCAGAATTTGGGTTAGAGCTCTCAAACTTTGGACATGATGAGAATTTGACGTGACGTTAGTTCTCGTGGGCAGAGAACTTCACTTTTTTTTTTAATTCTTTAGTATATTTTAAATAGTAAAATATTATTAATTACTATTTAATATTAATATTATTTATTAAACTATTTTTATATTATATTAATATAAGAATCAATTATGATATTTTATTTATTAATATATTATCATTCAGATTATAAAATAAAATTGTTAACTTAATATAATATTTTTTGTAAATTATAATATTAATAACATAGAAAACAATAAATTATAATAAATATTATTTTTGTAAATTTTAAATTATAATATTAACATAAATATTTTACATAAATTATAATATAAATGTTTTCTATAAATTATTATTTTAATTAAATAAATACATAATATTTTAAATTACTATAATTGTATACTTTATAAAATAATAAATTATATTCTTAATTCTTACTTTCTATTCAAACACCTACTAAATTTATCTATTAAATTAACTTTTTAAAATTTCATCATTACACTTTTCATCCAAAAATCACCAAGTTTAAATTTTTTTTATCAAATCAATTAATTTTTGAGAACTAACGAAAACTATAAATTTCTAATCCAAACACTGCCCTTCAGTATCGGTGTTATGTGATTAAAGCACAAGTGATAATGGTCATAACACTTTGAAGTTTAGCACTAGGCCCCAATTTTCAATCCTGATTTAGTCTCTGAAGTCTGAACAGATCCTTACTAATATGTTAACCATAAATTTATCTCTTACCAAATAAACAGAAGCAAAACTCCTCCTAATATTTAATTCTGACTCCCCTCTGGACCTATCCTTAGTAGTATGTCTATTACCAAATAAATTGACTCAAATGTGAAGCAAAACTAATTTAAGAGATATTCCTTTCAGTGAAAAATTTCCTGCCCATTTTTTTTCAAAAAAATTAGCCACCGTTAATTAAAAAAAAGTCCTCTCATTAGAATGCAAATGGAACGTTGTTGGGGCCCAATATGAGGCCCAGTGTTTCGGGATGGGGGCACCACGAGGTCAAAAATCCAATTTTCAAATTTAATCCATCAAAGAATATTTTCTAATTATTGTAAAAAAATATATGCTCTATATTTGTTCTACTACACTTTCATTTTTCTCGTCCTTGGTATCATATAACTTGTGCTGCATTTAGAAATGGAATGATAGTTTCTTTTAAGTTCTTCGTAAATATTTTAATTATCAAATTAATTGAGGATGTATTTGGATAGAGCGAAATATAATGATAAAGAATTGAGGAGTTGATGTGTAAAAAAATAAATACAATCAATTAATTTTAGTAATTATTTGAATAAAAATAGGTAGTATAAATATAAAATATAGATTTATTAATTAATGTAAATAAAAGTATTAATTATATATGTTTTATGAAAAAATATTAAAAAATATATTATTTAAATATAAAAATCATTTAAATTTAATTATATGTAATGAAATATTATTTTTAATAGAATAATAAGTAATAAATAATATTATATTAATCTTTTATTATAACTAATTTATATTTAATAAATAAATTATTTTACATAACAAAGGGAAAAAAAAGAAAAAAATGGTAAAAGAAAAAATTGGAAAAAAAGGTCAAATAAAAAATAAAAAAAAGCAACCTTTAGAAGAGAAACCATGTAATCTAAGTGAAGTTTTTTTGTCTACTTGTGATACTAAAATATCTTTAAAGGGGACTAAAATAAGCATTCCATTATCAAACAGAGCCTTAAAGATCAGTGGGCTAACATAGGTCAACCAACTGCAGCAACTTTTATCTTTTGGACTAGAAATTTGAACTTAATATTGCCTAACTAGTAATTGAGATCCAAGTAATTATATTGAGTGAATGCTAATTGCAGTTTGGCACGAGATTGTTTTATTAAAAAGTTTTAGTGCTCATCACATAATCCTATTTGATTGTAATAAATTAACAATATTTTTTTAAAAAACATAATTGTTTTGGGTAGTAGTTAGAGATGTTGGTCATCTAATTACCAATTGGACGGAAATATATTTTGACTAATATAATTGTTCAATAAAAAAATTATTTTTTAATATATTGTTAGACAATAATATTACTTCATATTTATTTATTTATTTGAACAATGCGTGAATGACCTTTGATATGGACTTCACGCTTTTTTTATTCATATTCATATTTCTATTTTTTTATCTATAATAATATATGATTAAGATGTAAAATATTTTTTAGTAGTTTTTCAGAATTTTTATTTTAATCATGATTTATATTATTAGAACTTAATGTGATATTATTAGTAGTTTAAATAGTGATAATTTATTCTAATAATAATTTTTATTATCAATTAATTAAAATAGTGCTACGCCAAACAATTCCTGTAGAGTCACTCCTTTATATTTTATGAATCGATTTTTAATTTATTTTCATCCAAACAAATGAATAATAAGATTAGGCTTATATATAGTTTGTGTGATATTGGGAAAATATATAAGATCAAGGACGAAAAAAGGAAAAAAAAGTGAAAAAATTTCCCTCTCTAAATTGAAGATGGCAAAAAATTTTCCTAGCTAACATTTGATTTTGATAACAAATCTATGTGCAATACTTACATGGGACAATGTCTAATTTGACCATTGTAAGTAGTATGTCATTGTACATCTGAACCCTTCTATTAACCAAGACGGTCAATAAGAGTGATGCATAAATGGATGAATTTAAAATAATGATGTACAATAGTTGAAGAACATATGTGGAAGCTGAAATAAATATGAAATAATAGGGCCATGATAATGGGCATATATTGACTCAATGTGGATGTTTGTCTTTTGAATGAAAATGAGAATTTCATTTCTTTCATCATTCATAATTTTTAAACATGATTCTTTCATTGTCTTTTATCTTCTTCTTTTTATTTTGAGTTATTTTCATAAGTCACTCATAAACTATCACGATTTTTTTATCTAACTCTAAGCTACGAACTTTTTTTTAATCTCTAAACTATCGCAAGTTTTTCACTTTAATTCTTTTGTCCACTTTTGTTACATTTGTTTATAGTTTTTCTTTTTTTCAATTATGAAAAGACTAAATTATCCCTTCCTTCATAACACATCAAATAATAAATATAAAAAAGAAAAAAATATATTAGAACACTTAATTTTTAGGACCGGATTGGAGGGGGATGGCCAATGCAGGAACATTTTTTATGTTCTATATTTATTATTTGATGTATTATGAAGGAAGGGGTAATTTAGTTTTTTCATAAATGATAAAAAGTAAAATTAACAGAAAATGTAACAAAAGTGTACGGAAGGATTAAAGTGAAAAAATTATGATAGTTTAGGGATAAAAAATAAGTTGGTAGTTTGATGTTAGATTGAAAAATCGTGATAGTTTAGAGGTGATTTATGAAAATAACCCATTTATTTTCATCTTTCTTAGATCTTTTCTTTTTGTAAGAGCTCACCTTTTAGGATATGCCATATCAAGCGATATAACCATATGCCAGAAAGTTAGTAGGATATTAGTGTCACGACGTATTTGGAGAAGTTTCGTCACTTTCTTAGGTGGAATTCTTTTTGTTGTTTAGGATTGAAGCACACCTAAACAACAAAACAATGGTTCTCAATGTTTTGTCTATGTTGACTGGCATAACACTATTTTACTTTAATTGCACTATTTGTTTTTCATTTAAACATTATCATATAGTTCTTCTTTCAATTAGAAATTGCTGCAACTATCATTTTTCCATTTTTATCATTATGATTCTACTTACTATCTTTTAAAAACATGGGCCTAATCAAATCATATGATAACAAAGAAGAATCCAATAATTAGTACACATCATTTGAGTAAGTATGTGGCCAACTGAAGTTTAATTAAACAAAGGAGTATTCTTTGAAGTATTTTCGAACGTTACGAAGTTTAAGAGCGAACATTTGATCTTTCGATAAACTTTGATCATCCAGATGTCTGAGTTGATGGTAGTTCGAATGATCAAATATGTCGATCCAATTTTCAATCATATGTGATGTGGATTTCAAATTTTAACTTTTTGAACTTTTGGACATTTGAACAGGTTGGCTAATCATTCAAACTTAGATTTGTAAGAGCTTCATTTGTAAGATTTTACCATCTAATAAGTTCAAGCATTCAAACATTAGTTTTAGTCATCTGAACTTTTTAACATAGCCACAAGTTTTTGCAAAATTCTATATTTTAAAACAAGCTTTCGAAATTCAAACATAGTAAGGAATGGATTCAACATAAAACATAATTAAAACTATTTCTAATATTTGAGAACATACTTCTAATAGTTTGATTCTCTCTTTTTTTTTAACTTTCATCCAACTTCATTTACATTTAGCATTATATGAATTTTTTTAAACTCAAGTTGCAATAGCAACAGATATTATCATATATAGTATTCTAGGCATCAATCAAATTTATTAACATGTTAACATGAACAAGTACAGTGGTATCATTATAGGGCATTTGTCTATACTTTACTATATATAAATCGATCATCATTTAAGCTGAAATTATAAATAGTAAAGCTTAATCAAGTGTCAAATTCACATAAATATATCTAGGAGCATGGGTGACAATTCTAAACATTTTTTGGAACACATTCTCTTGCATGAAATCTTTTGTGAATAATAATTTTAAAAGTCAAAACAATTAAGCTTAGCAATCATCACGAGCAAATAGATTCGATGAAAATAGCTATTTTTTCCATGTTTACTAAAAGTAAACATTTTTAACAATCAAATAAGGTCTCAAACATCTTACTATTCAGAAAAAGAAACGTTCGACACGCCTTTTTAATAATTCCTTCCATTTTTTTTACAATCATCTTCCTTAATCTCTATGGCAGATCCATCATAAAAAAGAAGCAACGACCACCAATAAAGATAGATGTGAGTTGTTGAAGGCAAAAAAAAAAAAAAATTGAAAAGAACTGTCAAGAAAAAGAATTAAAAGTGAATATAATTTCCTAAAAATTGGGACCAACTAGAGAAAGAAAGGTTTTTTGGTTTTCGTCTAGTCCTCGTTTCCTTTTCTCCTTTTTTTCTCCTTCTTTTTTGATGTGATAATTGAGGGATATAATAATTAATAAATGATTACATTGTCCAAATTGCGTCTGTTCAAGATAAGGGAGACCCTGTCCACGTATTTATTTTTCCCAACCAATTATCGTAAGGCTACTCAAATAACAACGTACCACAATGTTGACTTTGAACCAAAAAGAGAGAGAGAAAAAAGGGAAAACATAGAAGTGGACTGGAGGGCACATTTACCCGCGTACAAAAAAGAAACAAAGGCAGTCCATCAAGTGTTGCCCTCCGACCAGCTAAGATCCGACCGCTCATCCCTCCGTCGTCGCCCATCGGACGGTTACGTCTCCAGGTCGAATCTCGCACGTGTGTCGCATATGCGTCCCAAATTATTGACCAGGTTTGCTCGCGGCCGCCTGCTCCCTACCCGTGCTCCTTTTTCTTTCACCAACTGGGGGTCGTTTTCGCGTGCTAAATATCTCCGTGTTCGCCGCGGTCAAACGCTCAACGAGTCGGAGCTTCGACGCCGGTGCTCGTTGGGAGTTCCTCCGAACAGGTCGCCGATGGATTCGAGGCGGTCGCGGCCGCACCGGCCGGCGGACACGCCGAAGCCCCGGACGCCGATGCTCGACCGCTGCAACGCCATCAAGCACGTCGACTACGGAGCCGGAGAGGCCTCATCCTCCGACGATTTCTCCTCGTCTTTGTTCCCCGCCGGTGACGATCTCGAGCGGCGATCTCATTCCCTTGATCTTTACTCCCACTCCCCCTCGCCCTCCTCCATCCTCTTCTCCTCGCAGACGAGCTTCCGGGTTGGGGGCCACGATGGCGAGCTCGACCTGCTCTGCCGCAGCCTCGGCCTTTCCGGTCCTGACGACTTCGCGATTCCCGCCTCTGTCTGGGAAGCGAGAAAGCCCCGTGCCGACCTCCTCTCGCCGAGCTCGTCGTCCACCAAGATCGCGGCAGATCAGGTCACTCGGGCGCCGATGCCCGACAAGAAGCTTCCTCTTGCTGGTACCAAGGGTGGGGCTGATGACCCCGGCAGAAAGTTGCCGCCAAGTGCGAACGCCGATAGAAGGCAGAGATCAATTAAAAGCGTCCGTCCGCCGCCGGAGATCGCCACCCCGTTGGTGTGGGATTCGCCTCTTGCTCATCGTCCACCTCTGGAGGCCGTTTCTGTAAGCCCTACATCACCGGTTGTCAAGCCGATAGAAATTGGAAACGAGACCGAATCCCGAAACTCCGGTTTTTCCCAACCATCGTCACCGGAAATTGTGTCAGACATTTCATATCTTGCTCAGCAGCCTTCAAATCTCAGCTCTTCACCGGCCGTGCAGGATCCTCGTCAGGATAATGACGCAATTTTGGCTACGATCGATTCCTCTGCACCTGCGGAAGAAGATGAAGATATTATATCAGAGAGGGGAATGCTTGATATCTCTGAAGAGGGGAGTTCGAGTGAGATAGATGAATTGGAAGACAAAGTTACGGAACTTAGAGTAGGAGAGCTCCACGATTCATCAACGAGGCGAATGGATCGCAACGTGAGCATGCCAGTTATGTTAATATCTCCAAATGCCTCGTTTAGGAGGACCATCAGCTCATGGATAAAAGGCAATCTCCTTGGAAGCGGGTCGTTTGGCACAGTATATGAGGCTATGAGTGAGTAAGTAACACCACTCTTTTTTTTCATTGAAATTGCAACTAGTTTCACATTGAAGGCTTAAAAACTCATGATGGAGTCTCATTTGGGTCATATACTCACATAACGTTTTGAAAACTTTGTTTCAAAAAAAAAAAAAAAAACGTTTTGAAAACTTACTGGGTCAGTTTAAAAATTAGTATCATGATCTCTAATTTGCTTCCTAGACATTATACAACTTATGGGCTAGAGATATGTAACCCCAAACCAGCTATCCGAAAAAAGATTGTACGGTCATATAAAAAATAATGATATGTCATAACATATGAACTATTTTTTCTCAAAAGAAAAATGAACTCTTTGAAGCTAATCATATGTATTAACATAATCTATTAGGTTCCATTTTTCATTGCTCTTGCCCAACGTTGCTACTTCTCCTTGTAGGCATAACCAAATAGATATCTACATGTACTTGATGGAAGAGTGGTCTCATTGTACCACATTGCTTGTCACATTTATCATCTTGTCAACATTGTTTTTCCATTCTTTAAAAAGCAAATAAAACATTGTTTCTCCCAATAAGATCCATTATCATTTATCAGTCTTTTTACCTTACTGTGGTTTAAACTTTGGTTCTTCGTCGTTGTCAAAATGTAGAGAGGTGGGAAAGAAGATGCATGATATCTCCATGATGCCATTCACAAATGTTAAAGGAAAATTTTCCCTCAAGAGAAATGTACAAATAGAAACACTTTAAAACATGGCAAGATAATTATAGAAAGGCCAGGAATCATTGAAACAACTGACACAAGATGTTGTTGAAATCTCAGCATCAGCTGGTATTATATATTGTACCAGTATTGATAGGTCACTATCGTAAGGTATATCTGATTGAACTGGTGTACAAACATAATGAGATTTGGGGGAGGATGACCACCAAAGTTGTGGTTGTCAGATGTCATCTACGAAAAGGGGCTCTCAAGAAGAGAGCGGACTCTTGCTTATAACATATGTGAAGTGCAACCCAAAATTCCATTATAGATAAACTTGGATGATTACCAAGCACATAAATCATCATTTTCTCCCTGAAAACACTACTCATCATGATCAAACCCACATTCTCCAATTATAATTCGTTAGTCTCACTTGCGCCAAAGTACGAGAAGAGTATGAAAAAGATATGAAGATTATGCATCAAGTACTTGAAAAAAAGAATCATCTTCAAAATGATTTTACACCGTGTGATGTAAAGATGATGTATACAATGTGTAGGATCCCAAAGGCACCAAGAGGAGGAGGGAGGGAGGGAGGGAGGGGGGGGGGGGTTGAATTGGTGTTTAAAATAATAAGTATCAATTTCACAAAAATCGTTGTGGAAGTTAAAAATCTTATCTTTTTTTTTTTGTAAAAAAAAAATCTTATCTTTAACCCTTTTAAATAAATGCAATTTAGATCATATCACAGACATAATATCAGAAAGGAAGAGGGAGAGAGAGAAATCAAACACAATGAACATGGTGGTTGATAACAAGGTTAAGTCACACCTTAGCCTACGTCTCGCTCCGACTTTTCGACCTCGAGACCGTCGGAAATTCTACTAAGACACTTCCTTTGTTCTAAATGGGGCAAGGAAGAAAATCCCTTTACATCAATCACCTTTTCTCCGCTTCGAGAGGCAAGACAACCTTTCCTCTTAGGAAGCTTATCTTTTCTCTCGCTCAAGAGGTAATATATGAAACCTCTTTTTCACAGGAGCTCTCTCAATTTTTCTGAACAATTGTTTATTTTTTTTACAATGTCAAGCTCATAAGGATGGAAGAGAAAAACTAAAATGATAACTTCAAGGAAAACCGACCCCACCTAGTGGGATAAGGCTTTGTTGTTGTTGTTGTTGATAACTTCAAGGAAAGGTTCTTCTTTTGATAACTTGAAGTTTTTCTTCAATGTTTGGATGGATGCTTTTCTTCAGGCTTTGACACTCTTTTTATAGACTTCGGTTGTGAAAAATTCGTCCAGAAATTTTTTCATAATTTACTCATTCAAAAATAGTCGTTATTGTTCATTTGACTTGGGGGCCGGTCAACTGCACATCTAGACCGGTCAATCGGTTTAGTTGTGCGATTTCTTCAACTTCTGCACTTGATTGGTCGTCCGGACTATCGGCCAGTAAGTCAATCGGTATAGTCTCAACATTTTTTATTTCACCTGTTGAGCTGATCGGTCGGCTGGTGTATCGACCGATCTATTGATCGGTATAGTCTCAACGTAGAACTAGGAAAGCTCTGCATTGTATCGCGGATCGATCGACCAGTATAGTCTTGACCGACCTTTTTTATTTCGACCGATAGGTTGACCGACATGCATTATTTTGAGCACAATTTTTTGCACAGTTATCCAAATGCGATAATCTTGGATTCTATGGATAGCAAACATGTTTCTCTACAACTTTGATATTCATCATTAATTTAATAAGATTGTAGTCAAATATTTAATCAAAGTTTAGTACATAAAGTTGTCCCTTTTTATTTAAACTTTTTCAGTCTTTAACTTTAATCTTTCGAGGTTTGTATCATCAAAATATAATTTTATATGACATTAAAACTTTGCTCCAACACAATGTTCTTTTTTTCTATTAAAAAACTGGTTAATCTTGGTATCTAGAGACATTCTTTGATGTCTTTTTCACATGTTCTTTTCACTGTTGGCAGTGATGGATTCTTCTTTGCTGTTAAAGAAGTCTCTTTGCTCGACCAAGGAAGTAATGCCAAGCAATGCATTGCTCAATTGGAGCAGGCAAGTTTATATTATGCTTCTGCTGCCTTATTGTAAAGCAACCTTGTATTCTGTATCTAATTAATCTGACACTAGCAGAACTTATCATTAAACTTGTTGCTGATTCATGAAGTTTCATATTTAAATGAGTATCTGATGCACCCGAATGTTCATTTATCATTATCTAATAACAATCTTATTCTTTCAGGAGATTGCGCTCTTAAGTCGTTTTGAACATGAGAACATAGTTCAGTATTTTGGAACAGATAAGGTACCCTTGTTTTCAACTGAAGTTCACTTTAGTGTTGATGGAATCCAAAATTAGTTTTTGTGTTTAGATATCATATTAACTGAAAAATATATAAGATACTTTTATAATGAAACCTCTAGATCTCATAAATCACTTTTCACACAAGTCTCCATGCAAGAAACTGAATTTGGTAGTGACTCAAGAAACATTACTTGGCTGGTTGACTTATGTCCAATGACATTCCTCATCGATGTTACATGTAGCCTGTTTTTTTTCTCATCCACTAAAATATGCTCTTAAATTAGACAGAACTTATTCTCATTACAGTTGAATCCAAATGTTTGGCCACTTGGAAGCATATCTGCAGAGATATAAGCAATAGAAGAAAGCTTAGGATGATGCAGTTTATTAAAGGTCTGGGTAAAATGGAATATCCTACCTTTTTTTGTCAACCACAGTAAATAGAGGAAGCCCCTTTGCCTTCCTATTTCTCGAATTAATAAGCTCAGTGCTAATGGTGTTGGTACTCATCGAAGTTAATCACAACTTACAAAATTAATCTAATATGGAAATTGCATATTTTTTGCAATAATTGGAAATCAAACATTCTGATCATGTAGATCACGTAGGTTGGTTTTAACTTTTAACAAACATCAAGGCTTGTCTATAAGATGCTCCTAAAGATCTCATCATGATGAACATATTTCATGAACAACAAAAATCATCTTGAGGTGCATAAACTTTTTACTTATAGGGGCTGAGTAGTTCATCATCTTCTTCTTTTCTATGCAAGTCAACCTAACATACTCAAGTGCTAATTTCAACTAAGCAGTGATATTTTTTCAGACCTCAATCTTTTTGGCATAATACCTGCTTCATTAAAATGAAAATATAGTTTCTACAAGGATTATCTTGCTTCAACTTGATTAGTTTTTTCCAAGAGTTGGCCTTCGTTATAATTAATTTTCGAAATTATACCTCAATAATGCTCATACGAGATCAGGTGACACCATACCACAATTTGTATGAATTAGGTACTTTGGCTTTCTGCATCTTGTTTCTTTCAAATGAGTCTTTGACTCTTTATTATACGTCATCATATTAGAGTTCAATATCCATGCCACAGTACTATAAAGCTCTGACTGAATATAATTTTGCAGGAAGAAACAAAGTTGTACATCTTCCTTGAACTTCTTACTCAAGGTTCTTTAGCTTCCCTATATCAAAAGTATCACTTACGAGATTCCCAGGTTTCAGCATACACCAGGCAAATCCTAAATGGGTTGGATTATTTACATGATCGAGACATAGTCCACAGGTAATTTTCCTGATATGATTGCAACTGGTGTGAAATATGTTAATTTCTGGTGACCGTGTTTCATTCAAAATCCCACAATGGAACAAATGAAGTTTATTCGAAGATATGTTGTCACCAACTTCTCTATGGTAGTCTGCTCAAAAAAAAAAAAAAAACTTCTCTATGGTAGATAACATTGATGAAAAGCTTTTCCTATTACTTGGGTGTTTAGGAACTGAGAAGGGGGGCAATGTTCTCATTTATAATTAACAGAAACATCCAGGGCATATGAAATTCTCAAGTTATTTGTGGAAATAGGACACAAAAACCCCAAGGACATGAAGCACGGATAAACTTTTGGGTCTTGTACCATGTTTTACTTAGAAATAGTTATGTTTGAATATGCTTTTGGGCACACAGAAAAGAGGCCGCAACAATTTAGGAATGTACAAAAGTACAACCTCAAAAGTAAACGTGTTGTATTTAGTTTCCCATCAATGTCTTTCAGTAGTCATGCTTGTCAAAACTCTTAGCAGAAAAGGACAATAAAACTTGTTTGAGAGAAAAAAAAATTATTATTAGACGATGGAGTATGCTTTACTTCAAAAAAAGGAAGATGGAGCATGCAAAAAAGGCATTATCTTGAGTTCAATTCCAATCAACTTGGTTGCAGCCAATCATAAAGTACAGATAGTTCGACGCACTGGACACTCATCCTTGCATTCATGAATTCAATTTTCTGGTTAGTCTCCATTTTTTTCTATTAGAGCAGGCTTATTACATTCAACTGATGAGTTCTATGATTGAACTTGGATGAATTCTTTATCTGTGATGGGTTTTAAGCAATATAGTAGAATATATTATTATGAGAGGAGAGAAAATGCAAATTGTATCTCTAAGCATAAATTAGATGGCAAACACTGATAATACAAATGCAGCTACCATTAGATACATACTTACGATAACATGTATTGCAGTTTTTTTTCTCTGTGCTCTGGTTGTTTTTCTTCGGGGCACTCTAATTCTTCCTACACTAGTTGGCTCATGAAATCAATATTATGTGGATGTTTTAAACATTCTTTTCTTCAAGTGGAAGAAAGATCTATATCTAGCCAAAATATATGTTAGATCAGAACATACTAAAGGAGTTATAATGTTTTTTTCCTCTAAGGTTTCAGTCAATTAACCTATTTTGACCATCTCATTGAGGATATCAAGCATTTAAGATGTTTTCTTGATACAGTGTTGTGCTTTTATTTGAATGAAAGATGTTCAGCATGTCCCAAGATGATGGCCGTAGGAATATTTGTTTGTGTGGTTGATAAGCTAAATGGCGTCGTAAGATGATGGCCGTAGGAATATTTGTTAGATCAGAGCGGAATGATGTCGTATGATCCATGTAGCCGACCCCACCTAGTGGGATAAGGCTTTGTTGTTGTTGTTGTTGTGGTTGATAAGCTAAAATTGATTTATTTCAACATTTTCTCTATCTCCTACAGCATGTTAGTGAATACATTTTCCTTATTTATATGATGATAAATGCAACAACACATTGTCATGCTTTCCGAAAGAACTAATACATTGTTATGGCAGAGATATCAAATGTGCAAATATATTGGTTGATGCTAAGGGATCAGTGAAGCTTGCAGATTTTGGCCTTGCAAAGCAGGTACAATATTGACTCTTAATTTTCTCAAAACCTTCTCAATATCTATCTGATAATATTAACCCCGAAATGTCAGACATCCAAGTTGAATATGCTGAAATCTTGCAAAGGAAGTATATACTGGATGGCTCCCGAGGTAAGTTGCATTGAACAGAATTGAAAAGTCATATTTATAAGTGAAGATCTTGTTACATGCACTACCTGGTGTATCAATCCTTTCTGAATTTCCTGATTAAACTTTTGCTTCTGATGGATTATTAATTTTCTGGATTTCACCATTCAAATTGCTTTTATAATTTTAGTCTAGAAAGCAGTATAGGTTGTACCTGAAGCTTTGAAGCTTCTTCCTCTTAAACAGATGCTGCAGAAGATGGATGTCGAAGGAAAACTTTATAACATAAATGAATAATTAACACAATACAATCACTTTTTATCACTCAATATTTGGTGTATCTAGTTACATCATATATTTGTAAATAGTTTGACCAAGAAAATGTAGTACCCGTGTTTTAATGACAACTTGACATCCTTGTTCAGGGATTTTTGTGTTTGATGCACTGCATACATTACTATGCTGAAGGAATAAGATTATTTGAAAGGTCACCTGATTTTCTGTGGAAATATTTACTCATATCCAAAAGGCCGTCCACCTTTGAGAAATTCTCAAAAGTCTGCATAATCATTCGAAGAAGTAAATTGATGCATATTGATTCTTACAGGTTAAAGGAAAGCAATAAGTCCAGAAATGTTCTAAGAATCCACAATGTGGCATACATCACATGGTCATGCCAATTATATGTATAAACTTGATTTAAAGATCTGATAAACGTTGAGGAAGTTATTTATGCATGCTTAAAATGGAGATGTATACGTACCCATATTTTTCTTGTGCCTGAGCAACATTGACGAATTTTTTGATCTTTCATGACTAAATTCCCCGGGGTGGTGTATAATTAAGTATTTGATTCAGGTTGCAAAAGCTAAGCCCTATGGGGCATCCGCTGACATCTGGAGCCTAGGATGCACTGTTTTGGAGATGTTGACTCGTAGACTTCCTTACCCGGATCTTGAATGGGTGCGTGATCAGTTTACTGATATGCTCTGATCTTAACCTTTCTGCAAGACATTGGCACAATATAAGCTATGATTATGACACTTCATAAAGTGTAAATTACTTTAATGCAGGTTAACTTTTGAAGCATAGATGATTTACCTGTTTATGTTGTTGTTCATTATTGCAGACTCAAGCTTTATTTAGAATTGGTCGGGGAGAACGACCGCCTATTCCTAGCTCATTGTCGAAAGATGCTCGTGACTTCATCCATCAATGTGTACAAGTCAATCCAAATGAACGACCCTCTGCTGCTCAACTGTTGAAGCATCCATTTGTGACTAGATCACTTTCTGGTTCGCTTGGTTCTGGACAAGCTTTACGTGAATAATATTTGGAGTAAACAGCCATCATGAATTAACAGGTAAACCTCACATGATAATTTTATTTTCTATAGTATTATTTTCCCATGGTATTTTAGTAGAAAGTAAATCATGTATGCATCAGGAAAGCCATTATAACGGTGGAAATTGTTACCAAACAGAATGCACCTTATATTAATCAACCACAGTGAACAAACTTGCTACTGTCTTTGGTATACCTGTCAATTCGGTATTCATACCTTGTTTCTTCAAATTGAATATCCACCATGAGGACCTTGTGAAGCATTTATTCATTAGAGCCTCCTGTACAATTACCCTAAGTATTGTATTTCTTTTCCATACAGTTCTCGAGACACATCAGGATATTACTTCGTTCTTTTCAAAGTGTACAGAAATGCATCCCAAGATTTAAAGCTTGCTGCTTCAAGTTGTGATTCAACTAAGATTCATTTGACGGATTAGGCTAGACATTTGCCTCAGCATGTGAAAGAATAGTTGGCTGATGCGTGTCCGATTCAAAGAATCTACATTGATCAACCCTTGCTCTCATCCTTATTCTCCAAGGGAAAACAATCTTGTAGTCTGGTTGATGCATTGAGGCTCATTTGCTTTGACGTTTGAAGGCCGCACAATGAGGAACTTCTGCGCTTGTTTCTACATCAAATCGTAATAAGTTCTTGGCGTAATTGTTCAGACGGATGAGGAAATGCTTCAATTATCCATCGTGTTTGAACAAGTTACATTGTATGTGCTGTATATTTGCTTGTAGATTGTAGGATTATGTATTAACACAAAGAAATGTGCATTCGACATATTATTTGTCAGTAAAATCATTGTTTACTGTTGAAATTTATTCTAGAAAATGTTCATAATGATGGAAATTTGGACAAGTCATCCAATTCGAGCCCTCGAGCCGTTGTTTGCTGGCTATATAAACTGTCCGCAAGAACAGACATCGGAAAGGAAAAATCTATCAACAAACATGCAAATAAAATTACGCCTTTCGAGGTACGAGATTTAAACACTACCCAAGTTAACAATAAAATCCCCTAACCCTGTAAGCAAATGGTGATTGGTATTAGTGTTACTTTTGCACTGTTCCGTTTATGCAAAGTCAAGACTTGGGAAGTCGTAGTAAGGCCCTTCATCGACCTTCGGATATCCGTGAATCAGCTAATCGGCCTCATAACATGCATATATATATTTCGCAGAAGTTGCACTTTGATAAGCTAAAAAGAATACATGTTGGCATGTGGTTCAGAAATCATTTGCGTACATACAACATGGGCACAACATTCCACTGATAATACAACTCAAGTTTGCAAAAATTGCATTTTTATAAGCTACAAAGAAGATATGTCGGCATGTCGTTCATAAATTATTTGCATACATACAACATAACCGCAAACATTCCACTGGTGATACAACTCACGCTTAGAGTAATATACTTAGAAAAATCCTAATGATCACTTTTTTTCTCGTAACACT
The DNA here is from genome assembly GCA_030549335.1 of Pontederia crassipes. Lineage (NCBI taxonomy): Eukaryota > Viridiplantae > Streptophyta > Magnoliopsida > Commelinales > Pontederiaceae > Pontederia > Pontederia crassipes. The sequence goes on from JAUKPH010000017.1 coordinate 1,195,184, forward strand.
TTTACCTCGATTAATTCTAGGTAATAATACATGATAAATATCGATAAACTGACATAAATCAGATGCCATCCTCATAGCCTACTTTCGAACCAAAGAACTTCTCTGAAATGTGCTCCTTCCAGTCATATAAAGAGGCAAATGGCAACAAACCAGTAGCCGTAGGAAGAACCAGCAGCAGGATGCTATAGAATGTATACCGTCTCATCATGTATGGTAACCTGACTGTTTTTGTACCTTGGGATACACCAACAGGACCATATAAGACCTGATAGAAAAAAGCTGGAAACATGGTAGCAAAGAAGTGGACCATGCATAGAGTCTCCCAATAAATAAGCCATTGATATCCGTTTGCTCCTAGTGTGTCAACGCACAACTTTCCAGCAAAACCACAAATGACTCCTAATAGCATAATTATGAATGTCACAGGCATAGCTGGACCTGGCACTGCTGACCTTTGGAAAACTAAGTAAGCAATACTCAAAATCATCAATATGCCAAAGGACATGCGGCTTAAGGTTGTCACATGGCATCTCAATGAATTCCAGCCAGAGCCAAAAGATGCAACTGATTTTGGAATCCACCAAGATTTATTCTCCTGAAAAGAAGAAAAAACACAACCATCATGCAAAATATCATATGGGACAAAAACAAACACATGGATAATATGAAAGGCAGATCCAAACATACCTTAGGTGTGGAGGTGCAGGCAGAAGTTACATCCATGATGCGCTGGTATGAGAAAACATACGCTCCATACACAAGCATGACACACATGATAATCAGTCCAGTGACAAGAAAATCAATAAATCTTTTCAAGAGTTCTGCATGTCTAGTCTCTTTTATTTGATTCCTCAGTTTCTCTTCTTTAAATGAAGCCTTTGAGAAGCCCATCGTTATCTTTATCTTCTCCAACACATTTGTATAGGAACTAAGAGCTAGTTGAGATTGCTTTAACTGTAATTTCTTTACCACAAGGCCTATCTCGAGTGTTTTGAGGTCATTGGATCGAGTTTGTTCTATAACAGACCTCTCAAATGTATTAAGAAATGATTGACTGAATGCAGAACCCGATGTGCTAGGAGAAACATGAGCCAACTGCTGGTTCACATGTCCATGAATTATAAGTTGATTGTTTTTTGGGTTTCTCGATGCATGCTCCTGAATATCGTCATTGATTCCAATAGGATCAGTGGTGCTCGAGGTAGGTGCACTTCCACAATCATTATAGTTGGATGAACTGCAGGCACTATTCTCCAACTTACTGATGGAAGCTTCATTAATCTTATGGAGGGTCTTCAGTGTACTCCCAAATGACTTCTCAAAATTTTTCATGAAAGAATCAAATCTTTCTCCGTACAACTATTTGAGTGCAAACAAAATCAAAGGCAGATAGCATAAGAATGATGTGTGTGACATTGCATCACTGAAAAAATACACAGTAACTTCAGAAGAGGAAATGATCATTTGGATGTGAACTTACGTTAGTAACAGACTCTCTCACTGCAACAGTACATATCTGCATCCATTGAGAAATTTATATCAAAATATATGTTACTTCTTCATGTCATAAGTACCACATATATTTTTGTCAGAAAGAAGTACCACTTAATGCATTCTAAAAGAACTTACATAAGCAAGATGATCTACCGATATCCTCTCTTTAGAAACATCTGTCCACTCCAGAACCTAAATCCAATAGAAAATTCTTATGATAAAAAAATAAAGATTTCATTCTATTGAAGGAGAAAAAGATAATGCAAGTGCTATATAGTACTTGCTTAAAAAAGATGTGGTTAAATATTTCACCAAATGAAACATAGCTGTGATCCCTTTGTTTTTATTCAAATACAAAAATTATACATGCATATATATATATATATTGTGTGTGTTATACCTTAGATAAAATAATATAAGTTTAATTCTTAAAGGAAAGCCAACTTTAGTGCTCTTTTGCTTTTCCTCAAAAGAGAAAAGAATCTGAATTCCATCACATATATGTGATGATCAGGCTATGCTACTTACTTTAATCTTTTTTAATTGATTTTTGGTGCTTCCTGAAATAACTAAACGTGTAGCAAGAATGAACTATTTGTCCCAATATATGGTCAGTATTGTTGAAAATTATAGTCCCAAATATTATTCTTGCAACTGGCTGCCAAAAAGGTTAATATGTGTTCTTTTTCTGGTCACTGAATTCATACATCTAGATTTCAGAATAGCCAACAATCAGGTTCCCCATATAAAAAACAGTACCAAATACTCTTTTTATTTGATAACCGATTATTTTTATAGTCCAAAATCTTTTTTGTTACCAGAACCTAATACAAATTAGAAAAGTATATGTGGTCCAAAACCTTCTTACTTCAGATAATAAAGATATTATGATCATAACAGATCATCATTCATTCCTAGTTTGACATAGGATTTATAATAGCTTTTTATGATATGTATCCCAGTTAAAAGAGAATTGAGTTTGAATTTTTTTTTTCTATCGTGTTTTCAGATAGACTAGATTTTAGGTGCTTTCGTGCCCCAAGTCCTAGTTGCAGCGAGTAACTTTAGTGGCTATTTTCGTTGAGAAAGTAAGCTTAATGCCTATTAATGGAGCCACATGCAGAGGATAAGAAGCAGTTTGACATTGGGCTCTATGAAAATGAATTGTTTGCCAGATTTAAAGTTGAAGACCTTAAATTTGTGAATCTGGATGCAGACAGCACAAAATAGATTCCAAGATCATTGGACTGGCGAACTACTTTTCAAAGAAGGAGATATGAGTGACTACTTGAAGTAGCCATTCCTTTGTATTAAATCAGTGGTGAACTATTAGTGAAGGAATATGAGTGAAAATTTGAAGAGTTATTATGCACTATTGAAAGAATTTTAGGTCAGATAGCAAGCAAGAGTATAGAGGCGCAAAGAATTGTGACTGAGTGAAGTTTGTTATTTTAGTAGGTGGCAGTCTTAAAGCATTATCATGCACTCAGGTGAAGTGATTGATAACAATACAGCATACAAGATGGTCAAACTACTTTGTAGATTTAGGTGGGGCTTCTGGCGGGGATGAGCATTTCAGGTGCTGCACTAACAACTGATTAAGTGATTCAATATTACAGAACAATTTGATCTACCCCTGATTTGCATGATACAAATCTTTGTATGTTGTTGGGATTTGATTGGGTTTGGTTATCATTTTGCAAAGATTTAAACCAATAGGAAAATTATAAGAAAAATGATATATGATCTTTAGTTAGAATATATTCAAATTCGAGCTTTGATTAAATTTTGTCTTCTATTTTCTTCATTGTCACATAAAATAGATTTTAGGTGCCTGAGCACTGTCCAAGTTTTGTAAACTTCATTTAAATAAGATAGATATCATCCAAATTTAGTTGTATTTGTCATGGAGCTATGCCAACCTCTTCTTATTTATTAAGTGTAACAGGATTTGTGGAATGATCTAATAGCAACGACGTTTAAGCATGCAATTCTAATATAAAGCACAATAATTCGTAATAATTAAGTTAAAATATATCCTTCCTTGAAAAAAAAAACTCTTCTTTGAACATGAATGGTTGTCTCATTGACAGTTACTGAAGCCATAAAAATGAGAGCTTTTTAAGTTGCAAATGAGCATCTAATGCTGAAGGCAAACCTGGGAGACGACGGCTGCCAAGGACATGCCAAGGGGAAGGCCAAGATCCTGGCAGTCGTCACTACAGCGTCCGCAGGTCACCACCGTGCGGCGAGCTCTGCCCCTCAAGAGCACCCCTTTCTGCCGCGCCTGCGAGCACGAGGAATTGGAGACGACGGAAGGCGACGACGAAGAAGAAGTATCGCCTCTATTGGTAATCCTACACTTGGAAACTGCGCCCTTATCCATCGACCGTCGACAACGCCGGCGAGCACCAGCGGCCCCGGTGACACCGCAGGGGTCCTCCGGCGCCGTGGGATCCTGAGGAGACGGAGAGGAGCAAAGGGCGGGCTCCATGCGAGGGCTCCAAAGAGGGGCGTGGGAGCGGAATAAATTAGACGAGGAGGAGATGTAGGAATTTGGTCGTGCCATTTATTTTATTTTATTTTTGGGAGAGGAGAAGGGGCTGAAAGGTTGGAGACTAGCTAGATTGAGTTAGGCTTTTGTTTAGATAGATTAGGTTTGTTGTAAAATAAAAATATTTAAGTCTGACTTATAGTCTATAATAAAACATGAATATAAATTTAGCCTGGCTTATTTTATTAATTTTTAATGTCTGATCTAACTTATTAGTCTGTTAAGTCAAATATATTTTTTGATGATCTGCTATATTAAATATAATAAATTTTATTTACTAAAAAAGCAATAGATATGAACTAAATAAAAGAGACACCACTAATATATTTCTTCTAAATATATAATAAAAATAGTAATATTGAACTCAAAATTGAAAATTTTAAAAATAAAAGATTAAAAATTATATATAATATATTAATAAATCTTGGCCTGATAAACTATAAGGCTAGATCAATTATTAAAAGGCTAAGCCTCTTTAAGAAAATAGGTTTTATTTAATATTTTAGCCTGGCTTATTTTGATAATAGACCGAGTAGAATTAGGTCAAAAATAAGTCGAGCCACGAGTTGCTTATGAACGACTTGACTCTTTTTCAGCCCTAATCACGATCTTTTATAAATTTGAACCCAAAACGCGGTTAAACCTGGGAACCAGTACGTGGACTCGGCCCACCAATAGGTCAGCCTCAAATTTTGCACAAAAGCCCATTCTATCACAAAGCAGTTTGCTTCCTGAAATAATTTTGCCGTTAAATATATAGAAAGAGATAAAATTTTATGGCACTAAGACTTTGTTTAACAAGATTAGGCACTCTTTGGAAATACATTTCTTGATAGTTTTTAGTAGAGTGCAAAATTTTGAGTAAATTAAAACTCTAGTGTTACAGTTTGGTAACAATGTTTTCAGAATATAGTGGACTTCGAACAAAAAAAGAATAATACACTCTATAACGAATGTTAGGGAGAGTTTTATGTTCTCTTTCCCTTTTACGCTCTTCAAAACAACAAACTTGTTGTTAAAAAGCTTTGAGGAAAATATATACGTAGAGTATTTGACGTGAAGTATAGCACTAATTTTACTTATTAAATTAATAAATTAATTATATATTAATTTAAAGTATATATTAAATAATAAAGGTGATTAAAATCAAAATTATATCGTCATGTTAATAAATATGGTCTATTAAATGAATGTAATTTATTTAATCTTAGATGATACCATTTTATTATCAAATTATCTAAATCAATATATATTATTTCATCTAAGAAGTGTATAATCAATTTAATCATGAATTATAATCGTTAAATTAATTAAATGATAAGAAATAAGCGCGCTACATGAAAGTATAGAACATGATGCTCTACGTACTCATTAACTTTTTCCGTTTCGTCTATGCGAAAATTGGTACACAAGTAGATAAGCACATATTCTCTACGAAGCTTCGACATCATAGAACATCCCCAAGGTGGTTTACATGGTCCAAAGCGACACTGCACAACAATTGTCGGACAAAGTTCACTATTTGTGCAAATAATTAGATCACTTCGCAATTGATTTTTTAATAAGCATAACCGTAGGGAATCTTATATTGATGATTTTCATTGTGAATTTATTATATAAGGAGAATAATTTGGTTAAATTTCATGTAAAATTGCATATAATAGCACATAAAAATAGGATTAGAAAGTCGTGTTGAAAATACGACATTCACGAGAAATAAAATTCGGTCTGAGTTCTATAGTACTTGTCCATATTTCATGAAATTACATGATATTTGAAATAGTCTAGATTGAGTTCAAAGAACTCAACCTAGCTATATTTCTATGCGCAGGAATTGAGTTTTGTGAACCCAAGTATATCAATTATGGACATCGCACATCCGAACCGAGTTTCGATTAATCTAGTCCAGGTTATGTTGATCGAGAATTGTGTGATAGAGAATGAGTAGACTCGGCATGATTCCTTCATACTCATCCCAGTGGAAATTAAATTACGAGAATACAACTTTGTTTCCCTTTAGTGTGGCCTTTGTTCCAATGGTATAAAAGTGATCTTTGTTATTATTTCTATACATTTAGCTATTATTTTTTTTATCATGTTATTGATTGTGTTAATGATCGACTATACTTTTTGGATTGGGTCTTATTACATATAATTAAAAATGACAAAGATAAATGTCTTACGTTAAGAAGATAAAAGTGGAACACTTTGGATTACTATGTTTATTGATTGTCCATGAGATTGATTGTTATTTTTGTTGAGTTGAATGAAGTAGATAAGTAACTAAGGGATTGGTACGTCTTTCTCTAGTAGCATTTATGATCGTCCTTCATCTCTCACTGTACGAATCAATTGAATTGTTAATTGTTAATTTTTCATCCCAAGTCAAAACCATTGTAACGGTGATCTCCTATTGGTCATTATTGCATGAAAGTAGTATAGCGTTCTCTTAATAAATAATTGAGAACTCTCCAACTAAATTTATAAGATTCAAGAAGTTAAGCATTTCTATGGTGAATCAAATTGAAATTTTGTTTGGCCATTTATTATTGGTAATAAATATTATTAAATGGTTATGCTATTGATAATTGACATTGATTGATTCATAGGTTGATGCTTAAACTGATCACTACTTATTTTGTAATTGGGCATTTGATTGTCTTTTATATATTATGTACTAAGTATTATACTCATGAGTTTTTTTTTCTTGAAAATGAGCTAGAATAATGAAAGACAACATAGCAGGTGGTGTGGCTCAAGGAAGAGACCATGTTCCACATGACATAGATTGGGATACTGAATAAATGATTTTTGGATTTTATTGTTTGACTTGATTCAGATTGTAAATTTATGATACTCTATTTTGTAATATTTTATTATTTCAAGTCCTACACATATTTTTTTTATAATTGAACATCAAATAACATATCTAAGAAAGCCTTCTGATTGCGTGTTCGGGCCGTGCATTCCATAGGCATTACATATATGATGTTTAAGTCTAGAGTATACTTACGTGATGATATCGAAGTATAAGATGGATCCAGATAATAAGAAAATATATCCAAAAGGAGTTTAATGTGTACCAACAATGAAACAATTGTGTTTTGTGATATTTGTCTTGAATATATTTCAAAACATGAATGTGGAAAAGCTTTTATGTGGTATGTCAATGATGTCATTCAAGAGAAGATGGAAGAAAGGATTAAGTATGAAGGTTGTTTTCAAAGTTGTAAAAATAAATGTGTAATGAGAAAAGAGTAATTGTTTTGGAAAAGCTTGAAAGGAACATAAACTGTATTGAGATGGAAGCCTACTATAAGAACACTTAGTTTTTCAAATCAATGTTGAGAAGAAAAAATAAGGTTAATTTGTTTCTATCATCACTTTTTTCGATAATGTTTATATCATCACTTTAATTTCTTACTATTAAAGTTTAAATTAATCAATATTACTTAGTAATGATTTGTTAAAGTATCCTTATTAATATTTCACATGATATTTATAGGAAACTAAAGATGTTAATAAATTTCATGGCAAGGAATTGTATTTGGTGCTAGAAGATAAATAGGAACAATTATTTGAAGATGTAGTGTAGTGGAGACAATGTGTACGCATCATCACACAATTATATATATAACTTAGGGGACACCATTTTTTCCATATACATATACATGCATATATATATATATATATATATATATGATTAAGGAACCTATGTAACGTCTTTTGTTCTGTATCCCTACTAGCAGGATAGATGATCGAGATTTGTCCTAGTGATCTTATGAGATCGTCATTTACTCTCATATCGCTCCGACCACGTACTCCATGCTAGACCTCCTTCCTCCCCCTCTCCTTTTTCCTATTTCCATATGTTCTACAACCTTCTCTTAGTCAAGCATTAGCCCCGTGGTCTCTCTCTCCACTCCCTTTTTTTCAAATGCCTATAAGAGATCCTCCTCTCTCCTCAACTGAGGACATCCTCATAGTCCTCCCTTCCTCATAAAGTCTCCTTTCCTCCTCTCCTCTGCCTCTCTCTTTCTTTCTTCATACTCACTAGATAAATCAAGACCGTCTAAGGGATGTATACGTAGGCTCATATATATATATATATATATATATATATATATATGAGAACAAGAAGACCAATAAGAACAATCAGATGAAGATGCTAAAACTAATAGAAAAATATTCAAGTTACCTAATATTATACACTAGGAAGGAATAAACAAGATAATGACATTTTTTTGGAGATTTCATGCAAGAGATAAATCAAGGTCAAAGAAATGACATCAAAGCACAAACATAAACTTAATCTAAATAAAGAGAAACTTAAACAACTAAAGGGCAAAAGAAGACAATTAACAGGGTCATCAATATTAGCTTCAAATATAGTATGTTGGTATCGTCTTGAAAAAAATTAATAAAACAATTACCAATACTTGAGAAAATAGTACTAACGCACAACAATCAGTATTTGGACATTATACTATAATGAAGATTATTAGTCTCATGCAAACTATAGGAGGCTATGTTGCATAGGTACGGCTACGGTACCCCGTACCAACCATTAATATTTGGACATTATACTATAATGGAGATTATTAATCTTATGCAAACTATGAGAGGCTATGTTGCATAGGTATGGGTACGGTACCGGTACTCGGTACGAGTACGGTATGAGGTACGATAATTTTAAAAAACTAAGGTACGGGTACGATAATATATATTAATTATAAATAATATAAATATATATAAGATAAAATGTTATAATCAATAGAAAAATTGTGTCACAACATGATTTTAAAAATTTCATAATACTAACTTCTCAAAATGATCATTATATAATAATTTTATTTTTTAGTAATGTCAATCTCACTAGTCCCTTCTCCATCATCAATGAAAAGTACAGCTTCCAAATCAAGTTCATCAAGAGAAAGATTAGCAACTTCAAGAAGTCCAACACCATCTCACATGTCCCATTGATCTCCACCAATACCCCACATTTTTGCCTCTCCTTCATTATAATTTTTGCTCTTTCGTGAAAGGAGACGAAGATTTGTGTGTACAAAGACTAAATTCCCTTACTTCTTTTTTGTTTGAGTTTATTTTTTTATAGGAATCTATAAAAGAATATGTACTCCAATTTCTTTCATAACAAGAAAAAAGATGATGATTGTGAAAGTATAGTTTAGGAATTGGGGATCCATAATATAACCCACCATTCTTTTGATGTCAAATTACAACTATCTTGTAAAGAATCAAACTGGCCAAGTTCTTCTTTTGCACTTGAAAATTTCACAAATTCTCTAGTCACATCTTGAAAATAACTCCTTATGCACTTGTTTCTTCCTTCACAAAGCTCATTATCCTTATGGGGAGGAACCCGATTAAGAGATTCATCGTGCAATTGTTTTGTATAAAACCTATTACACACAACATCAATCAAAATGTTACAACCTAATAAACATTTAAAAGATACATTCATTTAAGAAAAATAAAGCTGAAAATTAATCAAATTTTACCTTGGATTAAGTGAATGAGCTAAACAATGAAGTGATGCGTAACTCTTAGCCCATCTATCAACTAAGACGTCAAACACCACATCAGAAAAGGGACAATCTTGAGTGAGTTCCTTGCGTTCACGTTGATATATAACTAATTTCACTTGTTCAATCATAGAATCCCACTTCTCAAAAACTAAATGAAGATTTGATTTATCAGTATCACAAGAGCTAAGCACATCATAAATGGATTTGGTGAAGTTAAAATATAATCATTGTCCCACCAAATATCATTTAAGATTATTTTCTTCACAGCAGCAACTTTTTCAACGTCATCATTTCTGTAGTCAGACCAATTCTCACTAATAACTATACATTGAAGGTCGTGTTTAATTGTTTTAAATCGTTTTAGCATTACTATGCTAGATGCAAATCTAATCTCTGTCATAACAAGCAACTTTAAATGTACAAACTTATTGTACATAGCTAATCTCATGGAATGATTCATTATGAAATTTTTAATGAAATATGCATGATTAACAACTTTAGTAATCCAATGACACTTTGCATAAACATGCTCATTATTTGGAGTATTCTTTGGTGCACATATATTTTTCAAGGCAAGATTCAAACTGTGCACTGCACATGGTGTTCAAAAAATATGAGGATGAATTGACTCAATAATTGATCCAGCAGCTTTACAAACAGGTGCATTATCATTAATGACTTGGACAATATTTTGTGACCCAATTTCATCAATGGTTTTCAAAATGTCATTTACAATGAAGTGTTTGTCTTTGTACTCACCTAAACAATTAATAGACTTTAGGAACATAGGATTTGAATTTGAGATAGTCATGAAATTAATTAATGGTCTTCTTTGAACATCAGTCCAACCAACAGTCATTAAGCTCACAACTTTCTCTGCCCAAGTGTCTTTAAGATGATGAAGCAATCTCATTATGTTAGCTTTCTCCCTTTGCAATAATGTTGTCATCAAAACATTATAACTTGGAGGATCAAAACTTGAGATAGGAGAGTTTGCTACATATGACAATGAGCTAATATAATATGAATTTATTGAAATATTGAAAGGCAGACTAGCAAAAGAAAACATCATTGCTATTTTAGATGTCAAATGATCTTTGCTTCATTATTGAATGCATTTCCTAGTGGTCCTTTACTTCGCCTCTTTATCTATTTTTTTTTCATTTCTTCAACGTACTCACTTGTCACCATTGAACATGCAACTATTTCATGTCCTTTCTCGTCAACAAATGATTTTTCACTTTAAAATAAGATCCTTTATATGTTATATTGCATCCTCCAACCTTTTTATCTTGTAATCTTGTGACATAAGTCCAAAGAGGACAATTATTTTCTACTATTTCAGATGCAAAATTAGTTGTCAAAGAAGTTGAAATAGTAGGATTCATACTACTAGATCCATCGAAAGTGGAATCTCCTCCTGACATTTGTAAAATAATGATCAAATATAATTATGCATCTTAATTTATTTTTTTTAGAAATGACACATTTTTTATGTTATTAAAAAATACTCAAATCTATATAAAAGAATCATTCTAATCTTTCTCCATATGCTAAGTTATATAAAAAATTTCTAATCTTTCAAATAATAAATTAAATAATGAATAAATAATTTTTCACATATGAATAGTACTATAACATGACTTCTAATACCAAATAATTAAATTATTAATTTAAAATATAGCTAATTAATAAATAATATATAAAAAATAATCTATTGATGGATGAACAATTATCAAATAATTAAATCATCAATTAAAAAATAATAACTAATTAATAAATAATATAAAAACTAATCTTTCTACTGACGGATGAATAGTAACAGGAACAATCCAATTTATTATCCAGATACTTTACATTAGACTTTAAATACTATATAGGCTTTAAATGCTATGCTATCAAGTCATACTTTTGCTTGCATTAACGCGTTGACAAAAAGATTAAAAGAAAGAATAAAAAGTAAAATAAATGTATAATCATTAATGTAGTATAAAAGTTGAAAAGAAGCGCACCCATACCTCTAAAGCACCACCGAGCACGCCGTGCAAAAGCTTATCTTTTTTCCTTTCAGCTTTCTCTCTGAGCACGCGTGTTGTCCAAAAGCCTAATTTTTTTCTTTCACCTTTCTCTTCGTGTTGTACCCTAATTTAAAACTTTTTTTGGATTTAACAAAGGTCCTACAATTTTTTAAAGTCCAAACGTACTCGCGCTCGTATTGAAATCATACTAGAGTCGTACCTCATTTTTAAAAAAATAATTATTTAATTACGGGTACGTACCCGAAGCGTATGGAAATGTACCGGGGTCGTACTCGGTATGGGTACTCTAGGGCCAGGGGCGGACCTAGGACTCCGGACCTAATGGGTGCAAATTTATATTTATAGTAATAAATAAAGTAATTAAAAATGTGTACTATGCGCACCATATTATCTTTGTCTTTTATATAATATATTTTATTCACATTATATTTATTTGTTAACTAATGAGTGAGATTAAAAATAATTAATAAAAGTATACATATGGTTAGAAAAACATGTTGATAATTATATATATATGTAACTTTGAATTTATTATTTTTTTTGTCAATGTTTTCTTGTTGTATAAGGAAATGTACAATTGGAACAATATAAAAAGTTTGACATACAATAATTGCCCAATATCACTTAGAATAAGAAAAGAAAGGAGAAACAAATATTATAAAATGGTAGGAATATAAGAAAGGAGACAATATTTAATAAAAACATTCAAAGAAATAATATCTAATATTTAAAAATATTCAAAATATCAGTAATATATTACTCAATTATTAATACCTAATAAGACTAATAATTAGAGATTAATGGGGTCAATTGACCCCATTAGTCTCTATGTAGGACCGCCCATGTCCAGGGCAAATGGAGTACCCGTGCATCATAGATGGGAGGTTTCTTCAAGAGAAGTCAAATATGGTGTTATGACACATATTTAACATCATATAAAGGCCCAAGAAATATTTTATAAAACATAGAAGATGATGAAACTAGATTATATTGAATATGGTTTAGGTTTACTATGAATAATACGTTATATTTTTATAGGACTTTACATTTTAGTTTCACATTGTAAAGTTACTTTATTCGTTGGTTAACAAGAGCATTATGAAAAATGAAGACATATTAATTGATTTTTGAATTTTAGTTGAAAGTTCAACTATTGTTATTGATGCATGCTATTACAATATATGTTTATAAGGAACTATGACATCATTTCATATAGAAAAAAGTGATGAATGAAATATTAAATGGACATCATTTTTCATGTGTAGATGCATTTAGAATGAAAACAAACATTTTACTTAAGTCATAAGAAATAATCAATATATAATGTAAAATCAAGTATTATACTGTCATGTATAAAGAAAGTTGATATACTCTATACACTTGATTAAATATTCTCTAAGGCTATTGGCAAGCTATTAATAAGAGATTTCATGTTATCTTGGACAAAAAGATTTGAGAAATATGATATAGAGTAAATTTCACTAAATACCCTCCAACTTTACCCGTTTCTCCATCGTACCCTCCAATTTTATTTTGTAACTAAATTACCCTTCATCTTTTAACTTATTTCACTAATGCCCTTTCAAATAGGAATAATCAATTTTTTTATTGTTTCACTAACATGGCATCTTATTTTTAAATAAAAAATTATATAAACAATTAAACTAATATAAAAAATCTAAAAAAAGAGAAGAGAATGTGGCATGCCCCCTCTTCCTTTCCCTCTTGATCTAAGGGAGAGGGGGAGGGGGCCGCCCGCCCCCCTTCCCTCTCTCCTCTCCGATGCTGAGCAAAAGAGGGGGTGTCCCTCCCCCTCCTATGCACACGCGCAGAGGGGAGGGGGAGGTATTATTAAATAATTTTAGATCAAATTAACTCTTTTTTTTATTATTAAATAAAATTATTTCTCTTATTACCAAGTTAAACCATCTCTTATTGATAAATTATCTTTGTTCTCATATCAATATATATTTATCTATCATTTTTTTATTTTTTAAAATAGATGAATATAATAGTTAAAAAATAAAAATAACATAAGAGAAAAATAAATTAAGTGGTAAAATAATTATTTATTACTCATTAAATATTATAAATAAATTATATAAAAAATGTAAAAATAACTTTTTAGTAAATAAAATTTTCATTTTCTATACTATCATTTTTTTATTTCTTACTATCTGAACTTTCTAATAGGTGACATTACAACATCCCATCTCCCTCCTTTTCACAACTGTAATTACTGTATGTGTAGTGTTGAACTACCTGCTAACTATTTTTCTACGGGTTCATTCATATTAATTCTCTCTAAATTGCAAAATCTAAAAGATTTTAAACAAGATACACTTTAAAATAAATTGGCATTTGCGGCATTTTTTCACAAATATTTAACATTTATCATACGATGGCGTTGGAAATTTTATAGTAGGATTATTAATTGCATGTGGAAAAAAAAGTGTGTCATGTGTTATTCTACCCATCTCGACAAACGTAAACACACATGTGGGAATACATCTTTCTTCCTATATAATGTAGTCCACTGGCCCTTTGGCGAGAGAATATAAGTAGATTATCTATTTATTCGATAAAGTATAAAAGCCAAACATCATAAAGTAAACATCCAAATATCATATTATGATCAACATCTAAAAATTATAAAAACATCTAAAAAACGTGAAAACCACTATGAATATTTTTCAAAATGAGATTATCATGTCCCTTTTATTTGATGGAATATCGCGTCGTCGTCCCTTTTTTCCTTTCATTTTTCTAACTTATTGATATTTCGTATACTAATAGGATATGTACAAAATTTTATTCAACAATAAAAAAATATGTCATATCCCCCATAATATATTCTTTTAACCTTTTGATACAATCAAACGACCCCTTGATATAGTCCTAAAAAAGTACATATTAAAATATATAAAAAAAGTAGTTTATATATGGAATGAAAAAATATTATGATCTTAAAATATAAGATATATCTTTCAACATTAACTATGTAACTTCTTCATCGTGGGTGGAACTCGGGCCGGGTTCGTCTTGTTGCAGAGCTCGGAGGGCGCGGCAATGACGGATCCGAGCCGAATTCACAAAACTCAGTCCGAGTTTAGACTTGCTCGGACCGACTTCTTCATCGTGGGTGGAACTCGGGCCGAGTTCGTCCTGTTGCAGAGCTCGGAGGGCGCGGCAATGACGAATCCGGGCCGAGTTCACAAAACTCAGTCCGAGTTTGGACCTGCTCGGACCGCGCTAAGGTCACTTCAAATTTCTCAATCCAAGCAAACCCTTTATATTTTTCTTAAAAGTACAAACACACACATATATATATATATATATAATGATTTTTTTTTAACTTCATTAACTAATTAGCAAAATTTGGATCCTTAAGATCTTATATTTTACGACTTTAATGTCGTACAATCTTATATTATAAAGTCATATAATTATTTAAGTTATTGTTATTATATTCATGATACTGATTAATTTTGATAAATTTTAGCATATTTTCTTTATTTTTATTATGTTTAATGTACGTTGACTTATAAATCAATAAAAATATGACTTATTAAGATATAATATAAGAATTTTCATAAAAAAATTACAATTTTTTTTTAAAAAAATATTACCATTGTTCTTTTAATATTTCAGTAGATTACGCTCTTATGCACAGTTTCGAGATTGACAACAATTTGTTTATTAACACCAAACATACAATTTGATTCCTAATATTTAAATAAATATCGAGAATTTAATTTACTATCATCAGTCCACCACCCTCCTCTCCTCTCCCTGAAGAAAACATTTTTTTTTTGAAAAAAACAAGATTTAAAATGGTTAATGGAGAAGTATAGGGACTAGAGGTGCATTAGAGGTTGACGCTACATGTAGGAAGTTGAGCCACCATATAAAATAGTTAAATGAGGTCATCCGTATCAATCGGCGTCGCTGCGTGTGGTTTGTAATTTTATATGAATATGACCTTTTAAATTAGGAAGAAGGAAGGCCTTTGTTTTGGAATTTTATTCTAAAAACTTAGGTAGATCTGTCTTTTATTTGACAAATAAAAGTAAAAAAACGTTGACGTTACCAAAGCAAATACAACGCCTTTCAATACAAGATGTTACATGTAAATAGTGATTTAATTGTAATTTTATTTACATTATTTATAGTTAAATGCAAAAACAATATTTTCTGTAGAAATATTTCAACCGTCAATTTTCTCGCATTACTAACTTATTATATAATAATATTGATATGTAAACTAATTAAGATAATAAAATGGGGAGACAAAATTCTTGATAGGTAAATTAATTGTCACTGAAAGAATATCAAAGTCAACCCTTTTATACTATTTTGTCCTTGTTGATTTCTATTTTACGATTCTATGAACTTCTTCATTCTGCTCTCTCTTTTATGGTACAATAATAATATTATTAGTGCAATATGATGATTAGTTTCTAAGCTTTTCTTAGAGTCGAGCATTTTATACTTAAGATGTTTAATTGATTGGTATTCAGCGGGTCAATCGATAATCCGACTCAATCCAAACTAGTTTGAATCGGTCGTGGTGAGGTTGGACCCGACTCGATTCGACCCGACCTCAACCCAACCCTGGTTCGGATCGGGTACGGGTTGAAATTTTCCGACTCAAGTTGACCCGATCCGACTCGAAAGGCTCATTTTTTTTATTTTTTTAGTTTTCAACTTATATTTTATATATAAATTTAAAAATATTAAAATAAAAATATTTTAAATGTGTAAAATAATATATAAAGTTTTAACAAATTATTTTATGCTTTTAAAATAAATATTATATCATATTTTTATATTAAATAATATTAAATATAAGAAAAAATAATGGTCGAATAATCCGACTATCTGACCCGATCCATCCCGATCCGTCGGATCCATCCCTCCAAGATTGATCGGATGGGGTCCAAGGTTGGGTCAGGTCAAACCTCACCCATAAATATCCCTATTTCTTTCTGACAAGCAATGTCTATTACCGTTAATTAAAATTCATTCAAAAACATAGAGAAAATATAAAAATAATATTCTTGTATAGCACCTGTATATAATTCTTAGAAAGCTTTTAATCTAGTGATTCAGTGAGTAGTGTTTTTTGGGGATTAATTAAACCATGTGATCAACAAACATATCAATAAAAAAGAATAGTTTTAAAATACATGATGATAAATTCTAATTACTATACAAATTTAATTTTAGGCTCTCTGCTATGGTTATACTTTCATTTTTTTTCTTCTTCTTCAATCTTGAATTCGATGATAGAATAGTTCAAGACACGTGTTAATTTAGCTGACTGACAAAAATGTAACCTACATAGATTATGATAGTGTGGAATCTATGGATGGGCCAATTGAATGAGGCCTAGATGTATATAGCGATGTAGCGATTTAACATTGCACTTTGATGATTCATGTGGATGCCTTTTTATTACACAATTTATGCATACAAAGTCCAGAATTATCCACCAACAGTGCCATTAAAAAATGTTTCACTGATTGAAATTTTGGCAATCTCGTATAATAATACTAGATGACTGGCTATAAGAATCATCAGTTAAGTTCTGAGATTTATATTTTCAAATTCTTGAAGTTATTATTATCTTGCATGCATTGTATACGATTACCTTGCAATTTAATAATCGTATCATAGCATGATTTGCGCGCGATCCATTGCCAGCAAGATCCGAAAACATAATATAATCACAAGGCATTCCTACAAGGAGTTGTTTAAAGGAGAGGGGCATTAAATTTATCAGAAGGAACAGAAGAAAAAGGAATTGGAGAAGTATTAAAGAATCATGAAGCGCCTGCAAGCAACTTAATTAATAACATCTTGGACCATCAAATTGGCATTTGTTTGGACAAAGTTTCGATCTACAACTCTTGGGAGAT
This sequence comes from Pontederia crassipes, assembly GCA_030549335.1. Lineage (NCBI taxonomy): Eukaryota > Viridiplantae > Streptophyta > Magnoliopsida > Commelinales > Pontederiaceae > Pontederia > Pontederia crassipes. The sequence goes on from JAUKPH010000017.1 coordinate 1,212,741, forward strand.
AGTACTGTTGGCCTTTCGTTTTTATATATAGATCACACATATTGTCTGATGGAAGGCGTAGTGCATAGAGCAAGAAAAGAGAGGTCTCCACTTCCAGTTGACTACTTCAAGGGTTAATCCCAAGGGCTCTCCATGTCTTTTAATCTCCTCATTATCCACCATGCATATGTCACGGGACACTAGACCACGTACGGTGACTAGGCGGATAGGCACCTAGCCAAGTCTGTTTTGAGTTTGCAGCGGAAGTTTTATGATCGAGACGACTATGCCGAGAGTCGCTCTTATAGGCATTCAATTACGGACGTGACTAGAGTGTTGGACTACTCGTCACGAGACCGTGGCATTAGCGCGTTGCGACACTAATGTAGGCGCTTGGGCGCTTAAAGTCCGAAGAGGCGACGAAGGGACCACGGGACGCCACGAAGGGATACCGATGTGGGTTGCCACCCCACGCTCAAGGCCATGACACTAGAATTAAAGAAAAGCTTACTTGTATTAAATATGATGAAACATAAGATATAATTGGGCCTCGGAAGGCACTAGTGAACTCCTCCTAGTGTACCATAGGTATATGAGTCTTGTTACATATTGAAGATGCAAAAGACGTACCCTACGGGAACGTCACCTACTTGACCATTCATAAGGACGGCCTTACAAGATAAATGCCCTAAGGGCGGATAACTTGGTACTCCGCAATATTACGCAGTGCGGGGCGGCTGCATGTGTTCCATGTTTTCGGCGCTAAGCGGCCGAGGGCTATAAGTTGAGCGGCACTGGTGCCGCGAGGCTTCACGCTTCGTGTCATGGGAAACGCCCCATGACATTCTCCCCCACCAAAGTCGGCGACGCCCCCGATGCCGCTGTCCGGGCTTTCTCGGGGCCTTCGTCTTGAGTCTTGACTTCACTTGTCTCGTTCAATTCTGTTTTCTTTGCTTTGACTTCGACTTCACTAGCATCACACATCGCCAGGAATGCCCGCTCCTTGGGGTCTCGCTGAGGACTCCTCCCTCAGGCCTGCTTCGCTCGCTGATCCTTCGTCCAATTCGGGGTCATCACTTGTGCAGCGCCAGTGGAGTCCGCCATGTGCGGTCTGACTTCATCAAGCAACTATCCGTCCATCAAGTCTCTATTGGCTTCACTTCTCTTCGACTTTCACAGCGTCAACTTGTGTGGTTTGGCATTTTTGGGGGGTGAAACAACTCTTGTATGCCTTCAGGAATAGCGCGGAGAAAAGTTGTCTCAGGATCGTGTAGAACACGATAAAGAGTCTCGCCATTCGACCTGCATGACTTGACTCGATGCCTTCATGTTGCGAATGACCGCAGCATAAGATCTCCCTTCCGTCGAATGCGAAGTACAGGACCATCTCACCCTCGATGATCATTCTTGAATTCGACGACTTGAAACAGCACAAGCTCTCTGATGTCGATGCTTGTAGCTTGTCTGCTTCGAGTGTCAGGAGTCGCTATGATGAGCGACGAGAGTCTTCCCACAGATACTTTGGGACGCTTCAGGTCTCTTTATGGGCTTGACTCAACGTCTCTGTATTGCAAATGATTGCAACGTAGAGTCTTCCATACCTCTGCCGAACGAAAAGCGCAGGACCACCTCCTCCTTGGTGATCACCTGATGTTTCGGCAGTCTTGAGGCGGGACAAGGTTTTTTCATCTGACAATCCATGCCTTGTCCATCCAAGTCGCCATAGTGGGTGACGAGAGTCTCCCCACGTTCTCTTGTGGTTCAACTCGCTATCTCCAAGTTGCAGATGGCTGCAACGTTGAGTCCTTCGTCCGCCGAGCGTTGAGAACAGTTCCACCTTACCCTTGGTGGACAAGAGATATCTCGACGATTTGAGGTGGATCGAGGTTCTTTGGTATAACATTCCGCACCTTGTCCACTCCCAGTCGCTATAGTGAGCGACGATGAGGATCTCCCCACATGGGCCTGTGGTTCGACTCGCTTCTCCTGCTTCGATGGGCGATCTTTGTCTTCGGTATAAGTAGCTTCCTCCTTGCGACTTGAGCTTCTCTCCCCCACCGTTGCCCTTGCCCAAGGGCCTTGGTGGTATGGCACTTGTCCCGATTGACTTGGCAGCGTCGACTAGTGAGCGGAGGTTGGACGATTCGATCGTTCTAACTCCTTCCTAGTCCAAAGCTTCTAACCCCTCTACTTGAAGAGCACCAACACTAGGTCTCCATTCTCCTGGAAACACTGTAGGTGGAGCTCGGTGATTCCTTTCACTTCCTCCTTCAACATGTTCACCTGGCCGATGCTGAACAATGCGATCTTGACCTCCAGTCCCAACTTGTCAGGGCTTGCATAATTGATGAACTGCCACTTCTTTTGTCCCATGTCTGTGATGCATGTTTGCCACATTCTACATTGTCGCGATGGCAATGCCATCCTGAGTTTGCCTCATCTTGCAGGGTTCTTGGGATATACCTTCTTCCGATCCTGGGACCTCCTTTGAAGCTTTGACAATCCCTTTAGGGTATGGACGGGGCGAAATCGTTGTGCTCGTTCACGAAGAGGATGCATCTTAGATGCTCGTCCGTCCGCACCTTGGACAAAGTAATGCCACTGTGCCTGTCATCCTAGATCATACACCTTTGACATACTCGTCCACCGGGCGGCTCGACCCTTGCGAAAGAGTAGCCGTTCCGGGCCTTCACTGATCCGCGCGGATGCTTGTGAAGACGCTCCGCTTAGATAAGCGGACTGCGATTGGTAAACTCGTGACATGAGCTCCCAACATTACCTCCATCTTCATTCGAAGGGACGACATCGCCAATGTGTTCTTCAAAACCTTCGCATTGCGATCCTTGGAGGCCGCTTCGATTACTCGAGGCGATGTCCGAAAGGAAAGGGCACTCCTTCCTTCGATTGGCGGCAGAGCGCTTGACAGCAGCATGCCAAGGTTCGCCGATGCTCGACGCTCAGACCATTTGCCAAATTGGTCGCTGAGTTGAGGCGTCGATTTGCGTTGGCATGCATCAGATTCGTCCACTCCTCGATGGATGACATCGCGCCGCTTGCAGGGCGACACTTGACGAGGCAGGCAAGGCTGACAGCTCGTCCGCGAGTGTTTGCAAGTAATCAATGCTTTGCTCCATTCCTAAAAGTTATCGTGGCGTGGCAGACGAGGCTGCGACACGACAAGATGCTTGTGATTGATGCTCCTTGGCCGAAAGGATGATATTCTTTGGCCGAAAAGGGACCATGAACCTTGATATTTGTCTTTAAACCAACTTTTCCCGTGAAGCGGTTGTGCACTTCACGTTGCATGACTGGGCATGTGATGCGACGTCACTAAATACCGAGCAGTGCTAGATCGTCATGATAGTGCATGACCGACAGTCCCTGAATGTGACACGGGTCCTCCGAGTTACACGACGCTCGTGTAAGCGATCTCAAGATATGAGCAGCGCAAGACCATCATGCGGAGCATATGGTCACTCTTTGACGCAGCGCGACATTTCAGGATTCCCGACTGTATACCTGGGATGGTTGATCTGCTCGAGTGAGCGACGCATGACCGTCCCGATTAGATGGGGCGATCAATCCGCCATCATGATGCATGACAGACGTTCCTCGACATGACACGGGTGTATGAGGAACATGCTGCGGGGCACGACTGGGCGTGCGGCGAGGAGGCTTGCCATGCATTCTTCGTTGACGTCCACGATCAAAGACCATGGTACCAGTGCGCCTGAGCGTGATGAAGTATTTGAGCGGAAGCACATTTCCTACGCCAGGGCACGTTGCGACGACACAAGCGAGTCATCGTCGCTGGGTAATCCGAGCAGGAAGAACTGCTCTGATACCACTTGTCACGGGATCATTCTCGAACACTAGACCACGTGCGGCGACTAGGCGGATAGGCACTTAGCCAAGCCTGTTTTGAGTTTACAGCGGAAGTTTTATGGTCGAGACGACTATGCCGAGAGTCGCTCTTATATGCATTCAATCACGGACATGACTAGAGTGTTGGACTACTTGTCACGAGATCGTGGCATTAGCGCGTTGCGACACTAATGTAGGCGCTTGGACACTTAAAGTCCGAAGGGGCGACGAAGGGACCACGAGACGCCACGAAGGGACACCGATGTGGGTTGCCACCCCACGTTCAAGGCCATGACACTAGAATTAAAGGAAAGCTTACTTGTATTAAATATGATGAAACATAAGATACAATTGGGCTTCGGAAGACACTAGTGAACTCCTCCCAGTGTACCGAGGTATAAGAGTCTTGTTACATATTGAAGATGCAAAAGACGTATCCTACGGGAACGTCACCTACTTGATCATTCATAAGGACGGCCTTACAAGATAAATGCCCTAAGGACGGATAACTTGGTACTTCGCAATATTACGCAGTGCGGGGCGGCTGCATGTGTTCCATATTTTCGACGCTAAGCGACCGAGGGCTATAAGTTGAACGGCAATGATGCCGCGAGACTTCACGCTTCGTGTCACGGCCTGTGACACATGCATATGCCTATCTTTACTGTACTTGAAAACTAATTAACAATCAATTCCTTTTTCAAAATTTAATGGATATGACTTCTCGATTGTTGCAAGGTGATTGACCACAGTTGGGAAGAGTACTTGACAAACTGGATTCTTAGTTATCTTAATGGCCACTAGAATGTTTATGCATTATTAATATGGTTTACTATTAAGGTGGGTCTAGATTCAAAGCCTCGCACCAAGGGCATACAAAAGCTAGAGCTAGACTCGTCTACCAAGAGATTATTAATAGTCAATATATAGTTTAACTATATTGCTTTAGGTGAAAGAAGTGTTTATTAACCTTGTATAAGTAAATGAAAGGATAATTATATTAGCTTAAGGTGCATTGTGCTATTAATTAAAACTGAATAGTGACGCATGCATTGTGTACTCTCTCGGCGAAGATATTTGAAATCATGAATGTTCTGGTGTCACATGAGATGCCCTTCAATAAGATTTTATTACATAAAGACTTAGGGGCTGCAGTAGTGAGACGGAGCAATTAATTGACTGTATATACATATACAATATATTGCCTCTTTCATAAGTTGTAAATTATTATTATCTATACAATCTACTTGAAGCTTTATTAGACTCCTCTACCTCCTCTTACTATCCTTAGAAGCAGGATAAACCAATCAGTAGTGGAATTTTCAGAAATTATAGGACTTGCTTTTTTTATTTTTTTTCTCTCTTTTTGTGGCTACAAAATTTCCCGAATATTCTGATAGCTTTGTGTGCTGGATAAGAACATAAATATCAAAGAGTCAAAAGGCATCTGCTAATCTTGGAATCAGCAAAAGGTCCTTGTGTCATAAGATAAAAGATTCTGCGCTCTGCAAGTTATGCGACAGTTGTAATAACTAATTAACAATGAAAATATACAGTTCTCTGCATGATGTACTTGCAGAAAAAAAGTGATTAATGAAGACATTAATGTTGTGTGTTAGATGGCATTAATAGCAAACCTACATAACCCCTCGATGTAAACATCGATCCAACCAGTGCAACAAAATGGCCAGTTGAAGGTAGGTGGATCTCTCTTGTCAAGTTTTACAGGTGGTACGTTTGCAATAATAGATATATTATTCTTTTCTTCATGTAAATCGAGATGATGCGTGTAGTATTCTTTTCCTCTTGTACTTAAGTTGAAAGCTTCAGATATAATCAGGCATGAGGTGGACCTCAGCTACCAGGAGATGCCATTGAAGGAAGAGGAGGACAAGATAATGCTCATAGATCTCTCCTTAAAGGTCGAAGAAGAGGAAGAAGAAAGATCTCCACAAGAAGCTATTCAAGGTGGTGACATTGGCCAAGAAGAAGAGGAGGGCGATGAAGAAGAAGAGGAAGAGGAAAAACAAGACGCAGGCGTTGTTTTTGCTGCACTTGAAGACCAAGAACTGGTAAATGGCCGTCAAGAAGAGGCACATGACGACGGTGGAAATAGAATTGGCAACCGCCATGGCGTCCGCGGCTGCAACGGCGGAGAAAAAATGGTCGACGATGAGGTTAGAAATGCAAGTAGCTAGATAATTAAGAGCCACGAATGACCGTGTCCTATATGCTTTTATGAACTTTTGGCATGCATACGCATAAGCATACATATACAACGTTGATCTCCTTAATTTGAAGTTAATTGGATGAGTGCTTGCAGTTAGACGCGTTGCAGCATGAGATGGATCACATGAAGGAGGAGAATAAATTTCTCAGGCAGCTCGTGGATCGCGTCATGAAGGATTACTACGAGCTACAATCGAAGTTAGCGGCCATCCACCAGCAACCTCATGCTCAGCCAAAAGAGGTAGATCTTGTCATTGATGTTTAGTTCAACTTTTATGTGATCTAAATTTAATTTGCATATATTTCATGTACTGATAGGAACATCAAGTATTCCTTTCTCTCGGCGGCGGTGGCGACGAAGGCTCTCGAGAGGCCAAGAGGGCATGCGAAAGGGCAGAGCTGCAGAAGCCGAAAACGATACCGGGCAATCAGGAAGGGAGTGATTCAGGTGAAGTCAAGGAGTTGGGCTTGTCCTTAGGGCTGCAGACATATCGAGAACCACGTGATCTCAGAGAGTACATGAATCAAGACAAAGGGAAGACCTTGAAGGCATGGCCGCCTCCCCATGGGCTATCGAATTCAGGCGCAGTCAAGCTGCACCAGGCCGCGGAATTGGCCGGGATCACAAGCCAAAGCATCAATCCAGCTACCAGGAAAACTAGGGTTTCAGTGAGAGCAAAATGTCAAGGTCCTACCGTAAGTACTCCATTTTATCGTTGTACATTATATATGATGCTGACAGTGAATAATACTGCGTTATATAGTGTGAGCATACATCACAATGATGTTGATGGTTTTGTTTTGCCCCGAGTACTTTACAGATGAATGATGGATGCCAATGGAGAAAATACGGGCAAAAGGTTGCAAAAGGCAACCCATGCCCGAGAGCTTACTACAGATGCACGGTGGCGCCTGGATGCCCCGTTAGGAAACAGGTATATAGAGTTGATGTAGTACAGCGAACCTTAAGAACTAGTCCATATTTTTTCTTCATATAATTACCATGCGAACACTTAATTGTGCAGAAACGAAAGGTTAAACCAAAAGCCATCAATATACTCTAATCATCCCATGCGCGTCTGTTTCTTCTGTGTGTGCTAATAGGTGCAACGGTGCCAAGAGGACATGTCCATACTAATTACGACATACGAAGGAACGCACAACCATCCTTTGCCTGTCGGTGCAACTGCCATGGACTCCACCGCCGGCGCCGCAACAACATTCATGCTTCTGAACGGCGCCGGCGCGAGTTCATCTTCCATCTCTGGCGATGGCTTCAACTCCGGCAATATGCCTCCGTTGACTTACCAGCAGATACCCAGCATGTGGTCATCCGTAATGGAGCCACATTATAAATAGTTAAATACTGCTGGCCGTCATCTGTAGCGATCGGCATCGCCGCGTGTGGTCCTGTATGTTACCTTTCTATTAGGCCGTGTTTACTTTAGGAAGACGGAAGGAAGCATTTTTTTCATTTTGGGTAGTGAAGGAAGGGAAGCATTTTTTTAGAATTGTATTTGGAAACTTCGGCAGTTCTTCTTGTATTTGTCAAACAAAATACAAACATTGACAAGACAAGACAAATATAACGCCTTTTAATGCAACATGTTAAATTGTATATCGTAATTTATTTATCATTTTTATTTTAATTATTTTTTTAACCAAGATGGACAAACAGACCGCGTTCGACCGTGTTCGACCGGGTCAACCTTTGTTTGACCATGCCGCCCTAACACGGCCCATTTTGAAAACGGACTGTGTCGTGCCACACGGTCCGTTTTGAACCTCGACACGGTCTAAGCCTGGCCTGACCGAGGCGGTCGTGCCAGGTCGGATGATCCATTTTTTTTATTTTTTGCCTTCCAATTTGAACTTTATAATTGCTAATTTAATTATTAAATTATTATATAATATAATTAGTATTATTAATTATTCTATAATATATGACTTAATGAGTAGTGACTACTTTAATTATTATATAAATAATTATATAGTTAAATTTTCAAATACATTAAGTCATTAATTTATAATTATTAAGTAAATAAATTTGTAAAATGAATAATTAAGTACTAAGTAATAACTAATAGGTTATAACTTATAACTTATAACTTTATACATAAAATTAATTGGTAAGTATTTAATAAATATATACTAGTAGTATTAGACTATTAGTATACTAGTATAGATAGTTAAGTACTAATTTACTAATTACTATATACTAAGCTATAACTAGGTTATACTAAGTAAATTAGTATTTAACTATCTTATAACCAAGATACTATATAGTATAATAGTATTTTAATAAATATATACTAGTAGTATTAGACTATTAGTATACTAGTATAGATAGTTAAGTACTAATTTACTAATTATTATATACTAAGCTATAACTAGGTTATACTAAGTAAATTAGTATTTAACTATCTTATAACCAAGATACTATATAGTATAATAGTATATACTATATTACTATGTTATAACTAAACGAAATTATACTAAGTAAATTAGTACTTCTATCTTATAAGTTATAACTTATATAGTAATTTACTATATACAACTTAGTACTAAAGTTAGAATTAAATCAAAAGTATCCTTTAAAATTCAAACTTTAAACTCGTACTAAAGTTAAAATTAAACGTGTCTTTTAAAGTTCAAACTTTCTAATTTGTAATTTACTTTTTATAAAATATAACTAGTATTATTCTATAATCTATAATATATGACTTTAGTTTAGTGACAACTAACTACTTTAATTATTATTATATAATAATTATATAGTTATAATTTTCAAACTCTCATTGAGTAGTCATGATATCATATTCACAACAATTGCTATTTAGATCAATTTCAAGAGAAAAGATAATATCACTTGAAATCAATCTAAGAACGTCTATTGTAAAAATGATATCTTAATTATTCAATGAGAGAATACGAGATTGAGAGAGAAAATGAGCGAGTGGATGTGGTCATTTGGGGAAGGAGAGAGAGAGGAGAGAGAGAGCAACGAGATATCAGAGAGATGAGGGGAAAAGGAATGAGAGTGATGAAGAAAGAGGAGAGAGTTTGGCCGCATTTTATAAGTGACAGAGGGGGTTCAACATGGTCAGCGTTGCTTTTAAACACGACCCGTGTTGTACTCATAACGCGTTTGTGACTGTCGGTCTATGACCGCGTTATCAAATTGAAACAACACGACCCGTGTAATTTTAGTGCGGACCGTGTTATGCATCATGCACGGTCCGTATCCGTGCCAAAACGAGCCGTGTCGTGATGGATCTGTGCTCACCGTGTTCGAGTCGTGTCGTGCTCATAGTGTGGAAGGCGGACCTGGCACGGAATGGCATAACATGGCCCGTGTTTTCATGTGTGGGCCGTGTCCAGGCCGGGCCGGCCGGGCAGGCACGGCTTTTGGGTGGGTCGGCGGCGTGCCGGGCCATGCGACCCGTCCGAAATTTCATCTCTAACTAGCTCCCGGTATATAGGAAGCGGTGCCGACGATCCAATTCGCGCGGTGCTAAAGAACACACTGTCACAGGTTGGAAGCCAACATACCATCGAGTTTAACTACTCCGGTTAGGTCGCATACCTGATAGTGACAGGTGAGACTCATAATAAGAATTTTTTGTGTTCACAAGACTTAAACTCGAGACCTTGTTTAAACGAGGAGGAGTCGATTATCGTTCCATCCCAATATTTTTTTAATTATTTCTTGTTAATACAAAAAAAAATATTTCCAACAAAAGTTCTCAAAACGTTATTTTAGACGCCAAGACGTACCTTTTTCTCACATTACTAACTTATAATCTCTTTTTAATTATAACAAATTTTTACGTTTGATCTTAATACATGAACTCATCATAACACTTCCAATTTAATCTATCGATCTCACTCTATTAATTTTTCATTATATTTTATATTTATGAAAATATTAAAGTACCCAATTTTTTTTTATTTTTTTCTATATATGGTTCTTAAACTATATGCGATTTGTTCCATTTTTTCGTTAGAAGTCGGCGGCAGTGGGGTGGCCTGGGGGCGCGAGCTGGGGACACGGACATAGGGTGCCGTCCCTTTCCCTCCGGCACCAGCAAGGGAGAGGGGGCAATGCCCCTATTTTGTTTTTTTACATATTATTTGAGATTTTTTAATATCAAAATAGAGAAGAAGGATGGTTTATTTTTTTAATAAATAAAAAAATAAAAAATAAAAAAGTTAATAAAATCAAACGGATTGATTAAAGTGAAAATCGTGGTATAATTTAGTATTGTGAGTTTATATATTAATATTAGATACGGAAAATTGATATAGTTCGTTTAAGAAATTAACTCTAATTTATATAATGCATTATAATGTAACTAGTTAATTAAGATAATAAATTTCTTGATTAGTAAATCACTGAACTGTCACTAAAAAATATTATAGTCAACCTACTAATTGAGTCGAGCATTTTATATTTAAGATCTTTGATTAATTCGGTACCTTAAAATATTGCGTGCAACGTAAAAAAGAAAAAAAAATCAACTTTTATTTTTGAAAAGTAATATCCATTACTGCTCATTAAAATTCAATCAAGAATATAGCAAAATATTTCTTGATGAACTTTTGATGTAGTGATTCAGTGAGTAGTGCTTTTTCGGGGTTAAATCACATATATTTCGCTGGCCAATGTTGTTAATTTGTTGATGTTTGATCAGCAAATATATCAACAAAATATTGTTAACGGCGGAGAGTACGTCATGATAAATTCTACTCATTATGTAAATTCAAGTCTAAGTTCTCTGCTATCATCAGATATTATTTATTTCGTTATTTTTTCTTCTTCAATTTGAATATAATGATACAATAATTCAAGGTACATGACATGTATTAATTTAGCAGAGACGCACGGCCAAACAATATGTAGATTATGATGTTATTCTTTGGTAGCCAATTGAATAAGGCCTAGATCTACCGACGTAGTGCATGGTTCATGTGGATGCCTTTTTATTATGCAGTTTATCATTATATATGCATCTGAAGCCCAAAATTCACCATCAACACTGCCGTTCAGATTCAATGTTCATTGATCGAATTAACACAAGATAACCTGCTAAAAGAATCATCAGCTAATTAAGTTCTGAGATTTATATAATCGCTCCTTGAAATTTTTTGAAGTTATTATAAATATAGCTTATCAGTGTTGTCTTGTAATTACTAATTAATAAATAATAAAAAGTATCTTGGCATGCTTTGCGATCCATTACACTTATCACGTGCCCATTTAGTGCCATCAAGATCAGAAAACATAATATATTCACAAGGCATTCTTAGAAGGAATTGTTTAATGAAGAGGTGAATTAAATTTATCGGAAAGAACAGAAAGAAGGAATTGGAGAAGTATTAAAGAATCATGAAGCGCCTGCAAGAAACTTATAACATAACAATTTGGACAAAGTCTCGATCTACAAGGGATACTGTTAGCCATTCGTTTTATATATAAATCGCATATATATTTTTTTCACGTATATATTAAAAGCAATGTTTTAAAAAATCGGACCAGCGATCGGATTGGCCTTAATTACTATTGGATCGTAGTTGGACCAATCCGATTGAGTTTGATCGAATTGGACCAAATTTTTAAAAATAATATTATTTATGATGATTTAAACATATAGCGTATAAATATTATATTAATAACCTATTAATAAAAAATATTAATATAATACTTATTCATAATTTAATAATGATAATAGAAATTTCAACATATAAATATTAATAGATTATATTTATTTTTTCATAATGATGAGTTGCATTAATATATTTTATTATGAATTAGTTTTATTTCTTTTTTCTTTAACATTTTTATCTTTTTATTTACATTATTATGCCCTTTAATAATTTCTTCTTCAATATTATTCAAATGTTAATACTTTCCATTTTTATTTATTTAATTTTTAGCTCTCATTCTTTCCATTCTCTTCAACTACCCTTTTAATATTTTTTCCTCATTGATATTTCCTATTTGATGTTTTCTTTTCAGATTTGAACGTTAACTGATTTGATTCTTTCCATACCCTTAACTTTTCCTTTTAATATCTTTTTTCCTCTTTTGTATTTCCAATTTTATACTTTTTTTTCAAATTTAAATTCGAACCAGGTTGAACCGATTCTCCGATTTCGCCAATTCTACTAATTTTTGTCCAGTTCAATATTAAAAATGATCTTGACCACTACAAAAAAAAGGCTGATTACAGAAGGTCAAAACCACCTGTAATCAGCCCAAAACTATCGAAAATTATGATTTTTGACGGATTTTTCGACGGAACCGATCCGTCGAAAAAATGGTCATTGCAAATCGATTTTTGACGGTTGAAAAAATTCGTCGGAAGTATTGCCAGTTGTAACCGTCCCAAAACTCTGACGGCCCCAACTATGGAAAAGTTTTGATGGTTTTGACCGTCGAAACTTTCGACAGTCGTCGCAACCGTCAAACTTTCGACTGTCGCAATCATCGCAAAGATTTTTTAAAATATAAAAAAAATTAGCCGACTGCCAAGCAGCCGATCAGGCCACGTGGCCTGATCCGGCCGCCAAGCGGCCAGATCCAACCGGCAGCTGCTAGATCCGACCGTGAGCTGCCGAAAAAGGGCGATTAGCGATCCAAGATAAGCGACGCTAGGGTGGCGCTATTACGTCTTCGCAGTGAAGAGGGTCTCATTCGTGTATAGCTAGCGCCACAAAAATGAGACGTTGCATATCGGTGACTACTAGCGTCGCAATGGAGTCAAAGTAAATGAGATGCTACTAGCGCCATGAGTTGATACTATCTCGACGTTATTAAGACGCGTGGTTTGCCGCTGTGCGTAAAAGACATGCGTCGCTAAGTTGATGCGTTAGGGGCGCTAGATATGAGACGCGATTCCGACGTCCACGAGCCGCTACTCTAGGCACTAGGAAGGCACTGAAGTGACGCAATATGATGGTGTATGTTTCGCCAATGAGACGCAACTATGACGCTAAGGACGATATATTTAATTCAGCGTCGACATTCTTTACGACGCGAATGGGACACTATGGAGTCGCTACTTTCAGATTTTTTTTACCCAATCAATCCTCATTTTTCCTCTTCCCATACCATAAAATTATATAATGCATATAAAAATGCATTGATATTCATCACAAGTAATATAAAAACATCACAGACAGTATAAGAGCATCACATGTAATATAAGAGCATCACAGGCATAATATTTAACATAAGAATACGAAAAGTAATAAACCGAACTAACAAACTATATGTATATCTAAATCTATAAGTAACAAAAGCATTGTTTGTATTCATGAGTTATTTCTATCCTAGGTTTGGTAGTTATTGTTATCATTCCGGACATTCGTCCTAGACGTGCTCGGTCCATGGCCTCACGGGCATGGATTATGCGTCGGGATCAATCCCTGAATCGCATGCAATAGCGGAGTCAACTGCTGCGACAACTGCTCCGACACCTACCGTGATATCTGCTCCGATAACTGCTGCGATAGCTACTGTGATAGCTGCGTCACATCAGGTGCAGCGGATGAGCTCGTAGCAGATGAACCGCCTGCATATCCTCCAATCCTCCTAGGTATCTGAGCGGTTGTGCCGAGGTCACGCAAGTACCCCCCTCGTGTCGTGCCGGTCACCTCCTCTCAAACAGCAGGGTCATCTACGAAATAGAAAAATCATACAATCATATAATATATAAATTATATATCAAGAAACACAAATTAAAAATATGACAAAACCAATGAAGAAACATTACCTGGTGACTGAGTACTCGAATCATCTCCATACTTTTCAACCATTTTTGCATTGTAATCATCCAATAAAATTTAAACATTCTGTATTTCAAAAATAGTGCACTAACGATAACAACCAAATGATAATGTCATGAGACTTACCAGAAGTCTACGAGTAGTGGGCATGACTAGGTCGTTTGTCTACCAGCTCTTATGCATGGCCTCATAGACCATACGAAAGTCTACGGGACCGTCTTCTTTCTCCTCCTACAATAAAGTTTCAAATTTGATAACATAAGTATAAGTCAAAAGTTTAATAAATTGAATTTATATGTAAATTATCATGCACCGTCGATGCTCATCAAATCGCATCGATCCCCATGTGTGGATGTGGGCCTCGGACTTCGAAAGACGATTAACTTTTACCTTTTCTGACTTCCTTTGCCATCGTTCATCCGTCCTTTGTGAACATCAAATACTTACACTTTCAAAAACTATAATTTTCATAAAAATAATTCAAAAATAAACATACTTACCATTTCCTACAGAGAGACTCCCAAATTGAGTGCCTAATATGTCTTGGGCATCTTTGTATGCCCTACTCCAAAGTGAGACCGGCGGACGTGATGACCTTGCGAAACTTATATAATCAATTTCGGAGGTATTTCACAGCGACCTCCTCAAAAGTTCTCTGGATCATCCCTAAACTAAGATTCGGATGAAACTAATTTGCCTCTTACAAATAGAACGTTAAAACTTAGTAATTTTAAAATAAATATAAATCAAATTATGTAACTCAAATAGAAGATCGTACCATAAAGGCTCGAAAGATGTCATTCCGCACTTGAATTGGGATATCTTTTCAGGATCCTGCCCCTTCCGGCAAGTGGGAAAGAACGAGAGCACCGACATCCTACACGGTACTAGCGGGTATGAAAGTGGTCCTGCCAATTACAAAGAAGAATTAATTTTCAATGATAACGAAAACTATAATAAAATCTGTACAACTTATTTAACTTATGGTCGAGCAATATTATTCACAGTGACCACCCCATTATCGTGTAACCCCCTCTTCATCAATCGAAGAAGAATCATCATCCGGTACAGTTGGGGTAGGCTGTGAAGGTCCGACGTCATCTATGGGACCTAATACATAATAAATCATTAGTGTTATACCAAATTAAAATTGTGATAAGTCATAGATGTACAGTAATATTCTCACCTCGATTGATGTGTACCGCAGCATGATCAGTGGCAGTCCGCTCGTCTGAATGTATTGAGACAGTTGTTTGTGCTATCGACAGCGTCGCAACTGACATTATTAAAAAATAATTAATATAATTAATTAAGAAATGTCAATAACAATAAATATATTACCTGGCGTAAGATGTCGCTCGCCAACGCTAGAATGTGGTGAAACGTCCTATATTCTCGCCGGTGGCGGTGGGGTAGTAATTGTCATCATAAGAAAATACATAAAATTTGGCTCCTATTTAAAATTGTATATCGCCTACAATGTGTCACGTACCTAGAGTGATATGCGGAGCAGACCCACCAATCGATTGCCTACTATGTGACGATCTGGCTACGTGCCCCATCGGTGGTAGAGGAATTGATACTATTAAAAAATGAAATTAACTATTATAATCAACTAAAATAAGCAGCTGACAATAATTATATTACCTAGTGGTTGTGATGTCTGAGAGCGAGATGACCCATATGCTCGACCCCCCCCCCCCCCATTTTATGACTGAAAAAAAAGAAAGAAGTTTCTCTTATTCTCGGTAACCATATATAACCTAAAAATAGAAGTTAAAAGCTTATGTCATTAGAATAACTACGGGATTCATTCGCTTGTTTCGTATTATGATTCATTTTTATCATCGTCGCTATAATCTTGGTTCGAGTTATCGTCAATGAAATTATCAAAATTCACATCCAATAAGTCATTTGAATTAAACTCTTTCATTGGCTCAGCGTCATCGATCAACTAAAAATTCTCAACTCCATCGGCCACATCAATCGTCTCATTCACTCTATCTTCTTAATAGTAATCGTCCATGTGCACATCGTTGTGTACGAATGATGTTTCATTGTCATCTACCATTGTTTCTGTTAAGAATAGTCTACTCCTCACCTTGCATGATGCTCACCATTCATCCTTGGTTCTTTTCGACGGATACTTAGTGTAGTACATTTGTTGTGCTTGTTCCGCCAATACGAATGGATCATATGACTGAAGTCTCGACCAAGGGTTAATATCCACCAATTTAAACTTTTGATCGATCCAAATTCCTTTCTCTGGATCGAACCAACGGCATTTTAGCATCACGATTTTGTTAGATTTTCCAAATAAGACAATTCTAAGATGTCTTCTATAACACCGTAGTAATCAAAGTCGTTGTCCCCGTACATGCTTCCTAGAACACATATGCCACTATTAATAGTTGAACGTTGTCAGCTATATTCTTCTGTATGAAAATGATATCCATTGACTATGATGTCGTAGTAGCTAAGAACTTGTTTCTTTGGGCCATGAATGAGATCTCGTATTTTGTTGTCTTTGAGTGAGCCATTAATAACCTATACCAAAATTAACTAAAAACTTTAGTAAAAGTTATGAACTTATAACAATTTATAAGAACAAGCTGAAAGATTTCTCACTTCACATCTCAACCACTCGGCAAAATGTTCATCTCGTAATTTCAATAACTCATCGTTTGAAACTAATGGATTGATTTCTCGCTGTAATTCTTTGAATTTCCTGAATTCATAATTTTCATATAATGAAATCATATAGCAACAATTAACTTTAAATTATATAACAAATTAGAACAAATTGTCTTATTCGAGATACGGCGTCACTTCGCTATAATTTGCAAGAACATAATTCTCAACGGCATTGAGATCTCTATCATTCAATATAATTTTGCATCATGTATCAAGAAGTCAACATGGGTACTTGAAGATGGATAGAATATTCATGTCAACTTCTCTTTCACCACCATCATCATTTTTTTGGAACTTGAGTGTGTCGTAATTATATGTGTGGCTCAAAGTATTTTGAAGTGAAGTTTGACACCTTCTCAATGAAATAGGCTTCACATATGGAGCCTTCAATTTTTGTCTTATTCTTCGCCTTCTTTTTCAAATATAACATGCACCTTTCGAAAGGATACATCCATCGATACAATAGAAGGTGGAAATATCTTCTCAGCCTTGCACACGGTGCACCTTTTCAAATTTTTATTTCATATGGTAGATGTACAATTAAATGTTCCATCACATCAAAGAAAGAAGGTGGAAATATCTTCTCAGCCTTACACACGGTAATTACAATAGAAGCCTCTAACCGAGAGATGTCTTCTTTCCGAATGATAGATGCACAAAGCTCTTTAAAGAACATAGACAATTCTGTTAAAACCTTCCAGATGGCCTTTGGCAAAAGTTCTTTAAAGGCAATTGGAAGCGGCCTTTGCATAAAAATATGACAGTCATGACTCTTCATTTCATGTATCTTCTCATTGTCCAAGTTAAAACAATGAGATATGTTTGATATATATCCATCGGGAAATTTCAATTGCTTTACTCATTCGAAACCACTTTTGTTTGATCATTGCTCAATACATAAGTAGCTTTTGACTTTTTATATTTACCATTTTGAAGATGAATGATATCTAACTCTGGTCTTTTGCATATTAATTTCATGTCTTCGCGAGCCTGTATGCTATCTTTTGTTCTTCCTTTAATATTCATAATAGTGTTGAAGATGTTGTCAAATACGTTATTCTCCACATGCATGATGTCCAAGTTATGACGTACCAAGTTTGAAGATCAGTAAGGCAACTCCCAAAAAATACTTTTTTCTCTCAATTATGTTCACTTCCAAACCCAATTTGCTTGTAACTATCGGCCTTCAGTCCGAATGAGACTTCACTAAGCTTGGTTACTTGCTCTAGCAATTCTTGTCCCGTCAAATGAGTTGAAGACAAAGTGTTCTCGAATGTATTCTTTTTAAATGAGTTTCAATCACGACGCATTGAATTCTTCTACGACAATCAAACCAGCAAACTTTCCTACAATTTTTCAAATAAAATGATTTTGTATTCTTTTCACATATGGGACAAGCATGTTTTCCTTTTGTGCTCCAACCACTCAACATTCCATATACCGGAAAATCACTTATGATCCACATTAATGCAGCTTTTATAATAAAATTTTGCTTTTTAGTTTTGTCATAAGTAATCACGCCATCCTCCCACAACATATTATGTTCATCAATCAAAGGTCTTAAGTAAACATCTAAACTTTTACCAGGAGATCGAGGACCCGAGATCATACAGGTAAGTAATATATTCTCTCGTCTCATACACATGCTTGGAGATAAATTATAAGGTGTCACAAAAACTGGCCAACATGAATAAGCAGTACTTGATGAGCCAAATGGGTTGAAGCCATCGGTGCAAAGTCCTAATCTAACATTGCGTGATTCTGCAGAAAAAGCCGGATGAAGTGCATCAAATCATCTCCATGCCTCCGCATCCCAAGGATGTGTAATTGAATTTTGATCTTCACGTGCCCCTTCTCCGTGCCACCTCATAAATGATGCAATTTTTTCATAAAATAAAGAAATAGTCATTGTAATATTGGAACGATCAGAAAGTATCTAAATATTGCATTTGCCACATTTTTTTTTAACTTTGAGAATTCTTTTTCGACTTGAATCTGGGCTCGCCACAAATAGAATAACTCATAAGTGAGTTATTTTCCTCGTAGTACAACATGCAATGATTGCGGCATGCATCAATCTTCTGATATTCCAATCCTAAATCTCTCATCAACCGTTTGCACTTGTAAAAATGTTTCGATAATTTCTCTGAAGTTGGAAGCATACTCTTAATAATGGCAAGCATCCGGTCAAAATAACTTTCTCTCAGATTAAATTCTTATTTTAAGTTCATTAGTTGTGCCACTGCAGAAAGTGTAGTTTACTTCACGCATCCATCCCATAAATGTTCATCTGCTTATTCGAGAAGATTATAAAACTTAGAAGCCAAAGGATTCGGATCTTCTTCAATCAATGTTTCGCCAATATTTTCTCCTAACATTGCATCTCGTATCATGTCCATGTACAGATTGTTCGAGTCGCCCACTGCGGTATCTACATTACTTGTTTCTTTAGCCCATCTTTCTTCGCCATGAAAGAACCAATTGGTGTATGTTAGTAAAAAACCGTTGTAATATAAATCCTTATGAACATCATATCTTACATTCCACTGATAACATTTGCACTTCCGGCGTGGACATAAGATTTCATCATATGAAGGAGCAACACCTTCATTTTGATATGCTACATTAATGAATTCATCAACACCATCCTTATATTCTTCAATTATGACGCCATGTTTATCCTTCCAACGACGAATCCAACTACGATACGGCTTTATCATTTTTGTAATGGACAATATTAAGCCATATGTCAATAAATTCGTGTACTTGAAACGTGTGATTTTGAACTTATGAAGTCCAAAATCACATGTTTCAAGTACTTCATCGTCGAATCATAATATCATTTTATCATCAAGAATGTGAAAGTACATCCTTAGTAAAATTTATGAGAACATGATAAAAAAGAAGTTCTAGAATTATGAAAAAAAATAGTTTAACTTAACATGCATTACTAACTTAGTACATCCTTAGTAACTAACTTAACAACAATAGTTTCAAGTAATTAAATAGTATTTAACTTAACATGCATTACTAACTAACTTAACAATAAAACAATCAAGTAATTAAGTAGTATTTAACTTAACATGCATTAGTTCATAACTTTCAATTAATTAAGTAGTATTTAACTTCATGCATTAATAATTAACTTAACATGGTGGTGGGCTAGTACCTTCTTAACCGGTGAGGGATGACGGTGGAGGAAGGCGGTGTGCGACGGCCGATAGAGGAGCACAGTCGGCGGGCGGACGAGATAGAGCGAGGAGGAGGAGGAGGAGGTGGCGGTGGAGGCGGACGTCGGTGCGGTGGAGGAGGAGGAGACGATGGAGGGTGGACGAGGCGGAGGGAGGAGGCGAAGGGCAGCGGAGGCGAAGGGCGGTGGAGGCGGACGTCGACGCGGTGGAGGAGGCGATCGAGGAGGCGGAGGAGGAGGAGGAGGAGGCGGAGGAGGCAGTGGAAGGGCGGAGGCGACGGTGGGCAGTGGAAGAGGCGGAGGCGGCGGTGGAAGGCGGCGGAGGGGCGCGGTGGAGATAGCGGAGGAGGGCGGACGTTGGAGGAGGAGGCGGAGGGTGGTGGAGAGGCGCGGTTGAGATGGCGGAGGAGGGCGAACGTCGAAGGAGGAGGCGGAGGGCGGCGGAGGGGCACGACGGAAGACGGAGGCGGAGGGCGGACGTCGGAGGAGGAGGCGATGGAGGCGGAGGGGTGCGGTGGAGGAGGAGGCGGCGGTGGAGGCAGAGGTCGGCGGAGGCAGATGTCGGCACGGTGGAGGGGGCGGATGCAGAGGCAGCAGAGGCGGCGGAGGGCAGCGGAGGCATCGGTCGTCGGGCGTCGGAAGAGTTGATCGTTGACGTCGGGCATCGGGGCGCGTCGGGCGGTTAATGTAAAATAGTAACAGTGAAAACGAAAAAGAGGGGTTAGGGATTTAAGTAAATTTTTTAGCGTCTCCCAATGACGCGATGCTACGTAGACGCAATGTAGGCGTCGATCATATCAAAATTTGGCTAATGCAGCGCTATGGAGAAGCTAATGTGTCACGGACTTATAGTAGCGACACCATAGCGTCGTAGGGGCGTCGATGTAGATTTAGCGTCCCCAATTTGTGACCCAGAGCGACGCTAATAGTTTTTCTATTTCAAATTTTCTATTATGTATGTAATTTTATTTATCAATATAGCGTCTCATCGCATTGTGCCCCGTTCCAAATGTTTTATTTCCTTTCGACAATCTATCATGTATGTATATAAAATTATAAATCTATATGTATATATTTCTATAACGAAATTGTGTGTGTGTCTATATATATATATATATATATGTGTGTGTGTGTGTGTGTGTGTGTAATATATGCATATGTATATGTCTATGTGTGGAAGATTAAGTCACAACAATGTGTTTATCTATATGTATTATAAATATATATGTGTATGTATATGTCTATACATGTGCGAGTCATATATAGATAACGTTTATATGTATAGGTATTCAAAGTGAATATATGTGTATATTTTTATATGTGTGAGATTAAGTGATAATAATATGTATATATGTACTTATTATATATAAGTATAATCTACGTGTATTTATATGTCTATATGTGCCCGATTAAGCGAGCGGGATAAAAAGTCTGCTAAGGCGACGCAATACAGATGCTATTGAGTCGCTAAAGAAATTTAGCGACCTCGTAGCGCCGAACTAGCATCTAAAACTTATTTGCGTCCCAAGTTGGCAACGCTACAGAGACACCAATAGTGTCACCATAGCTTCGACATTGCCGACGGCTCTAGTTACGCAAAGTTGACGCTATTGAGTCTCCGAGGTGACGCGAAAATGGGATAATTTGTAGCAAATCACTCTCTTAATTCAACAATCATAATTTCATGATTAAGAATATAAAAATAATATATTCATAATTAAGATATGATATATATTGTATGTATAGCTAACATAAATAATATAGGTAACAATATATTTAGGAACACTCCTATCATGTAAAAATACACCTATATGTAATCGTGTAGTACATATATATAATATGGGTAATCATGTAGGAATACATATATATGTTGATAATACTAATATAATATTTAATTAATTTATTGATTGACATATAGTATATATAATATATAGGGTTTAGGGTTTAAATATAAAACAAATAACGATATAAATATAGATAACCTAAGAATAGTTGTCAACTAATCACATTCACGTCTACGTAGCGTCGCCTAAGCTTGTGATGCCAGATAGCGTCTCTTTAGAGCCGCAAATGGTGAGACGCGAGCATAGCGTCACGTGTTGTCGACGCGAGAACGGCGTTAGGTTCTCCCGCACTTTTTTGCTCCGTGGCGCGCAATAGTAGCGCCTCCATTGCGCCATCGTTAATGTCTATTTCATGAATAGCTAAGAACACGCTAATGAGACGCTATCAAGCGGCAAATAGCGTCTCATTATTGGAACGCAAAGTGGACGTCATAAAGATGCTAGTGACGTCTATATAGCATCACCAAATATGTGATGCTACTTTGCGTCGCCAATAGCCCATTTTCTTGTAGTGGGCCGATCTGGCCCCCACAGCCAGATTTTGGCGGGAGAGAGAGAGAGAGGGAGGGAGGGGGCGAGGGTCGCCAATGGGTCATCGTCCGGGAGGGAGAGGGTCGCCGGCCGAGAGGTCATCGGGCGGGTCATCGAGAGGAGAGAGAGAAAAAAGTAGAGAATGGTGGGGGGGAAAATAGAAATATATATGTATAGGAGTAGAAAGTTGGGAAAGCGGGAAAAAATAGAAGCGGCGAGAGAGTATTTTTTAATTACCGACGGCCACAATTGTCAGAAAATTAGTAAAAATATATATAAATATAATATTTAATTATTTTTAAAATTATTGATAGTCGAGACCGTCGAAAATTATTTAATTATAATAATAAAATACTACTTACATATATATAATATTTATTTTTTATAAAGACTCTTTATATTAACTAAAGATTCTTTATAGTATATTATTTTTCACTTATCGACGATCAGAACCATCGAAAATTATGACGATTTAAAATGTCGCTAATTATATTAATAAAAGACTCATTATATTATATTATTTTTTACCTACCGACAGAAAATTACGATGGTTTCAATTGTCGCCAAATATATTAATAAAATACTCTTTATATTATATTATTTTTTATTTATCGACTATCTTGACCGTCGAAAATTATGACAAATAGATATCCGTCAAAACTTTCGACGTTCCTAATCGTCAAAAAATAAAATAATGATATAATAAATTACATAATTATTATTTTATTTTTGACGGTTGTAATCGTCGAAAATTCCGACGGATGCCTATCCATTGCAAAATTCGTCCCAAATTACGACGGATTTCCTTCCGTTGAAAATCGCCCATCGAAAAATCACAATTTTTTTGTAGTGGACATTCAATCGAATCGGATGATTCGCGATTGAATCGATTCATCTTATTTTAATAACATTGATCGAAAGGCGCAGTGAATAGAGCAAGAAAAAAGAAGTCTCCTCTTTCAGTTGACTTCTTCAAGGGTTGATCCCAAGGGATCTGCATGTCTTTGGATATCGGACATAGGATGCTCCCCAATCCATCTTCTTCTAATCATCTTATTTTCCACAAGGCAGATAGCTTATTGTACTTGAAAACTAATCAAACAATCAATTCCATTTGCAATATTTAATGTATATGACTTCTCGATTGTTGCAAGGTGATTGACCACAGTTGGGAAGAGTACTTGACAAACTGGATTCTTAATTATCTAATGGCGACTAGAATGTTTATGCATTATCAATATAGTTTACTATTAAGGTGGGTCTGGATTCAAAGTCTCACACCAAGGACATCCAGAAGCCAGACTCATCTACCAAAAGATGATTAGTAGCCAATATACAGTTTAACTATTGCTCTAGGTGAAAGAAATGTTTAATAACCTTGTATAAAAAATGAAAGGATATTTATGCTGTCAGTTTAATGTTCATTGTCCTATTACTTAAAACTCATTACTCACATGCATTGTGTACACTACAAAAATAAATAAATTTGCATCAAATATTTATGTCGCAAATTTCACTAAATTCGCAAGAATTTTTTACAAGCTTTTTGATGGCTGCGTACCATTCGAAAAGTGCTCTTGTAAAATATTTTTTGATGAGTAGAAAAAGCCCGTGGAAAGTTACGATGGATACATCCATAAAAAAAAGCACTAATGCACCAACAGAGGTTGGGATGGAGTGATTAGCGACTCATTTAAAAAAAACTCGAGTTCGAGTTCATGTGAATACAAAATTCATATTAAAAACCTCACTTGTCACAAACAGATATGCTTGACTTAATGTCATAGATAACAATGACACAATTTACCCGTTCAACTTATATATAATCTTTTCAAAATAACTTGATTGTTTTTTACAAACTAAGTATTGAATACTATTAAATCTCTCAAAGCTTGTTTAGATATTTTGTCATTTTCAGACCGAGTATCTATTAATAAATAATTCATAACTTCTTAATTATAAGATCAAATCTAATGATTTTGAATGAAAAGAAACTATTGATTATGATGCTCCTATCCTCATCATATTGATATTTATGATTTAATCCATGTGATTATTATATACTGAGAGTCAACACTTATATAAGAATCATCTCCTATATATGTATATTTAATGTCATAGATAACAGTGACTCATGCGACATATCGAGCTCATGGTTACCTTTTCACATGATGAAAATGTTGCACTTCCATAGAATATAATTTGTTTTCGACCTTAGGTATACATTTTTATCGAAATGTGTCCTTTAGTATTAGATTAGCACATTGGCTCACCTCTATATGCGATAGGATCCGGTCCACAACCCATGATTCTCTAATGACATCCTATCAAGTCAAGACTATATTACCATATATACCTAACATTTCTCTTATGAGAAGTCTACGTGGCATGACAAAAACACCATTTGAAACATGCTTGCATTTGTGTATGATTTTTTTGCTTTAGGCCTTGGCCCGAACGATTTATCAAAATGTGTCCTATACCAAGGCAAAACAAAGCTACCATATATGTCTAGCATTTCTCTTATGCATGTGAGACTATTCCAATACATGTCTCATGCATTTAGTGGATGCTTTTTGATAAAATCATTCGAGTTAAAGTTCAAAAAGGACAATATTCTATGTAAGTATAATGATGTTATAAATGATACAAGAATCACTTCACGTGGACCTCCATATCTCTTTGCCATTGAGAGCGTCAATATGTATATATATATGAATGGTTTGAATATCACATAAAAGATGTTTTGTGAAAACTTACACAACTAAAAGAAAAAAATAAAAAGGAAATTTTAAAGTAGATTGAAATAAACACAATAGTTAAATATTGAACCATTCTATCAAGTGCACTAATAACTTAAGTAATAAAGTAAAAGCCAAAGTTGTTAATTACTCAAGATAATAATAAGAGATGATATTGACCTAGTAAATTAATATAGAATATGGTGCCTAGGGCATTAAGATGATATATAAAATTAAGAATAATTTTTTTTTAACCTTAGTAGGAAATTAGTTTCAGCAATGACAAAAATATTTAATTCTTAGATTGATAACATTTAGAATATAACATTTTTTTATCAATTTAATCAACTATTCTTAATTTGAATAGGCTAAGAATATTTCTTACTAGATCTTCTCTCAATCCTACTTAGATATGAATTGAATATACAATTTAAACATATTCGAACTCATTTTATTTCTGATCAAGAATGTTTCCAACTGAATTTTTTGATATATGATAAGTTTAAAAATATCAATATAACTCAAATTCTATTGAAAGATTTTCAAATATGTGAAATAGGATGCTAACATGGTTCATAAAAGATCAATACAACTCAAATTCCATTGAAATATCTTCAAATGTGTGAGCAGTTCTTAAAAGGAATTTCATGACCCAAATAAATTCCAAATCATATTAGAAATATGTCCATTATGTCCCATGATGAAATAGAGTGTTGCATGAATGCTAGGCTTGAGCAAAACCGGGAACGGGTTTGGGTCTATGCGGACCCTGTCCTGGCCCGAATTATGCTGGGTCCAAAATTTTTAGACATGACAATCCGGGAATTGATCGGATTTGCGGCCGGGAATTGGCGGTCGATCAGCCGGGAATCGCTTTGGGGCTGAGCCGCCGAGGGGACGAGGGGAAGGGCCTGGCAGCGGATCGGCCGCCAATGGCCAGATCTGATGCCTGGCAGCCAGATTGGCCGCCAGGTGCCGGATCGTGGCTCCTGGTGGCCGATCCGGCCGCCAGTGCTTGATTGTGGCGCTTGACGGCCGATCCGGCCGCCGCCATGAGAAAGAGGGAGAGGGTGAGAGACGGAGAGAGATGGGAGAGAGAAAATGAGAGGACGAAATGAATAACGAATGCGAGATGGGTTTATATACTAATAATCCGGGTCGGGTATCTGGACTGCAAATCCGGTCTTAACCTAAAACTCGGCGGATTTTCCATTATTTGAACCCAGTTCTGACCCGGATTAGATTCAGGCCGGGTTATTTTCTCGATTTGCCGGGTCGGTATGGTCCGAGTCGACCCGAACTGTGCTCAGCCCTAATGAATGCATACATTGGTGACGAAGTTCACTAGGCCTACGTACATCGGCAAGTCCCATCTTCAATACCTCATCAACTCCAATCTCATGGACCATCACTAGTTTTGTGTGATCATTGAGAGGTCTAAGGTGGATGGCGATGCAACCATGATGTGAAAGGTGATAGAGTTCGGTGTGGTCTATCATGGATTCTAGAAAACATCCAACTTTTCACTATCGAATGATGCTTGTGCTTCCAAGAGGGTAAGAAATGTTTCCAAATCAACTTTGTTGCCAAAGAAGAGAGATGAGCTCTTCACCGAAGGAGAGAGAGAGAGGAGAAATCAATACCATTACAAGAGAATTAGATGTTGGAAAGGAGAGAGGAGAATGTGACATTTATAAATTTGTTTCTCATGCATGTAATAGATATTTTTTTATCATTGTGGATGATTTTAGTAGGCTTACTTGGCTTTTCTTATTTAAAAGGAAATAGGAGAGCTTCTGTCATTTACAATAATTCATTTTTTCAAATGGAAACTCAATTTGAAACCAAAATAAAAGTCATAGATTTGATATCGGAGCTGGATTTTTTAGCACAAGATGTATTAAGTTTTTGAATAACAAAGGGATTGTGCACCAAAGTTCACGTTCTTATAGTGCATATAGAATAGAGTTGTTGAATGCAAGCATAGGGAGGTTGCTAAAGCTCTTTTGTTACAATCTTCCTTTCCTATCAAATTCTATGATAAATGTATCAAAGCTACAATACACATTATCAATAGAGTGCCTTTGAAAACATTGGATAATGTATTGACATAACATTTTTTTATAGGGAGCCAAATCTAAAACACATCAAAGTCTTTGGATGCTTTCATTTCATAACTAATCTTACTGCAATTGATAAATTTGCACCTAAAGCTTATCCAAAGGTCTTTCTACGATATAGCTCAAATCAAAAAGGGTTTTCGATATTTAAATCTGGCATCCAACATAATTATAGTTAGAAAGAATGTGATATTTCATGAGGACATATTCTTTTCCTCGATTAAAAGACCACATGTGTTTTCAGGTGTGTGAAGTTTACATGAATCAATATAATTTCACAAAGTTTCATATTACCAATACTTAGTAGAATGAGATATTGTTGATATGGATGATAATCCTTCCACGCCACAAGGTTGTTCAAATATAGTGAGGGATGAATCATTACCTTCACTAGACACTCAGATATCTTTGCCCACTATTTCGAAAAGTTCAAATGATATTTTTTTATCCCAAGTCCTTGTTATCAGCTCAAAAACAGTTTAAAGATCAAAGAGGTGATTAGATCCCCTATCTAGGCAGAAGATTATTGTAATCAATCAAAAATTCCTTATCTAATGGAAAATTATGTCATGTCACTTTGAATAGGTTAAAAATTTCACATGTGACTTTCTTGTCTTCAGCAAACTCAGTCTTTGAACCTTCTTATGCCCAAGCTATTAAAGAACCAGATTGGTGAAAGCTATGAAACTAGAATTGGATGCTTTGGAGAATAATCACACCTAAACTCTAGTTTAGAAAAGGACAATAGATTGCAAATAGGTATTCAAAGTAAAGCTTTGAGTTGATGGAAGTGTTGTGTGATACAAAGCTCATTTGGTCGTCAAAAGATTTAATCAATTGCAAGGCATTAATTATAAGAATACTTTCTCTCGACTTGTTAAAATTGCTAATATTCGAGGAGTTCTTATTTTTGTTGTTTAGTTGAAACTTTTGTTGTTTTATTTAGATGTCAATAACATTTTCTTGAATGGCGATCTATTTGAATAAGTGTATATGATTGCACCTCATAAATCGTCTGCTCCTCCTAATAAGGTTTGCAAACTAAACAAATCATTGTTTGGTCTAAAATAGTCTTCAAGGCAGTGGTATATCAAATTTTCAAAAATTTTAATTGTGGATGGTTTCATACAAAGACATGAAGATTACACACCATATTCACGAATAGTATTGCAAAGCAATTTATTACAATTCTTGTATATCTCGATGACATAAGAACCATCTGAGTAATCATTTGAAGTTTAAAGACCTCAAGCCTATTCAATTTTTTTTCTCAAAATAGAACTTCTATGATCTAATAAAGGCAATAAATGAATGATTTAGGACTAAGTGGTTCAACACCTATTTTCACTCCACTTGAAGAAAATCCTTAGCTCACAATCATGAGTATGATAAAAAATATACTCTATTAAGGATATCTACTTTTATTAGATCTTGAGTAGTTCAAACGTTTCATTGATAAACTCATACATATTACCCAAACTCGTTCTAATATAACTTTTGTTGTTAGATATCTCAGTCAACTCATGCATAATCCAAAAGAGTCACATTTCAATGCTGCAGTTAGAGTGGTTCAATATCTGAAATAAGCTCCAAGTAGAGATTTATTCTTCCCTGCAGAGCAAAATAACAAACTTGTGGCTTACTCCGATGCAGATTGGACTTCATGTAATTTGATGACTAAACGATCAATATCTGCCTTCTGTATTAAAATTGCTTTGCCTCTTATTTCATGAGAATAAAACAAATAACAAGTTGTCTCGCATTCTTCGGGTGAACCAAGAATATCACAGTGTGAAGCTAACCATAGTTGAAGTTATATGACTGCAACATTTATTTAGTGAATTGCATCTTTCAAATTCTTTTTTTTTCTTTCACTTTTTACTAATAGTCAATTTGCGATTCAAATTGTAGAAAACATTGTCTTTCATTAGCGAACAAAAAATATTAGATTGTTTTCTCATTCGAAAAAGAGTTGTGCAGCAACTTATTCAACTATGTTAGATTTCCACAATGGAACAATCGCCAGATGTTCTGACCAAGGCATTGTCGCCTCGATAGCATGATCATCTGATTTTCAACTTGGGCCTTATGGATGTGTTTCAGCCACCAACTTGAGGGATCTATTGTCGTATTCAACATAGTTTGTTTAGAGCTTCATAGTCCACGAATCTCTAAATCACCGTTTTCATTTTTAGCTTTCTGACACTTAAAATTGTTTCACCTTTATAGCGTCGTTACATCCTTCTGGTGCCGGTTTAATTTTTTCATATCATTTGATTATATTATATATAAAAGGGACTCATGTTTGTTATTTTCGCACTTGAACCGTTTCATCCATACTAAAATTTTTTCGATGATCTCTTTGGAAGACTACCTCTCGGTCCCAAGATCTAATTATTGTGAGTAAATTACATGAATCGTCCCTCAATTTTAGATGCAATAACTACTTGATCCTCCAATTTTAATTTGTAACTGAAATGCCATCGATCTAATTTTCTTGCACGCAACGTCTTTCTGACCGGCAATAGTTAGTTCTCCAATTATGCAGATGATGTGGATCAATAAAAAATATAAAAATATAAGAAAATAATAATAAAATTAAAAAGGGGTGGCAGCCTCAGGTTGTATCCCCTCTCCAGAGGGGAGCAAGGGGGGGGCCAGCCACACACCCCCCTCCTTCCTTCGCCAGTGCCAACGAGGAAGAAAAGGGGGGCGCCATCTCCCCTATGCAAGCTCGTCGGTGAGTTCGCACAGGGTCCGTGCCCCCTTTTTTCTCTCCTACGCAATGTCGGTAAAGGAGAAAAGGAGGAGAGGGGGTCGTTCCCTCATGCGCAACTCCGACGCCCCCTTTCTCCCTCACGGCTGGTGAAGGAGAAAAGAGGAGTCGATGTCCTCCTTTATCCCTCACGGCTGGTGAAGGAGGAAAGGGGTCCGCCGGCCCTCCTCTCCTCCCCCTCCCCCTCTCCCTCCCCCAGCTTTACGAACTCCTCCAACCTCATGAGCCTGTCCAGTCCGCAGACTCCACCACCGCCTTAGCCTCCTCCAACCACAAGTCCTCCCTCACGGACCTTGTGCACCTCTACAGCTCCAACGACAATATCTTCCCATCCTCATTCTCATCGAAACAGTCGACGAGGAAGAAAATGGGAGCGTGGGACCCCCTTGCAAACTCACGAGAAGAAAAGGAGATGTCAACTCCTTATGAGCTCGCACAGGGGCCGGCGTCCCCCTTTTCTCCCTCGCGACTAGCGAAGAAGAAGAGGGGGGCGCTAGACCCCACGTGCAATGGGCCGATGCCCCTTCCCCTCCTCCTTGGCGTCGGAGAGGAGAGGGGGAGTGGACGCTGCCCTCTGGTGAGAGGCAACAATGTCAGTTGCCGCTATTTTTCTATTTTATATTATTTTGTCCCGCTGCAATGGCATTATAATCGGAGAGTCGGCTATTGATGAAGCGTGCAAAAAAAAATAAAGTTAGAGGATAATCTAATTATAAATTGAAGTTGGATGATCTTGAGATATTAATTTAAAATTAAGTGATTATCCGTATAATTTACTCTATTATTCTGCAGCCTAGTTAACATTCAGACGCAGAGGATACAAATTATAGGAAACTTTTGATAGGAGATGGTGTGCGGCCAAGCATCATATTGTTGGAGAGATATTAATCGGATTTATAATTCCGGAAGACCCAGATTATTTATGTGCCATCCATAATGAGGTGATTACGAATGCCTCTATATTCGATCTTTTTAGTGAAAGAATGGACCCAAAACAAAGATGGTTATGAACATCACGCACTCGTGGTGTCAGCAGGGGTGAGAATCGAAAAGGGATGCACATCTTCGAGTGCATTTACTTAATAATATAATATTAATTAAATAATTATATATCATAATTATGACTTAAGTTAAATGACCGTAAGAGGAATACACATTTTTTTTCCTTGAAAAAGTGAGCGTATTAACAAAGTTTTCAGGTTTATGATTTTTTCTGAATAAATTTTATTTGTAAACTTTTGGTGGCAAAATATGTCGTTTAGTAAAATGTGAAGGGACGGGTTCTTTTTCTGCATTATCCTTTGATAAAAAAAAGTTTTATTAATTATATTCAGAGAGAATAAAAATAACTCTTATTATATATTTGACTAAGCTAGTAGGGGGTATTACTGCAGTACTATATATCGAAAGATATATAATATAATTTATAACATCCTTACTGCATGACTATTGATACTAATTATAAAGGTGAAATTAAGTCCTAGAGAAATATCATAAAAGGATTAAGCTAGCCTCTTTTTTCTGCATGTATATGATTATGAAAAACTGAGAAAATTTTATAGAAGAAATATAGAGGAACGAATTCCTTTTCGTTTGCAACGACATTTTGAGTACGAGAGAATTACTATTATATTTTAAGGCCATTAATCACAATTATTCTTATTTAAATCCTCAATTTAAGGTTTTACTAACTATATATCTAATGAACTTATTTAGTGTTATCATTTTTTGTTAACTATATTCAAGTGATTTTCTTACTTTATTGTCGACTTGGAGTAGTTTCTTTAGCACCATTACCCGGTATATATGAATTAGGCCTCTACTAAAATATGACTAATTCCATTTAAAAGGAGGTATTCTTTTACAGTGACTCTACTTTAACACACTACGACAATTTAGCTTTAGAGACTAATATTTTAGGAACTAATTATACTTATAATTCTTAAAAATATAAGTATTATATACTAATGTGATAGTAGTCCCAAATTTTTTAACATTCAAAATTGAAATTTCATTTGTGATCGTTAAAAAGAATAGTTCTTTTAGGATTAATAAAAAAATTGGTAATTAAGAACTTTTAATGACCTGCTTGTTGGGCCATGAGGGAATCGGATATTTTGCTCTAAAAAAATATTAAAAACCAAAATTAAAATTTTAGGAACCAGTGTATTTAGTCTCTAAAAAATTTCTTTTGGTGTAGTGACATGTTTTATGTCTTGTTATAATTAATTAAACATTTTCTGCTTCCTCAATTGTGATACATGTCGCAAGAATCCGAAGTCCGAACACATGAATTACAAATGTGCGACTAGTATGGAAACACTCGATTAGTCCCATTTATTATGTATAGGATTATTGTTGTGATTATTGCTGTGGTTGCAGGTATCAAAACTAGTCCACAAATCCTATGAGTTTGTCCCCTGCCAAACGTCCAAATGGCGCTACATATTCAAGCACGAAGATAGATTCATCAACTGGTTACTGACGTCTGCATGGTGTTGGATCCCTCTACTCCTCGAGATCCAAATCCCCCAAAATCAATCCAACTGGTGATCGTAGATACGTTCGTCCCCACATCCTAAGAATGCCATTGGCCAAACAAAAATGTGTACGAGAGAGAGAGAGAGAGAGAGAGAGAGAGCTACTGCATGCATGTGAAGACGGCTCTGACGAAGTTGGACGTCCCATGTTAAGTGACCCCTCGCCGTTTAATCCCACCTCAAATCCGTGCAGGGGGCGCGGCCGATCCGAAGGGGTCAAGGCCGAGAGCGT
This sequence comes from Pontederia crassipes, assembly GCA_030549335.1. NCBI lineage: Eukaryota > Viridiplantae > Streptophyta > Magnoliopsida > Commelinales > Pontederiaceae > Pontederia > Pontederia crassipes. The sequence continues at coordinate 1,245,272 of JAUKPH010000017.1, forward strand.
CGCATTGGCCCTTGAGGGTCACCTTCGGCCACCTTTTTGGTGGCCTCATTGGTCTCCGCCTTGTTGCATGAGAACATAACATCACCATCCCGTCCGCCACTTCTCACCTTTCAAAATATTGTCGACTGGTCTCCCCTAGTTTTTTAACTTCAACCACTTCATTAACTAGATTCTAAATTTGCATAATATTTATATGATCAAATCTGCTACCATTGAACAAGACTACAAGTAGCATCGTTGAAGAATCTTCCTTGAAATTAATTACACAAAATATCTTTTGGCATGAACTTGGATACTAACTAATACTTTTTTTTCTTTTACTGTTTAACCATTACTTTAGATTAATCATTGGTTGGGAAGGTTGCCCTCTTGATGCATGGACTGTTTATTAATGTGAGGTCAGTAGAAGGAGAACACGTACGATGAGATATCGCCAGGGAACGAATTCATGGTTAATTGGACAAAGTAATGCACTTACGTACTGCTCTCTAATTAAGCTATAAGGCATGTTCCATTCTTGGAGGACAAAGATTAGTGCAAATGCCGTGATAATGATTAATATACTTTGCATTGAGGACAGTGGATTAATTAGTAGAATTTATGCACATATTGATATGAGATTCCTTTGGAGTTTGCTTAAAGAAAGGTCCTGATGGTGACATGAGTACACAACTGTTCTGATTACTTCATCAAGCTTGGACTATTGGAACACTTCTTTGTGTCTTTCTAGTTTATTACTTTCTTGGGAGAAGTGATGATACATATTTTTAGAAATAAGAGTTCATAAAGTTATAAGCGATAAGAGGTTGTCGTAGACAAGAGGAAGATATTTGCATGCTTGGTTAACTTAGGCTTAAGAGAGCTTTTTAAGTGAGGCAAAGTGTTCGGACGATTAGCAGATATCAAATTGAATGCCAACTTTCGGAATACATCAACACCATAAACCTGAAAAGATGATATCTCACTTTTGCTTTGGATCAGTCATTTCTACCATAGGATTTCAAAGTGACCGGAACTTTACATGTGTTATTATTATTAAGAATATAAAATAATAGATGTTGCTTTTTTTAACGGCTTAAGTTTTTTAAAAAATTAAGTATCACACCAAATTCAACATGGTATCAGAGCTAGAGGTCAAGGATTCGAATCTCGTTAAGTTTTTATTAAAAAATAATTTTCTCTTTTAATTATTCATGTGTTGAACTTGAGCTAGGACTGGACAAAAAATTATCACCAGCCCACATGTTAATTTTATTTCAGTTGCAATGACGTTATTCAAAGACTATCGACGAGCATCACATTAGAATACAGATTAGAATTTCATTACAACGTGGAATCTATCTAATTTAATATTCATCTTGAGTCACATTTTTGTAAGAATAAGGCTATTAACGAAATTTTTTTCACAACTTATTTCGAGTTTTACACAGAATTAAATTTAAAATTTTTCATTTTGATGGAGTAGAAAATATATATCAGATAAAAGAAGTATGCAGTGCAATTTTACGCCATAATTTATTATGTAAGTAATTTTTTATTATATAATGAGTCGATTAATTTGTTGTAATTGTGAGTTATATAACTCATTGTCCACATATATATCATTAGAAGAATTAATGTATACCGAAAAATGCAGCTAAAATGTCTCGCTTCCAAACGAGGGCCCTGGTCCTCTCTCTCTCTCGCTCTCGCTCTCTCTCTCTCTAGGGATCTCTCGGTAGTATATAACTATATATATAGGCACCACTTGGTGCTTATCATTCCTCACACAGACCACTCAGTGCCAACACGAAGACGTATAGCTAGTGCTCATATTTCTAAAGTCTTCTTCTTCGGATATTGAAACGGGAGCTAGGACAAGGTTCCTCCTCTCCCACTTCAGCATAATATGGCGGCTTCTGTCGATAACCGGCAGTTCGGTCGTCAAGAGCCGGCCACTGGCACCATCCTCGGCGGCCCATCCCGTGCCGGCACGCTTCCGAAAAACTTCAACACCCACCACCGCTCCGACCCCCCGGTGAGAGGCTGCAGCTTCCCTCCGCTCGTCGATGTTCCCGTCGCCGCCAACGGCGGCAAAAAAACCGGTCGTTGTTGGCACGACGACTCCGATGACGAGGACGACAGCGCGGAGACCAAGGACTGGAAGGCAATGTATGGCGATTCCGGCCACCTCGAACTGGAGCCGTCGGTGCACGACTCAAGGGACGAGGGCACGTCCGACGCCTGGATCAAGCGCAACCCCTCCCTCATCCGTCTCACGGGGAAGCACCCCTTCAACTGCGAGCCGCCCCTGGCCCGGCTCATGCACCACGGCTTCCTCACCCCGGTCCCCCTCCACTACGTGCGCAACCACGGCGCCGTCCCCAAGGCGGACTGGGGTTCCTGGATCGTGGAGGTCACGGGGCTCGTGAAGCGCCCGGCGGAGTTCACCATGGATGAACTCGTCCGGGACTTCGAGCCCGTCGAGATCCCCGTGACCCTTGTCTGTGCCGGGAACCGACGCAAGGAGCAGAACATGGTACAGAAGACCATCGGGTTCAACTGGGGCCCCGCTGCCGTGTCGACATCGGTGTGGCGCGGCGTGCGGCTGCAGGACGTGCTGAGGCGGTGCGGCGTCATGGGCCGCGGGGATGGCGCCCTCAACGTCTGCTTCGAAGGTGCCGAGGACCTTCCCGGTGGGGGCGGATCCAAGTACGGGACGAGCCTCCGGCGGGAGGTGGCTATGGACCCGTCCAGGGACATCATGCTGGCCTACATGCAGAACGGCGAGCTGCTGACGCCGGACCACGGCTTTCCGGTGCGAGTCATCATTCCGGGAATCATTGGCGGGCGCATGGTGAAATGGCTCAAGCGAATCATCGTCGCCACCAAGGAGTCGAACAATTACTACCATTACAAGGACAACCGCGTCCTGCCGTCGCACGTCGACGCCGAGCTCGCCAACGCCGAAGGTACACATCAAACATGAGTTTTAAATTTTTTTATTAAAAAATTATTATTATTGTACTTCATGTTAGATTTCATACTTGACGTTCTCGATAGTTTCAATAAATGTATTACTGTCAGTAAACACTAACCCTTTTCGTTGATGCATGTTGTCTGAAGCATGGTGGTACAAGCCGGAATACGTCATCAATGAACTCAACATAAACTCTGTGATCACGACGCCGGGCCACGACGAGATCTTGCCCATAAACGCCTTCACTACGCAAAGGCCGTTTGCCATGAAAGGCTACGCGTATTCCGGTATTTCATAGTCCTTTCTTCTCTTTAGCTACTTTTTCTTTCGGTAGTATTTTTCTCGGGTTACTGAAAGCACAGTCTTAAACCTAGATGACAATAAGTATTTTAAATTATATATTTTTAAAAAAAGATTATTATTTAAATTTTAAAATATTTATTATTTTAAAATAAAAAAATATTTGGATCATTAGTAAAATTGAGGATGCAATATATTAAAATAAAAATATACGATATTTTAAAATTAAACAAATTTTTATTAGAAAAACTGAGCGTATAATAGGGATAAGTTATGAAATTTTTATTATAAGGTAGGGAAAGTAGTTTATAATATTTTGTGCTCAAATTTCTAAATATTATTTTAAAAAAAAATGTTTAAACATCTACTTAATTAGACTCGAACAAAATTTTGTACTTAATACTTTACTTTTTTAAAATGCCAAACAGTGCCAGTGCCATTACTAGGACTGATAGAAATAATCTATTCAAATATCTAAGCACATACAACTATTTTGTTTTTTTCATATATTAATCATTTTTATTTATAATAAAAAAATAATTTTATGAAAAAATGGATATCCTAATCAAATATATACAAAAACTAAGAATAAATGGATACAAGAAAAATCAAGTAAGAATCAAATTAAAACTTCTTAATTTACATACGAGTTGGCCAGATATTTGTTCTAGGAGAAATTAAAAATATCTATTTTGTTACATTAAACGTGAATAAATTCACCTATCTTGATTGAATTAAAACTTGTTGGGAAAACATTTCCCCAAACATTCATGGCGTGGCGGAGGCAAAAGTTAGCTTCGCTGGAATTCTGGTATAAGCATCATATTCTCATATTCTCCTAACAAATTCATATATATATATATATATATATATATATATATGTAATTATAAACCCACAAAATTAAATAATCTAATAAATTATTTATTTATTTAAAATTAATATATTGGATAGGAGAATGAACGAATCTTAGTGATTGAAAATGAAGAGTAAATTATAATTTAAATAATAAAAAAATTAATGAGCTCTGAATGCTAAAAGTTATATCAATATTAAAACAAAAAAAGTTTAGAAAAATATGATATTTAAAACTATGTAACCTTTAAAATTACAATCGAGGATCGGCTTTGGGTACGCCACTTATTCTTTCAATTAACGGATACTCAAACGAATGTTGAAGACTAAAAAATCAGATGCACGAAAGATCAATTTATTAAATCCCTCGTTTCAGTTCGGTAAGACGAATTCTCCCTAATATTGATAAAGTTTTGGCGAGCTTTGGATGGTACGAGAGTTCATAGTCGATGCATATATGCATTAAACAGGTGGAGGGAAAAAGGTGACGCGGGTCGAGATAACTCTGGACGGCGGTGAGACGTGGCTCGTGTGCGCCCTCCAGCACCATGAAAAGCCTAACAAATATGGCAAATACTGGTGCTGGTGCTTCTGGTCCGTCGAGGTCGAGGTCCTGGACCTTCTCGGCGCCAAGGAAGTTGCCGTCCGAGCGTGGGACGAGACTCTCAACACCCAACCGGAAAAGCTCATTTGGAATGTGATGGTAAGTTTATATGATTAGTAAGAGCAATATTATATATAACACTTGCATGAATATAGCTTATCTATGATGATCTGTACAGAAATTATGGGTCTTCGATTTGTAACGTGCACGTACGTGTTAACGCAGGGCATGTTGAATAATTGCTGGTTCAAGGTGAAGATAAACGTGTGCCGGCCTCACAAAGGCGAAATCGGGCTCGTCTTCGAGCACCCGACGCAGCCGGGCAACCAGACCGGCGGATGGATGGCTCGGCAGAAGCACCTCGAAACCTTGGAGGCGCCCTCGCTGAAGAAGAGCACATCCACCCCCTTCAAGAACACCGCCTCGAACCAGTACACGTTGTCGGAGGTCCGCAAGCACGCGTCCAGGGAGTCGGCGTGGATCGTCGTCCACGGCCAAGTCTACGACTGCACGGCGTTTATCAAGGACCACCCCGGCGGCGCCGACAGCATCCTCATCAACGCTGGCTCGGACTGCACTGAGGAGTTCGAAGCAATCCACTCCGACAAGGCTAAGGCGCTGTTGGAGACCTACCGCATTGGAGAGCTCATGCCCTCCGGCCCTGGGTACGTCTCCGATGGTTCCAGCCACGGCGCCACCGGCCTCCCGCCCTTGGACACCATCCGTGAGGTCTCGAGGGCGGCCGCCCTCGTCAACCCTCGCGAGAAGGTGCAGTGCAGCCTGGTCTCGAAAAAGGTCCTGTCGCGCGACGTGCGCCTCTTCCGCTTCGCCCTCCCCTCTCCCGACCATGTGCTGGGACTCGCCGTGGGGAAGCACATCTTCTTGTGCGCCACCATCGATGGCAAGCTTTGCATGCGCCCATACACTCCGACGAGCCCCGTCGATGAGGTCGGACACTTCGAGCTCCTCATCAAGGTATATTTCAAGGGAGAGCACCCCAAGTTCCCGAACGGCGGGCTAATGTCGCAGCACCTCGACTCCCTCCCGGTCGGCGCTACGCTCGACATCAAGGGGCCCCTCGGTCACATTGAATACGGCGGCCGCGGCGACATCATCGTCGACGGCAAGGCCCGGCACGCCAGGCGCTTGGCGATGATCGCGGGCGGAACAGGCATCACGCCCATGTACCAGGTCATCCAGGCGGTGCTGCGCGATCCGGATGACCCCACCGAGATGCATCTAGTGTACGCGAATCGATCGGAGGACGACATACTTCTGCGGGAGGAACTCGACGAGTGGGCGCGCGCCCACCCCGACCGGCTCAAGGTCTGGTACGTGATCAACGAGGTGAAGCGCGCAGACGAAGAGTGGCGGTACAGCGTCGGGTTCGTGACGGAGGCCATCCTCAGGGAACACATCCCCGCGGGCGGAGGCGACGACGTGCTCGCGCTGGCGTGCGGCCCCCCGCCCATGATCCAGTTCGCGGTGGTGCCGCACCTTGAGAAACTCAATTACGACACAGCTAAATCGTTGCTCCTGTTCTGAAGCGCCGTCACATTGCAGGGAAATTGAAAGAAAATTGTGTTGTCCACATTGGATATATTCTGAATCTATCATGCCACCCCGAGGAGTGATTATTGTGAAAGTTTAAAATTAAGTTGACAAATTTTGCTATCTGTATTTTTGGGGGCTATTTATGTATCATGGACACGTTTTCTTAGCTGTGATTCACCGTTCACGTGATATAGATCAAGAATATTGAGAAGAAGACTCATTACTGAAAACACAGCGACCTATGTTCTTTTTTTCCTTTTTTTATAAGGACCGATGGTTTTGTTACCGAAAGAAAAATGTGAGCTAATTAACAGTTGGAAATAATGCAGCGTCTTCGTCAGCTTCAGTTCGCGTGTAACACCTCGGTTTAGCTCCATTTTAGTATAAGTAGGTTAGTTCTGTAATTCAGTGTAGCTGTAATATTTCTTCCATTAAATAAAAAAGTTTCATCCACTGTTTCTTCTTCCTTCCTTTTCTCGCGTTCATCTTCTTCCTTTTCTCCGTCAGTTTTGTTCTCTTCCGATGAGTTAACGGCGAGATCCATACGAGATAAAAAATTCCAACACGAATTATTATAAAAGAATGTACGTGGATGATGATGGACCCACTTAGAATACTGTGACGATAATAAAAAAAAGTATATACATGATAATTTCGTTCATGGTTTACCCTACAAAAAAAAGTAGGACTCTTGTAACTTGTTATAAGCGTAACTAAAAGCTATTTAAACGTCACAAAAAAGTATTAATAACATTTTATAAACGTTACGCTACAAGCGTTATCATAAATGTGTTACAAAATATATTTGTCATGTTTATAATTAAAATGTTACCAAAAACTAAAATATTACAAAAGTATACTTATTTGTAATGTTTAAATGTGACCAAATGATAGGTAATAGTAACGTATAAACATTACTAATAATGATATTTAAACGTCATAAATTAATAAATTTTAATGATGTTTAAATGTTACGAATAAAAAAACTTTGGTGACGTTTAAATGTCACACATATAATGCTATAGTGATGTCTAAACATTATGAGTAAACATGTTATATATTTTGTGATTCTTAACTATGATAGTAATTAATTAAAATTTAGGATCATCCAATATTATAAAATTTTAAAATTGGCAATATCAAACAAAGTAATGATATAATATATCAAAAGAAATACAAATCTTAAAGGTAAATTGAACAAAATCTAAAGATTTAAAAATCACAGTCATATCACATGAATTTTGTTTCAATTTCAGCAATTCTAAGTATATGATTTAAACATATCATCCACATAACTAGTCCAACAACTTTACGCAGATATTCGAGAAACTAAAAAAAATGAAAACTTTAAGCACATAACTATATCATAATGCTTTATCAAATGCAATTTTTTTTCTAATACCCAATTCTTTTAAATCAAGTCTTAATTTTAAAGTGTCATTTGACTTACTCTCAATTCACAATATAGTACCAATGAGATTATCATAAATATCTTTCTCATTGTGCATAACATTCAAGTTGTGTCTCAATTTTTATTTTGACCAATAAGGCAATCTAAAAAAGATTGACTTTTTTGTCCAATTAAGATGCTCTGCACGAAGGTCTTCTAGTATTGTTTGGATGTTTACCCAAGACAATATTCTCAACATGACTTAACTGATGTAGGATTTCTTCCATTACAAGAATTTCATCCATTAGTGACGGGATTATCTGTTGCAAATTTGTAGGTGATTTTGTCACAAATCGCATTAGCGTCCGATTTGTTACAAATTTGGGACAGATCGTATCTATTGCTAAAAACTCGTTGCTAATAGCGATCAATATTTCTATCCCTAATTCAGTAGCTAATTTTGAGCGCTGTCGTCACTATTCTGTCTCTATTTTGTGACAACTCTCAATTGTCATAATGTAACTAATATGTCACTAATTTGTAGCTACAATAGTACAATTGACAAACAAATAAAAAGTTTTGTGTGATTAATTTGTCCTTATACCGTGGCTAAATTTTATTGTAATGGATCTTCGCGTTTTACAACCTATCACAAAATCATCCCAAATTCTCCACAAATTAATGAATTTTTTTCAACAAAAATTAATTATATTAAATTAGCAATTGCACAATAATATAAATGAAGCATATATCACAATAAACATAACAAAATATTTATATATCATAATCAACATCATCAAATAGTCAAAAGAAAAATGAAATTCTCCATCACAAGTAGCAAAAGGCTTACATAATATGTGTCATATAACCCAATTTAACAAAAATAATGATAATATAACAAATCTTTAATGTAGTTCTACATGTCTCAGAAAACATCCTCATCATCAGTTGCTTCTTATATTGGAAGACGAAGTACTCGGTCCAGCATCATCTATTGAATTGATCAAAAGTCGTTTGAGCAAATGTTCAAATTCTCCTCTCAATTGACAATAATTATCCGGCATCGGTCCAAATACATTCCTTCATGCAATCATCCACAACATCACCGATAACATCCTTAAAACGATAACTATTTCATCTTTAAAAGCAAACATGTTATTGCATCAAATTGAATAAATAAATAAATATTATTTCCTAAAGAAAGAAAATAATGAGCTTAGTAAAAGGGAGAAAATAATGGGAAGGGGCACCTAGATGGATTATGGAAATCTCGAAGCATCCACCGCTCCTAATCACTTTGTCGTCTTCCAAACACATAACAATTTCATGAATAATTAGAGAGTAAGATAGAAGGAAAGTTAAAAAATTATAAGATGAATTATAAAATATGTGTAAAAGAAAGGGAAGACAACTTTTTTATAAAGAAAAGGCTTTTGATAAATTAAGAAGATATCTTTTATTTACCATGGTCCTGCAAAAATACCAAAAAATAGAATATGATGGTGCAAGATGAGTTCCCATATAACAAATACAACATTAGATAAAATTGTAGCACCTAATATAAAAAAAAGAGTGCCCATATACAACTTTAAGTAAATCAAACAAGTCTGCATATGTCAACGTGAAGCTCACATGATCACTCTTAGAAATCAATAACTATGAGCTATATTAAATGACATATCAACTTTTGAGGATTTTGACTTTCCTTCTTGCACTACAACACATATTGGCATTGGAGAAGTGGCGAAAAAAATAGAGGCATTTAACAATTCAAGAATGATGCAAAGCTAGACAGGATAACAAAATTTTTTTGCATGCTTGATTGTATATAATAACATTGTCCAAAATTGACTATCTCAAGAAGGAAACAATTCATTTGTAGTCTCCCTAAACAAAAGCAAGCAGGAAGTAGGACTAGGATGGGTCTTTAAAAATTTTAATGTAAGAAGCATATGAAAGTTAAAATTATCAATTAAGTTGAGCTTTTATTATGTTGACAAGATCTTGTTCAGGAACATGGCAAAAAATAAAGACAAGTGAAATGGGAAAAATACAGACTATTTCAACCGGATATGATGATGAAAAATAAAACCTCTATATTTGCACAAGTGCAACTCACATTCCAAAAATCAGTTATTCTTTTTCCTCCTTTTTGCTTCACCTTTAAAGCTCCGATGGTCTGGAAGACCAGAAAAAGTACTTGTGGATCATCTTTCACCTAGATTCAATAATATATATTATTAATAAGTACTTGTGGATATATCCACATAGAAATTAATATCGCTGATAAGAAAGTTATAATGCATTATTAATAATATTGGATATAGAAGTCTATTGTACCAATTAAAAAGGTTATAGTGCATGTAAAAGAGGGAGACTGCAAAATTGGTACTAATACAAAGACAAACAAAATGTCAAAAAAGGTCATTACTTAAATTGTCTACCATAAAATTAATGAAAAAAATCTCTCAAAGTTGCCAAACATTGAACAACAATGTCTTTCCTCTGGAGATCCTGCTTCAATAATTCTTTTATGAGCCACCCATTCTATTTGTGCACCCAAACAAAAAAAAAAGTTACGAATTTGATGGACTCTTAAATGATGTAAAGCAGAAATCATCCAAACATGTAAGTTTTAAAATATTACAAAGGAAACACCGTACCTCCAACTAATCACCGGTGAGGCGGGTCGAGATTTGGCGTCCACATTTGGAGAGCTTCTTGGAGATCTTTGGTGGCTTGGTTTGCCCCCAAATCACGTCTGATGCCATGATCGCATCTATTGATCTGCACCTAGTGGATCGGATGGCTCAAATCTCGTGACCGCATAGTGCTACTAATTTTATGACATATTAGAGACAGATTAATGTCACAATTTATGGACAAATTATTTTACAAATTTGCTACAATATACCAATTGAAATTAGTGACAGTAATTTTTATAGTTAATGTGGTCATAACGTTGTCATCATATTGTTAGTTAAGTTTATGAAGATGGTGCATTAAACGTGATCTAAATCTATAGTGAATTTGTTACTATTAGTAACAGCATTTGAGATAGATTAGAGACAAATTAGTGTCACAATTTAGTGATAGATTATTTACAAATTTGTCACAATATATCGACTAAAATTAGTAATCATAATTTTTGTAGTTAATGTGGTCACAACGTTGTCACTGCATTATCACTTAAGTTTAGGAAGATGGTACACTGAACGTGTCCCAATTCAGTAGTAAATTTGTAGCTGTTAGCGACAAAACTTGAGACAGATTAAAGACATATTAGTGTTACAATTTAGGGACATATTACTTACAGATTTATTACAATATACGAACTGGTACTAGTGACCATAATTGTTGTAGTTAATGTAGTCACAACTTTGTCACTATATTGCTGGTTAGGTTCGTGGAGATGGTACACTAAGTGTGTCCCAAATTTGTCACTAATCCGTCTTTAACTATGACAATATTGCTATAAAATATGAAGTAGCTAAAATCGATAGCTAATGAATCAAATTCTTGTAGTGTTCTTCAGAATATATTATTGGAGTTTCACGGTAATCATGTTCTCCATCAAACTTAAAGCTACATCACCATCGATGATTCATTGAAAGCCACATTCTATGTCCAAAATAACAAATCTTATTCTTAAGTTTTATTGTTGACGTTTGATCTTGGCATGTGGGACAAGCATGGTAGCCTTTGGTGCTCCAACCTAATAAATTAGCATATGCAGGAAAGTCATTTATGATCCACATAAGTGCTGCTCTCATTTTAAAGGTAGACTTTGAAAATGCATCATACGCCCACAACCCATTATCCCAAAGGTCCTTTAACTCTCCAATCAACGGTTGCATATAAACATCAATCTCCTTTCCTAGTGCCTTTGGCCTTGAAATTAGTAACAACATTATCGAGTACTCTTTTTTCATGCACATCCACGGAGGTAAGTTGTATGTCAATAGCACCACTGGCCACATACTATAGGAAAGACTCATACTACCAAATGGATTAAAATCATCACTAGATAGTGTTAACCTCACATTTCGAGCATCTCTAGCAAAGTCAACATACTCAATGTCAAAACTCTTTCAAGATTCACCATCTATGGGATGACTCATATAGTTTTCATGAACCATGTGCTCCTCCTTGTGCCAACGCATTTTTTCAGTAATTTTATAGTCCATATAAAGTCGTTGTAGTCTTGGCTTCAAAGGAAAATACCGCAAAACTTTGTGAGGAATAACTTTCCCATTTTTATCATCTATTCTATACCTCGAGGTACCACAAATAGGGCATTTGGTTAGATGTTTGTTTTCTCCCCAAAATATGCAGCAATCAAACTTGCAAGCATGTATGGAATGACACCCCATTTTCAATCCTCTTAAATATTTATTTGCTTGTTAATATGTCTTAGGGAGTGATTCTCCCTGAGGTATTACAATGCATAAAAGTTCAAGAAGCGTATCAAATGACTTGTTACTCCACCTATTATACACCTTTAAGTGGAGAAGCTTCACTATGAATTCAAATTTCGACAATTTGCAAACAAAATAAAGCTTTTGTTGTGAGTATGCTCTTAGTCCATCTATCAAGTTTGATGAAATATTAATTCCTTAGATATATCATCAACTTGAACGTTAACAAATGCTTCTACATCTTCAAGCATCTCATTAAGTTCATTAACTTCATTATCCTCGAGTGTATCAAATCCCTCTACATTCTATGTTGTTTCCCATTCTCTACGGTGTCTCTTACTTCTGTCAATTGGATGGTAGGCTCCTCCCCTCGGTATATGCAACACTTATAACACTTATCTATACCATCTACAAGTAAGTGTGCTCTTATCATGAAAACTTGGTATGATTTACCATTCAAGCACCTCTTACATGGACATCTTAATTCCTTATCCATCCCATATTTGTGTATCAAGTACGCAATAAAATGTTCTACACCATGTATATATTCAATGGAGGTGGTATCCAAGATCATCCAACTCTTATCCATGTCTCAGCCTAATAACATGATCAAACAAATGTGAGAAAAAAAGAGAAAAAAGAAAGAATGTGTCTGTTCCCCTCATATATGTGTCATGAATATTGCATAGACATCTATGGATAAGAGGAAAAGTTGAAGTCATGATCAAGAAAAAGTAGAACAAATGGATCATTAACTTAATAATGAAAGCAAAAGACTTGAGAAATAATTTAAACTAAAGAGACAACAAAAGATTTTAGAAAAAGTAGGACAATTTTTTTCAAAGGAATAGTATGGATCAACATGATGGATCACAGAAAACTAACATAAGTCACCATCCAAATACACAAAAAGGTAAAGCTCTATCATTCATCCTTTTTGGTGATGGAATGAGGAAAAACATGTATTCCCAGCATGAAAAAATTGGTTGTCATACTTATTTAATCATTTCTGCCAAATAATCTTCCTTTTAAAAAGAACTTATGATCAAAACTGGTGCAATATAAAAACCTCTTAGTGGACAGCAAGACAATGGATTAATCATTTAGAGCAATGCTGTTTAAAATAATTATCTGATGAATTAATCTGTCAAAAGTTTCAGGAGACGCATTGGAAAGCCAAATTTTTGACTTTTCTGACAGGATAGCACCGTTGCAAAGTACTTTTTGAATGGACACCAAAAAAAATTTTCCAAATTGAATTTTTTTTAAAGCCGCAATAAAAAAGTTTTAGGCATTTGTTAGAACTTTTGCCGGGAAAGTATTCATTGAAACCTTCATTCACCCGTCGAAACTTCCTTTAGGTCGGCACCCATATGAGACATCCTTCGAAAGTTCTGACTATAAAAAAAATTTGAATTTTGTTTATAAAGATAATTATGAATTGATTACTAATTTAATGAAACTTATTTGATCAGGTGACATGAAAAAAAATTCTCATTTTGTGAAGAATCAAAAGTTTTCGTGTAACCATTTTTTTCCCAAAACAAAAGAGGAAAAAAAAGAAGTTTACACATGTATCCACATTTGGACCCTAATATACCAATCATTAACTATGCTGACTAAATATCATGTAGCATCCACATAATTAATTATATGTATATATCCTTATAAATGAATAAACAATATACAAGAAAATATTGTATATAATAAATGAATTAAGTAAAGTTTTGGATGTAATTGTTGTAGCCACTAGTACATTATTAATCCACCCACTTAGAAAAGAAAAATATTTTTTTAGGAAAGAACAAGTATCATCAGAGTATTTCATATATGATCCACTTATGCAATTCCATTAACATTTTTTTTAACTTAGCGGTAATATATAATATGGATTTAATGGGCGTCCTCCCTACTTAAAAGAGGGAAAACACTCCTCCCCAATCCCGCAACCATCCGATGCAGAAGCAACAACTGAACGGTGCGTGAGCAATTCTGCATGGTGAAATGCAAGCGGTTCAACAAAAGAAGAATGGTTATGCATGATTGGATGCGTGCAGCGATTGGGAGTAGGTGAACGAGACTGGGCAACGACTGGAGTGGCAACTAGGAGCGGGCGAAAGGTGATGACAACGGGCGAGCAAACGATCAGGAGTGAGCGACTGAAGTAGCGAGGGTAGTGAGCATCGACTGGAGCAGTGAGGGTAACTAGAGCGGCACCAAGAGCGGTGAGGATAACTGGAGCAACACCAAGAGCGGTGAGGGGCGACTGGAAAGGCGTTAAGAGTGGCAACTACGCTATACCCTAGATGCCGCTCGAGTGGGACTAGGGTGGCGACTAGAGCGGCAAGGGCAACGAGCGAAACTAGACGACAATTGGAGTGGCGAGTAAGAGATGACCGGTAGGGGGCGAGCAGTGACAGCTGGGACGAATGGCGATGGCAGCGGCGATCAGGGATGGGTGATAGTAGTGATGAGGGCAACTGGAGCGGCATCAAGGTGGTGAGTGTACTATGCCCTAGACACCCTTGACTCCTCAATCAATCTCGCTGCTGGTCGAACCTTGACGCAGCCCACCTCACATTGCTGCCCCCGATTCTTGTCGATGGTTAAACCTCACTGCCCAATCAAGTCTCAATTCAATGACAATCCTTTGTGAACAACAACGGCGGCAGCGAGGAGAGTGACTCAGCAGCGAACAAAGCGGTAGTGGCACTGAACAAAGCAACGATGATGGGGGCGTCTAGCGCATAGTCACAAACGGATCCAATGAATCAACAATAAATTGACGATTTATTTCCCTTGGAACCGCACCATCTCAATTTTCATCCATTTGACATCATATGGCTGCGGGCGAGGGGGAGGAGTGTTCTCCTTCTTTAAGTAGGGAGGAGGCCTATTAAATCCATATAGTATATGTATGTGCACAATCATTTATATATGTAACACAAAATTATCCAATAAATTGAAAACTAATAGAAACCATTAAAACATTATGGGAAGCCCGACCGGAAAGGACAAGAGGGAGTCGGCTCTTCAAAGTTCAAATGGCCAAATCAATGTTATTTGGCACAATTGGATAGCAGGATTGTGTACTAGGAGTGTTGGGTGTTAGTAGTCTTAAGTTCAAAATTCCGAATCACCACATTGGCAAATTTGTTCGTACCAGGCACGTCCAAACATCAAATTAGTCAGATGCTGCATTAAAATATGAAAGTAATTATGAGCTTATATATTATTATCATTTTTTTCTTATTAAGATATATTTTAAATTTGTACGAAGATCCAAAGTTATTAATAATAATAATACTTTGATTGATTCTCAGGATCTTAAAAATGAAAATAAAAGTTGCTCGTTGGTGTTTGAACTATATTTTCATTTACTTTTTTTTATTTATTTTATCTGTATCTCTTGAGGTGGACAGACACAATTTATATTCTTTATAGCTAACCTTGTTAGAAATAAAGGCGTTCAAAGATGAAAGGATGAAATATGTTACTTTATGTATGGGTCCAAATGTCCAATGGATCAACGAATTGGATTCTAAAGAAAATATTTTATAATATTTAATAATATTTGAGTTTTATTACAAGAAAAAGGAGTAAACTTCAGATGGAATAATATTTAATGCTTATTAATAAGCATTCAGAAATTGGTATTTTAAACTTTCTTAAGCTTTGGAAACATATGAATTCATTAGTCTTTATTTACATATTCTAGAAGTGGCATTTTTTATGCTCTCATCTCATATGTTAATGACTTAATTCTTGCTGGGAATTCAAATTCGCGTTGTGCTGCCTTTAAATTAGATCTTCATACTTATTTTCACATAAAGTATTTGGGACATCTAAAAAATCTTTCGGGTACCCAATTTGCTAAGAAAGCTCTAACTTATTTTTATCTAAGTGCAATCATATTTGGACATTTTAACTGAATGCTGTATGTTGGGGGTAAAACCTATTATCTTGTTTTCTATGAAATAAAATCTCAAATTGACATCAATATCAAGAGCACCACTATATGATCCAGGCCGCCATTGACGCATTGTTAGGCGCCTTATCTACCTTACTATCACTCGTCTTGAGCTCAAATTCATATATTGTCTAATTTGTTCATGGCCCTCATCAAAGTCATTGGGATTTTTTTATTTGTGTTCTTCATTATGTCAAGGGTTCTCCAGGATATATAGGATCATCTTCTCTTCAACTCACAGCCTATTGCGATTTTGATTGGGCTACTTGTCATATGACTCAAAGATTGGTCTCGAGCTATTTAGTTTTACTGGGTACTTCCTTGATATCTTCGAAGACAAAGAAGCAAGCTACTGTTTCTTGAACATCGAATCATTCCATGGCTTCGTGATTTTGCATTCCCTACTTTTCAATTTTGGTATGCTTTCATTCTTCTTTAATGCACCTCTTTTTTAACAATCAAGCGGCTCTTTACGAAGAACCTATTTTTTCATGAATGCACAAAATATATTGAAGTTATTGTCATTTCCTCTGTTATCATTTTCAAAGTCAAAATATCGATGTTGCTCATACTGCTACAAAATTTCAACTTGTGGATAACTTAACCAATGCACTTTGGACGAGATCGTTTCCATTTTCTTCTTCTCAAGTTGGATATTTATAATATGCATACTCGATCCGCCCTCATAATCATGCAACAAAGACAGTGCAGTCAATTGATCCTTATAATTATGCAATAAATATCACAGTGAGTTGGTCTCTACTTAATGAAACAACTGTCATGGACCTGATACAACTGATTTCAAAGAATGAGTTAATTCACACAGTCATGCAATAAATGTCATGGAGCTAATTTCATGTAATTATATATTTATTTGCTTAATTATTGCTCCTGATGTATTACCGTAACGTGTATATATACCAGTACTCCCAAGACAAAGGAATCACATTTAAAATCATCAATTCATTTTCTAGTTCAAAACTTTTTAAATAAGAAACACTACAAGAAAAACATGAGTTTAAGTGATGGAAAAAAATATCACAAAATATGCTAAAGTAATCACATAATTGTGAAGAATCATTTTTTTATTTTTTCCTGAAATTTTAATGTCAACTTTGTGATGAAAAATATGATAATAAAATGTTTGATCACAATTCTGTCAAAAAAAAATTTGTAGCTTAATCAATTGTAACCAACCGAATTTATTACAAATGTATCACATAAAAGATTTTTAATCTTTTGTGACAGAAATTTTTGTCACAATAGTTCAATTTTCTTATAGTAAAATAATATATATAAAATAGCACATAATTATAATCGTTTGCAAGTTCATAAGAATATCATAGTTGAAAGAATCAAAGTAAGATGCAAATGTTTGTTTATTTATCCATCCGTATCCAAGGTTAGTGGCACATGACTAATTAAATTAATGATAAAAAATCGACAAGTGATTCACATATAACTGTCTTGAATATGTTTAAGAAAAGAATGAAAATTTTGGATTTTAATACATTTTCAATAGAATATCTCTTTGCTAAAAGCTCTATTTGTCATAGTCATATTGAATTGAATTGAAATATTTATTTGACTATTTCGAATATCTATTGGGAATAGAAAAAAATATTGGTATTAGATACACGTGAATCTCAGCCCACTACATGGATGGATGGAAATACTCAGTGTTTTTAAAACCGGATCGGATCGGCCGGTTCGATCGGTTCAATCGCAAACCGGTCATCGGTCCGGTCCGATTGATATATAAACTCATTTTTACAAAAAAACCGAATTGAATCGGATCAACCCGACCAACACCGGATTGAACTGGAAAACTGGTTCAATCCGGTTTTTTTAAAAAACAATAAAACAGAGGTGAATAAATGGGAAAAAAAAGAAAATAAGGAAAGTGTACAATAATAGGAAATATGAAATAATAGAAAGGAGAGTAATATAAGTGATTTGATTGTAAAGAATAAATGGAGATAAATAATAAGAAAAGTAATTTGAATTTGAAATGAAATTGGAAAGTAGTAATAAAGATAAATTTGAACAAAAGAAAAAGATTATCATAAACATAAATAAGATATGACAAAATTTTAATTATTATGAATGTTATACAATAAAATATGAAAATGGAAACATAATAATATAGTAAATTTTGTAGGATGAATTTATACAAGAAATCAAATAATATGGAAAGAAAATATGAATTTGAAAAATAAAATGAGGGCAAGATAATAGTAATGAAAATAAAAAAGGTAATTATTTATGAAATTATTAAATAATCAAATATAAAATTAATTAATGATAAATAATATATATTCTTAAAATGTAAAAAATAAATTATTGATATTTGATTAATTTAAAATGACGATTAATATACTTTTATTTCATTATTTTTTTACTTTTTATACTTTTATTTGTAATATATCATTTTAAAGTAAAAATTATTATTATTTTAATAAAAATCCGATTCAATCCGGTCGAACCTGGGTGGACCTCGACCGGTTCGATAATCGGTCTGGATACTTCTTTTAATAAGATCTTAACGAGGTTTAAACTTATGATCTTCTCTGATACCAGGTTTAAATATCCCTGCTGAAGATGAATTAAGTAAGGATTATAATTACAACATAACAATATTTAATATGTTAAAATTGATGTGCTAATTAATTTTTCTAAAATTTTAAGATGTTAGGAAGAATAATATCATTAATTTTATGTTCTTAACACTTTTTTTCATGTGTGAATTGCTTACAACTTTGATCTATCCCAATCCAAAATTTTATTTTTTAATAAAAACTTAACTAAATTTCAACTATTAACCTCTTACTCCAATACCACGTTAAAATTGACGTGATAACCAATTTAAATCCAACATGCATCCGACGGACGGATATAATATCTTCCCTCTTGACCCAATTCACTGTTCTTGTAACCCAAAGATAGAAAAACAAATGAGTATAATATATTATATATTTGCTTTCGTAATATTTACACGTCAATTTCTTGATATATATTTTCTTCTTAATTATCAGGACGCAAAAGAGGACATATCCATTTCGATTCGCATTAGGCAAGCGAATAAGATGCCCCATTATTATTTTTCTTTATGTCGACATAAAGTTATGAAAATATATTCCCCGGACCCGGATGATTAGTAATAACGCTGCATGGGTTGTATATATTTTTTCCGTAGTCTACTGTCGATATTTGAAAAGTGATACCGACTGTTTAATTCGCGCGACGCTACTGAATGCACAGTTCGCGAGTTAGAAAGCCGACCCACCATATGGTCGTTTCGAGTGCGTGCCTGACAGTGGCAGGTGAGACTTTCAACAAAAATTTTTTGCATTCGCCGAAACTCGAATTTGAGATATCTAGTTAAGATAGGAGGAGCTGCTATCACTTCACCCCTTGGTATGGATTGTATATATATAGCAGAAGTGTGGAACAAACAGTACGAAGTAGTGAAGTACGTAGCATCCACATTCTATCTGCTCTTCACATATGGCTCCCTCTCAACCTAATCAGCCGAGGGCGCAAGGCATCGAGGCGTTGAGCTACGTGGTGGAGGCGTTCAAGGCCTTCGACGCGGACGTCGACGGGCTCATCACAACCGACGAGCTCAGAGGGATCATGGCGTCGCTGGGGTTCGACGTCACGGCGCGGGAAGCCGAGGAGATGATGGTCCGCGGGGACGTCGACGGGGACGGGTTCCTCAGCATGGTCGAGTTCTTGGAGATAAACGCGGGCTGCCTGGATCTCGGCAACATGGCCGCGCTGCTGCAGGGCGCGGTCGCGGCGCTGGGGAGCGCTGCCACGGCCGGCCGCGACGACGGCGAGCTGGTGACTGGGAAGGACCTCTTTGATGCGCTGGGCTTCGTGCAGAACGCGAGCGTGGAGGAGTACTGCAAGGGCATCGTCGCTTACCTGGACGGGGATGGCGACGGAGCCATAAGCCTTGAAGACCCCAAGGCTGTGGCCCAAGCCCTCCTCTAGAATCTTTATTAATACATTCTCCACGGCTAGAATCTTTATTAATACATTCTCCACTATTAATTACTACTATAAGCTGTAGTTGTAAGCAGTCACGCTCGGTGGAGTAACGTGAGATCTTTTATAATCTTTAGCTCGTGCGATATTCTGGTAATTTTAATTATAAACAATCAATTGTGAAAAAATAAAACTTGAAAAAAATTAGATTCTTACAATCTTACAGTGATCTATGGATTCTACCAAAATAATCTCAAATTTGATAATACTAATGATCCTTACGAACTTGATAATGTTAGTAGTCAAGATTGAGATCTTACGAAAAATTGGAGGAGAATCATAAGACTGAGGATCATATTTATTAATAAAAATATATATTTTAAAGATAACAAATATTTATTAATAAATTTATCGCATTTAAATATTAAATTGCATGCACCTTAGTAAATCATTTTTATCGATTCTTAAGTAAAATTATATTAAAATATATTAAAAATAATATATATATATATATTAAACTTTAAGATCGTATCAAAATTTTACACATGAAATTTTTAAAATAAAATCGAGATCCATAAGGAACAATAAAATTTAGATCGAGACTTTGACTGCATGCCACGACCCTTGATATGAAACATCACAAAATGAACATGACGGAACTAGGTTGGGAGTAATGGGTCAATTGACCCATTCAACTTTAAGTTATATATATATATATATATATATATATATATATTAGTTATTAAAATATTACATATTATCTTTAATCAGATATCTTTAGAATTGTGTCATATTTAAATTCTTTTCAAAGAATACTTATAAAATATCTTTTCATAATAATACTTTCGCCAAAAAAATCGACCTGCGTTGTCGTATAACAACATTGAACACATGATTAACGACCCGTATGAAAATAATAGCATTTTTTTTGCACGAAACTTGAAAGAATTGTGTTCAATGAAAAAAATAGTAACGGTATGATAAGTGGAGCTCGCAATTTAGGCAATTTAAGACAAACATACTACTCTCTGCACATCTTCTAAGCAAATCGAGAGTTAGAAATAAAACTATGCAGCAAGTAAGCACCAAAAAAATGCGGCAAGATGAGACAATGCATAACACATCTCAGTTTACATCACAACGAGCATACAAAAATAAATTTGAAGTCAAACTTAGTGCACACATCACAACACATGTCCATCGTCAACATAACATCAGTTCACTCACCACAAAACATGTCTACCATCAACCTCACATTAGTTCACACACCACAACACAACTAAAAAACCTAAGACACAAACAAAAGTTGTAGTCAACATCGCATGGTCTAACTCACACCTTGCTACCACAATTACAAGCAATCTCAGCTACAACATAGAACAATAATGCACACACAAATATAAGTAGTACGATATTCCCTCTACAGCTACATCCACACTGAACAATTTGGACCGGCTGATCAACAACAGTTTTGAAACAAGCTAGTGTTTCATATGGCAACAGATCATGTCGACTTTTAATAGGCGGTTCAGATTTGTTTGGTAGCTTCGTGCAAGTATCCTCATGCATTTCACAATACTTTGACAGGGAAGTTGTGGCTGCATCAAAGCAGTCAAACTTCTTGTACACACAATAAGGATAACTAACACATATGCTTGACATTCAGACCACGTATCATATATACCTGGTTCGCGACCTTCGTATACAACATAAAATCTTCGGGGAGCCACCCTAAGCCTCTATGGTAAGATGTCCTGCATGAATAGCGTGAGTGAACAAATTGAAATGGTAACGGTATTGATAATGGTAATGGTAATGCGAATAAATATCCTGAAGTAATGTTCTGAATGTTTCAAATTTGCAGACTGAGTTCTATAAATTTTTACAAGCAATTCTGGTATAACCTAAAGGCATATTTTATTCGACAGAAAACTAACAATGAGACGAGATGGACATGAATCGTTGAAAATCCTGCATGCTAGTGATTTTTTTTGTAAGATATATTTGACATAAAAGACAAAGGCACTAAGTTTGCAAATTAAGACTACACAACTTACTATTTGCGACGCCAATGATCAGCCCATAGCCTAGACGCTATCCCATCCCGAAGCAGGTCACCCCTTGTTTTCTCAGTTGCAGAGGTGGGCATAGAAGACGTGAGGTCATCCGCACGCACATCTTCGGGGTCTGGTCGGATAGTCTTGTTGAAATACTTATCATCTCCTTGATTGCGTCTGACGAAAATTGTCATAGTGGGGGAACGACCTACTTTTGACCTTGGCATATTCTTTATTCCCCTGTTAGAGAAAGGTATTCAATTCATTACTAAACTGTTGTGTAACGACACGGTGCCTACCAATAGACATTACTTACTACAATGATCTCCTCCCACATTGCCTCTTTCGATGCCATTGGCACAAATTTTTCAGGATCCCATTCCCATCCAGACTTGTTGGCTAGGGCCTTGAAGTTCCTCTTCATAACCTTCAGGTCTTCAGGTGGTCCACAGTCATTTGCTCGCCTAACTTCTCGTTAATTGTGTAGGTCATCCTTTTCCATGCCTCCCCCGTGAATATATTGTGTCTGAAGTGGCCGTCGACATTCTCCTGCAACATTAGCCTTATGAAGATTTCATCCATTTTTGGAGACCAGTGACTAGACCTTATCTTCTCCCCTGAAGATGTCACCTTCTCCTTTCCCTTTTTCGTGTCCATTGTTGTGATGACAAATAAGCATTCCATGACAAATGAAGGAAGAATGCCTCGTACTCATTGATGAACTATTATCGTAATCACTCAACCAAGTAGTAGAGGTGAGAATCAGGTATTACTTTCACTCCCCAATGTTTGTTATGATTTTGTTGTTGGAGAATGATTTGTTTGAGACTCACGACCACAAATACAAGGAATGCACACTACAAGAAAGATGAGAATTACAGACGGTTTCGACCGTCTGTAATTTCTCAAAAATTATCAAAAATGATGATTTCCGACGGAATCGATTCGTCCGAAAAATGGTCGTCGTAAATCAATTTTCGACGGTTGGAAAAAAATGTTAGAACTTTGGACGGAAGTCCGGTGGTCACGACCATTGAAACTTTTGGCGGTCGTGAACCGCCGAAAGTTTTGATGGTCACAATTGCCGATATTTGCGACGCTCGACGAAACCGTCAAAACATCGGCGGTCACGACCGTCGAAACTTTCGACAGTCATGACGATCGCCGCAATATCGGCGGTAGCAATCGCCGAAGATTTCGACAGTCGTCACGTGATCGTCGAAACTTTCAACGGTCATCAAAACTTTTGGCGGTCAAAACTGTCACAAAGAATTTTTATAATATAAAAAATAGCAGCAACCAGATTTGGCCGCCAGGCGACCAGCGGCCGAGATCTGGCCGCCAACGGTCGAATCCAGCCGCCAGCCGGCCGAGCCGCCGAATCCAACCGTTGGCGGTGATCCGGCCTCTAGGTACAGCCTCCCGCAGTCAGATCCGGCCGCCCGCAATCGAATCCGACTGCCAGCGACCAATCTGGCCGCAAGCAGCTGGATCCGGCCGTCTGGCGGTCCGGGTTGGAGAGAGAGAGAGAAGGGGAGAGGGACGCCGGCGCGAGAGGGTCGCCGACGATCGATGCTTGACATCCAGTCGGGAGAGGCTCGCCGGTAGGGAGAGGGAGAGGGGAAAAGAAATAAAGGGTGGGATTGGGGAAAGATTAATATATAGAGATATATATATTATTTAGGTGGAAAGACGAAAAAGCGGGAAAATAGAAAAAAAAGCGGGATAATAAAATTTTAATTATTGACGGCTTTGATCGTCGAAAAAGTAAATATTAATTATTTTTAAAGTTACCGACGATTGTGACCATAAAAAATTATTTAATTATAAAATAAAATACTATATTTAGATATATATATAATATTTTTTTTTATTTTACCGATGATTTGAACTGTCGTTAATTATTATCGACGGTCGGAATCGTCGGAACTTCCCACGGTTCGGTCTGTCGCTAATTATATTAATAAAAGACTCCTTATATTATATTACTTTTCATTTATCGACGGTCAAAACCGTCAAAAATTATGACAGTTTAAACTGTCACTAATTATATTAATAAAATACTCCTTATATTATATTATTTTATATTTATCGACGGTCGCGATCGTCGAAAATTATGGCAGATAAATATTCGTCGGAAATATCGACATTCCTAATCGTCAAAAAATAAAATAATAATATAACAAATTACATAATTTATTATTTTCATTTCCGATGGTTTAACGGTCGAAAATTCTGACATAAACATTTTTGTCACAAAATCTGTCGCAAATTACAACGGATTTCTATCCGTCGGAAATTGTCTATCGAAAAATGGCAATTTTCTTGTAGTGGCAGTTAGGTGTTATACAAGATTACAAAACATAGTTATACAACTATGACACATTTTGATTGCAATGACATATTAGTAGCTCACAAAAATTGGAGTTCAAGAATAAGTAGCAATGAATATATAGACATTTGCACAATCTCCCGAACGATGACATGAATAAGGCAAAACCTTACTACATACATTAGTCAGAAGTAGGCTACTTTGTTCTAGAAAGAAACGCAGCTATGTTAACAAATGAAGATAGTGAAGCAGCAATGTTTATGTTCGCGTGGAGTACCTTTCACAGGTGGCGTAACTGAATCAGTTGTTTCGCACTTGTCAATTGGCTGTAAAAAAGAAAGTACTATGACTTCATTTTATTAATCACCTCATACTTCAAAAAATGTAGTAGTTAAGAAGCAATACATATCCCCGACTACTTAACGCTAATGTTTTTTTTTGTGATAGTAGATAGAGAACAATCCGAAAACTATACTATTGTGTAGAGGTGTGTGTTAAACTTTCGATAGAAACAATATCAATCGCAATTCCAATTTACCCTACTCAGATCAAGGACTCTATCCCGATATAGCCGACCGTCGTAGGATCATAATAGTGGCCACTTTCATATCCCACGACTGATAATCGTGAGCCATACTAGCCAGATCCAAAGGACTCCGGCCGGATCCAGAGGACTCCGGCCGGATCCCAAGGACTCGGGCCGGATCCAAAGGACTTCGGCCGAATCCAGAGGATTCCGATCGGATCTAGAGGATTCTGGTCGGATCCACAAAATTTCGTGCACATTCGGCAGTCGCGTGAGGGATACGACCGCAATCGATGCAAAGAACGAGAGAGGGAGCGAACCAAATCGGACAACAAAGCGAAACCCTAGTTTTGAAACTAAAAACTGGGAGAAAAAAGAGAGCTCTCCTGCAGTAATTTGATCGTAAATGGAGTTCCACTTATCTCGTCCGCCTCGAACTTCAATCGCTTCTCAGCCAAGCACTTTGACGCTCATGTCACGAAAAAATGAGCACTAACATCAGACAAAACCGAAAGGAAGAGTCGATGAAACTCGTAGGAGCGGAAGGAAAGTACCTGTGCGTGTTCAACATTGCCGTCGGCGCAAATCTCGCAAAGGTCTCCCGGCGTGAGGTCGGAAGAAGGAACGAAAGCGCACGGTCATATGAGGGAAATGCATTGCGGAAGTGAAAAGAGGAAAGTGGTTGGAGGGTGTGGGATTCGAGGGAGGTCGCGAGGCGGAAAACAAATTCTCAAGTTCTGCCATCATGCAAGAACTTTTTTGCCAGAACGAAGTCGAACAATTGGCGTTGATTGGAACAAAAATTCGGGCGGGCCCCACCGGGATTACTCGAGGTGTTTGGCAGAACTTCCTTAAGTTCTAGCGAAATATTCCAATCCAAAAACAGCCTAAAGGTTCCAAGAGATAATCATCTCTTTCTTTTTCAGGTCTTGCCCTTGTCATTTTATTTTCATCATCCCTCCTTCCATTCTTTCTTCTTTAATATATTATAGTTTTCCTTAATAGAAAAAATACTATAACATAAGAAAAGAAAATTAGATCTTTGAATTATAAAAAAATTAATCATTTTTCAATATATTTTTTATTATATTTTCATTTTTATGGAATATGTTTCATAGTTATTAAATCTATTATCATTTGGTTTGTTCTTGCATGATCTTTAGTTAATAGATTATCTGCATACTAACTGAAAGATAATATTATTTAATTTTAATATATTTTTATGTTATTATAAATGTTATTTCAAAAGCAATATTTTGCACTCATTGATTCTGGCTCCTAGGTCCGCCCTGTGAACATACTTAGCATTCTCATAAATAGAGTAATATTTCCTTCAAACATATCCATGCGAGCAGAAGGTATTCATGAAACTATATATTAAGGTATTCATAATTAAATATAAATATCAAGTCAAATACCGAACCATTTTATGAACTCATTCTTAATGACATGAATCATGGATTGAAGCCTTAAGCTTATTAACTATCTCGTAGATCATATAATTAATAATTTCATCCAAAAGCAAATGATAAAATAGGACCGGTTCACAAATTCTCAAATTTGAGACTTAAAACGAATTCATGAGTTTAGCATGAAATGAAGTGAACTTGGAGTGTAATCGAATTTGATGCTAAACCTGAGCAGACTATGATGAACTCAGATAGTAAACTCGGATAAACTCAAGTAAACTTAGTCGAGTCTACAAATAGAATCGTCATATGCAAAAATTAAGTATTTAATCAAAATTTGAGATCAAAATTAAAATAAAAATAACATTAAATATTCATAATTTAATAAATAAAAATACTTTATGTTTAATTTACATGATTGATGGACTACTTTCGTAATTTGATGTATAAATTTT
This sequence comes from Pontederia crassipes, assembly GCA_030549335.1. Classification (NCBI taxonomy): domain Eukaryota; kingdom Viridiplantae; phylum Streptophyta; class Magnoliopsida; order Commelinales; family Pontederiaceae; genus Pontederia; species Pontederia crassipes. The sequence continues at coordinate 1,272,092 of JAUKPH010000017.1, forward strand.
GAACTTATTATGTTTCATCATGTGTTGCATCAACTTATATAGCGTACTTATAGAGTGTGATGAATTATTAAAAAAATGAATGATTATGTAATTCAATATGAGTGAGTTGAAACTTGAACTATGATCAACGAATTTATTACATTTGAAACTAAAATATAGAAATTATTTTTATAAATATTTTATAATATATAATATTAAATATATATATCATCATGTAAGAGTTTACGTTTTGAATTTGCATCTCGAGTTTATTGCAATCAACGTAAACTCTCGAGTTTAAAAAATCTTAATAGGACTTTAACCTACCCAATGCTAATTCTAATAAATTTAAATTATTTCATGATGAATATAAGCAAAACTATTGTTTTCCGTCGAAGAATGATTAAACGAGTCGGATCTCATTACATTTTTTATGTTCATTTTTTTGTCCCCATCATCTTTCTTTTTTATGCTGGTCTCCTATGAAATCGAGAGGGAGACGGAGAGAGAAATTGAGATAAATTACATGGATTGTTTTTTAACTTTGACTCAATATCTCAACGATTCTCCAATTTTAATTTGTAATTGGAATGTCCCTCAACTTTAATTTTCTTACACGTTTTGTCCACTTGACCGGTAATAGGCAATTTCTCGATTGTAATACTTACATGGCACAATAAAAATTAATAAAATAATATTAAATATAATAAAAATAACTTTTTAAAAAAAGGAAGAATAGCAGGGGGCCGACGCCTCCCTGGGCGTCTCCCAGCCGCACGGGGGTGTGGTGCTCCCCCTTCTCCTTCACGCGAGGCGCCGACGAGGGAGAAAATGAAGGCCCTGCATAGGGGGCGATACCCCTTTTCCCTCATCAATGCTGAGAGACACACAGGGATCCCCCCTTCTCCCTCGTTGGCGTCGTATGCGAAGAAAATTGCTTATTGCTGGTTAAGTGTACGAAAAAAATAAAGTTGGGAGACATTCAAGTTACAAATTAAAGTTAGAGAACCGTTGAGATATTGAGTCAAAATTAATGGACGATCCGTATAATTTACTCGAGAAATCGTGAAACCGAGACAGAGACGGGAGAAAGAAAGAAGACAATGGCTTTTATGCGAGATGGGCTAATGTGTGGCGTCGTGAGGAAAACATGGGCCTGATGTACTATCTCTCTCGTGATTCGCATCATTGAGAAATTATGTATAGAAAGGTACGGGTGCTCATAATGTCACTCCTCTAACACTTAATGGTACTCCACATTTTCCACTTTGCTCTCTTACTTTCATTAATATTCTCTCAACTTCACTTCTCCCATTGTGCCTTTTGATCTTCCACTTTTCACTTATTTAAATTAATTAATATTATTATTACATTTCCTTTCTCCACTTTCTCTCTTTTTTATATTAGTGCTTTTATCTTTATGATAAAAATATAATACTTATATAATATGAGATATGATACATACATATAAATTTAATTAATATGTAAAACTAAAATTGCATCAAATATGTAAAGTATTAAAAAAATATATATGAAATAAAATGGAAATAAAAAAGTGTAAGTGAAAATAAAGTACTATAGACGAAATTAAAAAGAATTTTATAAAAATAATTATATATTCTGATTATTTAATAAGTCTTTGTGTCATTTTTCCAATTTTTTAAAACTCATTTATCTTATATTTTCAAAACTAATTTATATGTATATTACAATATTACATTAAATTAATATGTGTTCCCTTTATATCATATCTCATATTATATAAGTATTATATTTTTATCATATAAAATAAAAGCACTAATCTAGAAAAAAATAGAAAGTGGAGAAATGAAAACTAATAATAATATTAATTAATTTAAATAAGTTTGGTGAAAAATGAAAGATGAAAGGACAGAAAAGTGAAGTTGAGATAATATTAATGAAAGTAAAAGAATAAAATGAAAAATATGAAGTGAAATTAAGTGTTAGAGAACCCAAAGGTATATGCATAAGATACATACATAACGAGGTTAAAGCATGGAATGAACATTTGGACAAATGGGCACCACGTGACGACCAGCAAAGTAGTTATTTCATTGCATATGCATATTATTCATTTCAATAAGGTTTATGCGTATTAATTGATGACTTGTAATATGCGTAATAAGCATTTATGCGATTTCATGGTGCTATAATAAAAAATATGTACTTCGTGCTACAAATTTATTTATTAGTATAGTAGAAGATTAGAAAAAAAAAATCATGTCACGGAAGAGCCTTTGAGCCCACGACAAGAAGCCGTGATGTAGGCTCATGAGGCGCCTCATTCATTGTGAAGCCCAATTCCGGGCCTCGGTCCTCTCTATCCACCGTCGTCGTATATGTTTCACAGTTGATATTGTGTGGCCGAGAAACGAGTGCTGTCTTCTGTCGAACAGGTGCCGAGTCGAAGGCCACTTCCCTGCTGGCCCCAATCAAGACCCCCTTTTGAAGGTAATTATAGTTGGATTACATGCTTTCTGTGATGCCTAAGTTTTACTGCTTTATGTCGATGCTTGAAGAGCGTTTTGATAAGCAGTCATAGAGTCGAACGCATCACATGTTCCATTCATCCATTGGAGCTTTTCTGTTTCAACATAATTTTTCTTCTTTTTTTTTTCAGGTTCCGGTATCTGATATTGGACATTTTTGCATTACTGCCCTACTTCAGCAGACAAGTCATTGCAAATCACTAGCACAGTGCACCAAAGGGAGATGAAAGAACAATTCTTGGATAACATGGAGGGAAGAGGTTTCACGATGGTATTTTCTGACCAGTCATTTGAACCAATTCATGAACTTCTTAGATGCAAAAGTGTTTTATAGTTTGTGGTGCCAGTTTTTTGGGTCCTTTTCAGAAACCTGTGCTACTTCAGAGTCTTCAGACTATTGCTGGTATCTTCTTGTTTGCCAACTTTCTTCATGAATCATGAATATCTTCAAAATATACCATCAGCTCTTAGACACCAGAAGTCGTGCAACGACATTAGTCGTTCTGTGGAGAGTACTCTGGATCTTCACCATAAAACTGCAGTTACTCTTACTTTTTTTTTTTAGAAAGAAGTTAAGCATTAAACTGCATGCCAAAATGCACCTTCGTACAGACACAAGGAAGAGTCTCCTCATAAAAAATCATATCTACTTGCGCCCGTCCGATGTTTGCAAGGAAATCAGCAGCCCTATTACATTGTCTATTACAGTGTATAACAGAACAGGCATTAAAAGTTTGAATAATATGCCAAATTGCTTGCATAATGTTAATGATTTTCCAAGGGCAGCGTAGTTTCGATTGATAACATGCATCAAAAGCTCCGAGTCTGTCTCAACAATGATGCTAGGTAACACTCTACGCCTGCACTCCTGAAGGCCCAGCAGCAACCCAGCAGCCTCCAGCTCGATGGCGTTGCTAGCACTCCGTCTACAGCAGCCTGCAGACACGAAGCCGCAGTTAGATGCCGGAATAATGTATCCTGCTCCCCCAGGCTTCGATGGATCAACAAAGGATCCATCGGAGTTGAGCTTGACCCAAGGGTCAACTGGGGGCTCCCACCGGACCCCAATGGGTCTTGGGGGCTAATTGTCTCAGGAACATGGGTAGTCACTTACCATATGTTTGAGCAGCACAAACGAGGCTATGAAGGGGATGTTGATTAATCTAAACATGTATGAGTTTCTACGCCATGTTGTATATCTTGATATTGCGATCCAATATTATATTTTAAACAAGAAATGGCTTGAATAATAACCGTAATCATTCTTCATGATAGTGAAGTGCCATCTATACCTTATGACATTTAACTTATGTTAAAAACTTAGTGTGAGAGAAATTACACGCCGAAAAACAACAACAATAACAACAACAAAGCCTTATCCCACTAGGTGGGGTCGGCTACATGGATCATACGACGCCATTCGTTATGTTCATGAGATTCGACAAGGTTTTACGCTGGCTGTCGGGGCCTAACACAACCCTCCTCCTTTATCCGGGCTTGGGACCGACTATAAACCTTTTGCTGGTGGAGCCATTAAAAGAATTTGGAAAAACATATAAAAGAATTTGGAAACAACAGGATGTTATTAGATGGAAAAAATAAAAGAGAGTTTCAGTCGTTCAGATGTTGAGACCACTCCTAATCATATATAGGCATTCCTTTGCATATAATAGAAATTTCACTCTGATTAGTACTCTGCAATAATCCTCCAAAAATAGGACACCTACCACATCATACAATATGAAATTAATTCTTAATCACAAATAGAATAAACCTCTGGATCCCCCCTTGACCTCCCTCTCAGGCTTGTTCTCCAGGTAATGAGATTCCTATAGTGTGATGACATCTTTAATTGTGGAGTGTCTTAACTGTAATTGAAAAATAGATGTATTTTCAGCAAGGGTAGAATTCAAGGCATTACCAACAATTTACTCTTACAAGTTGCGACTCCTCAATCTTCTTATTCTTATTATTTTTTTTAAATGTTCTTATTCTTTTTTCTTGAGGGAGATATTGTTCGCTAATCTGCTTAATTTGCCTATTTATTGTTTTATTTGGCATTTAGGTTGCTCCTTTGAGAATGTTACTTCTTTTTCCATCATGAATTTTGATGTGTGATAATTCTTTGATATTTTGTTTTTTTAGGGAAGATAATTTTGTGTTAGATGCTATCATTTTCCCTTTATCAATGTTGTTAAACCTTGTCGGTGAGAGTTCAGATAGACCCTTCAATATGGAACTTATATGAAATGGTCTGTTGTCTTAGAGAGCGGCATTTCAGTTTGTTGGTATTTTCCTTTTATAACATCATTGTTGATGAATCTTCATCTTCACCTTGCAATTGGGTGTCAATTGACTGTCATTCTTACCTTGAGATGCTTGTCTTCTTCCATCATCTAGCGACTTGTGATTGCTTTATTGTGGAATCAGTATAAGGAATTGTTGATTTTATATGTGATGCATAATCATTCTAGTGAAGGAATACTACCTCAACTTGAAGTTGAAAAGCGTTGAATATTGCTGTAATGTATTCTTCTTCCTAACATCCTCTATTCATTAGATAAGAGTTGAAAAGTAGTTTCAAATATATTTGGAGAAAAATTGTAGTACTATTATAATTCTTGTGTTTTCAAAAGTATGAGAGAAAGCCATGGTGTTAGGCCCTATTTATGGATTCCCTTACAACAACAACAACAAAGCCTTATCCCACTAGGTGGGGTCGGCTACATGGATCATACGACGCCATTATTCGTTGATCCATGTTCATGAGATTCGACAGGGTTTTACGCTGGCTGTCGGGGCCTAACACAACCCTCCTCCTTTATCCGGGACTATTTATGGATTCCCTTGATTAATGAAAAACCCTATCTTTTTCTTCCAATTGCTTTAAAAAAGAAATGGTAATCAAAGTGATTTGAACATGTTCATCTTTGTCAAAAATACATTGAATCTGAGCCATCCATTTGAGTGTTGTGAGGTTGTTGACAAATTAACTATATCATTTAACTTGACATTTCTTTTGAGGGAGAAAAGGATGACTAGCACATTTCATTTAACCTCACAACGGAAGGCTTAACCGATTTGTGCAAATTTTTTTAGAATGGAATGGATGATCACCAAGTTTGCAGTCATCCAGCTTTATTAATGGAGAAATTAAATTGCAAAATTATTCTAAATCCATAGATAACCAATTTGTTCAAAGTTAGAGTTTGATGTCTTACATGGATGGTCCAGTTCCATTTGATCAATTGATTCAAATGTGATTATATTTTCTGGAAACAACAACAATGTTATAAATTTATCCTAAACTTAATAGGGTATACTTGTTTAATTCCTGGTCTGCACATAAAAATCTAGGGCATGTTTGGTTGTTCTTGAAAATTTTCATAGATTTTTAGTTTCTCATGGAAATTACTTTTCAAAAAGTGGCTTATTGTGTTTTTTGTTCCATGAGTCTATTTGATCTGTTTTGATATTTTGATTTGAGAAAATTTCACTTGCTATATAAATTTCAAAAGCGTAAATTACAATACAATTTTCAAAAGCTTTTAGTTGTATAGTTGTGATAAGCACTTTCTTTCATCGAGACTTGCCATTTATTTTATCATGACTTGTCATGGTAAGTCGGAACTATTAGAATCCTGTGAAAATAAAAAAATAAGTTAATCCACCTCCGATTTTATAACATTTGTAGAATTAGTAATTCAAAAGTATATCATATTCACGACTAAATTAATAGAAACTGATGCATGCAATGATAAAATTATAAAAAATAATTAAAATATAATACTAAAATATGTCATGTTTTGCATGAATCAATATGCTAATTGTATGAGAGACAGTTAGCAAGTGTAAGATTAAAAACTGCTGTTTCATTAAATCAAACTCTTTGAAACCAATCATGTAATTTCTTTTTTGAATGGTGACAATCACGAAAATCAATAGCAATAGTTATGCATATAGTGACTGTTCTAGTCAATCAGTGACCACTTGACTGATCTCAGAAAATGTTAAGTGTTCAATAAGTTGTGCATATCATAGTCATAGCGAAGAGCAAACAAATAGGACCAGTGGAGATTATAGATTGTTGTTTTGATCCTGCTTGCTAAGAAACATGTTGTGCCAAAAAAATCATAGTTATTGTAAGAAAAGTATAATCAATTGGGAAAATGACAAGGATAATCAATTATATGTTCCTCTACCGCCATTAGGTGTCTGAAATAATTTCAGTCAATTGTACGTATAAGAGATGAGGGGTGGGGCTGAGCAGGTTATCAATTGCAAAAGGGGAGGAATACTAGAATGAGAACTCATGTGTTCCCCATCATGCAATTTGAACATCTCACAGGAAAAAATAGAGCTCCTGGCAATTTTTATTTTTCCACGGGAATATGCCAGGTTTTGAGGTTTTTAGTTTTTTTAGGAGGTCCGAGGTTTTTAGTTGATCAAGGGTCCGTTGCAAAAGTTGAGGACCTAAGCGATACCACACAACTTGGACACCTCACAAGAGAAAAATGAGCTCCTGGATATTTTATTTTTTCCAAGGGAGTAGGCTGAGTTGCAAGATTATTTTTATTTAATAAGTTCCAAAGGGATACCCTAACAAAATGGTTCCCAAGTTCTTTTGATTTTTTCAACTGATGGAGAAACATATGGATTGGCCAAATCCATGTTGATATGAGACATCCAGACATTTTCTTCTTTTTTTTTTTTTTTGAGGAGAAAAGGATGACCACGAGAGTTGTGGTTGTCATCCATCTACATATATAACAGTGGGATGAATATACAAGTTTAAGCTCTCAAAGATAGAGCAGCAAAAAGATGAAAAGTATCTCGGTTAGCCAAAACTCCACTGCCAAATAAGAAAGATGTGGTGTACAATACGTTTAGCCTGACACTCCCCACAAAAAATGACCAGGTTGCACTAGAGCCAAATGGCCTAGGCACCGGCCAAAAAAGTCGCCAGTGACGCTCTCCACCTCTGTCTATGATGCGTCAAACCTCGGAATGACTGCCACATCGTCTCCAAGTCAGATGATAAGAAACTCGCAATGCTCATTTGTTGCCAGATGCCCCAGAATGTCGAGCACTCAAAGAATAGGTGAGTGATGTCCTCTCTCTGTCTCGCCACACAGCACACAAGATGTGTCACTGTGCGGCGCCCATTTCGCCCTATACCTCCTGCTGAGCAGCCAGCCACACCGACATTAGCCAAGTGATCTTGACTTTCAGCAGTATCCAGACTCGCCAAATAATTCTGTAGTCGATCATGAAATCCTTCGGCAATGTGATGATGGGTAGGAGGCGAATGTAGATGGTGCGCACAGAGGAATCTGTCCGACCTGGAACAATCCGGGCGAAGGGCGGCCAGCCGCTATCAAAGTGCCAAAAGCTCTGTGAAACGTTGATATGAGAGATGTGGCTGAAGAGTGGAGACCATGAGCTTGAGCTCGGGCCGCCAGACGTAGCCCAAGTCTCCGCCATCGTCGCCGGGGTGCATTGCCAAGGCCCACAAGTGAAGGAACACCTCTGCAAACGCACCCTCGGGGGACCAATCATGCACACGAGTTTTATATGAAGCAAAGTTTATTACAAGTTTGCCCTTTGTCCTTGTATCTCTTGTAAATGGCATGATGATTATCAGTTGTTTTAAATGTATGGATCCAGATGAGCTTGATGTCAAGATGTTTGTATGTTGTGAATATAATTTGACATGTTACCAAATTGTGACATTTTATCTTATGTATCACATGATGTTGTCCAAGCGAAATGAGATTGATGTCAAGATGCCTTGTATGTTGTCCGTATAATTTGACATGTTACCAAACTATGACATCGTATCTTATGTGTCACATGACGTTGTCCAATGAGGATATCACCTGAAAAATGTATTACCACTAACAAAGTTGATTGTGGAACAGCATAAAAAAGATATTTACCACAATAAAATTTTTGTTTGATCATAACCACATGAAATATCTTTAAAGGGAGGTCAATTGAACCTTTAAGCACTGAGACAATATCTAGATATCATAACTACAAACATACGACTTTGAAAGTTCCTTTACAACAACAACAACAAAGCCTTATCCCACTAGGTGGGGTCGGCTACATGGATCATACGACGCTCGTTGATCCATGTTCATGAGATTCGACAGGGTTTTACGCTGGCTGTCGAGGCCTAACACAACCCTCCTCCTTTATCCGGGCTTGGGACCGGCTATAAAACATAGGGAAGAGGTTTCACGATGGTGCGCCTATTTATGGTCCCTTGACTTGGATCCCGGGTGGACTTCTCATTTTGGCGGCACGAGTGGCTGCCTGGGAGCTCTCTATCGGCATCTTTTCCCCGGTTATGACCATATACGTGACCATATACGTGAACGAGTCGGAGTGGCTCCTATTAGTGAGAAAATGGTAGAGAATCGTTTGAGATGCTTTGGTCATGTTCAGAGAAGACCATTAGATGCGCCAGTAAGAAGAGTAGATCAAATAATCTGGAGTCCGATTAAAAGAGGGAGAGGGAGGCCAAGGCGGACACTTGGCGAACTAATAGAGTAAGATCTATTGGTGAATAATATACCGAAAGGTTTGGTTACTAATAGAGCGGAATAGCGTCGTATGATCCATGTAGCCGACCCCACCTAGTGGGATAAGGCTTTGTTGTTGTTGTTGTATGCACCCTAGCAGCTCATCCTGATGCGACGGTGGCTGAGACTTGGTTGGAGACTGGCAGGTTCGGCACCGGCACTTGGACCACCCTCTTCAGATCTTCTTTTTTTATCAGTGCTTCTCAAAGTTCTTGGCACTATTTCAGAGGGTGGTTCCATTCTGCCCGGACCCCTCCTGGCCGGATGGTTGATTATGGCTATCTGGGACCTTCTCGGCTCGTAGCCTCTATCTTTGTTTCCCTTCGCCGCTTTGTCCTCGGACAGCTTCAGAGCAGACTGCAGACTCGTATGGCGTTCTCGAGTGCCTATGAAGGTCAAGATCATATGGCGTGACATGCTTTTCACCAGAGTTTACAAGGCGAGATGGGCCCCTCACATTGATACTTCCTGCCCTTTGTGCCTTCAGGCGGAAGAGGTCGTTGAGCATTTGCTCTTTGAGCGTGCTTGCTACCGCTACTGAGACTTTTGCCACTTCGTGACTTTGTCAAACAAAAACAGAGCTGGAGAGTAGTATTAACATCTTTTATGGCCAGTACTTGAGCCTTATGGCTTCAGCGCAACTGGACCATTTTTTGTGGGGAGCGATGTCAGTCGTCATGCTTCTTTTCTTCTTCGGGAGTGAGGTTTTTGATAGCTGATGTACATCTCCTTTGTTTTGCCACTCTCTTCTTGAGAGCCTATACTTGTACATTTTGACATATTATAGTTATGTATACGTGGATGACAATTACAATCTTTGGTAGTCATCCTTTTTCTCCTAAAAAAAGGGTAAAAAGTAAACATCAATGTTGCCATTAATCATAATTCTGACTAAAGGAAATAGTTTCAGGTTTCCGTCTAGGTTTCTCGTTCTCTTGCAGCTTGTGAAGGTGCTGTTCTGGTTTCCAATGCTTCTCAGGTGCACGTTTTCCCATTTTGACTGTAAGTTGTGACAGCAAGTTTACTTTCATGACCACATGTAACATCTATAAAGTGTGGTCGATTGAGCCTTTAAGCAATGAGATGATGTCTAATTATCATAACTGCAGAGATATGACTTCGTAAGGAATTCTTTTATATATGAGAATGAATTTCTTGTTGAAATGTAAATATTCGTTTTAAGTTTTACTGATCGTCATTCTTGAGTGAAAAATGTTTTTTTCCTGCATTCCTTAGTTTATGTGGTTTGATATCCTAATGTTGTATGCTTCTTTTTCAAGATAAGTAAACATCAATGTTGCCATGAATCAGAATGCTGAGTAAAGGGAATATTTCTGGGCTCCATCTAGGTTTCTCGTTCTCTTGCAGCTTGTTAGCATGCTAGTCTGGTTGCCAATGCTTCTCATGGGCACCTTTTTCCGTTTTTGACTGTAAATTGTGACAGAAACTTTACTTTTAATTTCTAGCATGAACTGATAGGTGATATCTGGATTGATGCAGGTATGTTTTCATATGTAAAGGTCACTATTATCTATTTAATTGTTGTAATTCAAGGTATGGAATCTCAGACATCATCAAATGTGTACCTTGATGGCTTGATCTGGTAAACAATCTTGAGATTTTACCTGTAAAATCATCCATTTTGCCTTTTCACAATTGATTGTAATGCACATATGGATTGCTTACTAAGTTCAAGCAGAATAAGTTGTTAGTATTGGACCTGATGGTATAGTTGCAAGATACTTATCTTTCTTCTTACCCAAAAAAATACTTAGCTTGACAATCTAACTTTGTGATGGTAAACAACATACAAAAACCTCTCTTTAAAAAGTAACCTACCCTGATTTCAATAGTTTTATGTGCAAATTTGACATGAAATTCACTTGTTTTGGCATCATTTTTCAGTTTTCAGATCATTTAATAGCCTATTTGATCAAAAGTTCATATTTCCATGAAAAAACCTGCATTATGTGCTGATTCTTCCAGACTTATTTTCATAGGGATGTCCCTGTGTCAGAAACTAAAGGAGCATTTAGCTCACCAATTGTCCAAAATGCCAATTCAGGTACCTTTTAATATCCTTTCATGTCCCAACAAAAGGGTTGTAGGTGATGCATGGCAATAACGTGCTTCCCAGGAATTTGTCCACTTGATTTATGGGCATGAAGAGAGTATCCAGTCATGTAAGCTTATCTCTCTTTACTCATAATACATCTTTTGTCTCATAATGTGGATATTACTGCTGTCATTTAGTATGACCCAAGTATATATATAAATTAAATTCATTGCTTATAGCATTGATACCCTAATCTTGTTTGCAATGTTCTTCAAGTTATCATCAATTGTTACAAACCATTGCATCATCATTTTCATCAACGTCGCCTTTGTTAACATCAAAATGTTATGCAATACATAATTTGTGCTTAGAATTCCATCTCAGCTAAAAAGTCTTGGGGATATAAAAACAATGCATTTTCAGGGGTGAGCGATATTATGTTGAAAATATCATATCTATTTCTAGACACTTGATGAGAGACTGGGCAAGGGTGTAACAAATAGTATTGCAACATTTTGATTTAATAACCCTCTGTCAATAAATATGGATGAGTATGCATGGTCCTCATTCTCTTTACATTCAAAGAAAAAACCGTCTTAGGATTTGTTTGTGAACGTTAGCATAACTGCAGATGGTTTTGTTTGTTTCAAGCATTTTCAATTGTGCAATTTTTAGGTATTATCATTCGGCACAAATCATTGTTAAGTTTTGTCAAAGAAAATAATCGTCAAGTTTCTACCATGTCATTATTGTCTGTCTTAATTCATACAAGAATTAACATTAAAAAAGAATAAAATAAATAAGAAATTGACACCTATCATGACGAATTAGATCCTAAAATATTTATTGCATATCTTCACTGCTTACCATTTCTATTATATTTTTTTGTTTATTTTAGCCTCACTAACCCGTAAATGATACGTACATGACGCAGACATGCATTGGCCCAAAAGTTGTTGCCATTTAATCTTTGTAAGCTGTTAGAAAAGGATGTTCTAGAAAATGTTATGGTACGTAATAAACAATACACTTTTCGTCAACCCCCGTGCTCTTTCAATTTTTTAAGAATTTCAAGTTCTCACACAATTTGATATCCACCAAAACTTATTATATCATTGTGCTGATCTATAAACATTATTCTTTATATCATGTCGAAACTCATCTTTCAAAGTTGCTACTTTTTCTTCTTTACTTAGGTGGTGATTTGTCAAAGAAAAGAAGTTCGTTAAGAAGCAGGTGATTTTTTTGTTGTCAGTAATACCAACTTTACTTTTGAAATTTTAAGTTTTTTATACAAAAGAAATACAGAAGAATAGTCATGATTAAGTTCCAAGTTTATTTGCAGAGCAGCTCATGTGTCTAAAGTTCTTCAGAGTTTACTTCAGTTTATTTACAAAGCACCTCATGATTTTTAGCTTCTTTATAGAGTTGAATGAATATATAGCAATTGAGAGAACACACCATAATTTGTGGGATTTAATTCAGCAGATGTGTAATGACTGCATAATTGTTGGATATTTGTTGAAAGCTGTGTTAAAAAAAAAAGTTTCTATATTTATGATTACGCTGCATATTTGTCGCTCAGAAATTTCTGTTGTGATTCTTTAAATATATCAATAATTAGGCTTCTATTTGTGGTTAACCAGTTATATTTTCTCAATAAGGCAAGGATAACACAAGAAATCATCATGCATTTCAAGTTTTACTATGTGCAACATATCTAGAAGATCATCTTGCTACTTATCAAAATGTTAATTACCCAGTCATGTGCTGAGCTAACTTTTTCCTTTACCATGATCTATTTCTCAGGCTAACGGAAAGAAAGAAAATGAAAGCAAGAGCTGAAGTGCATCCAAGCAATTCATGGATGCCCTAAAATTAGCAAAGGAATTGATATAGCTTTGGTCATTTGCATGATCCAATAGTCAGGTTTATAAAAAAAATATCCCTACTGAAGAATTTGGTTGTCCAGTTGAAAACATTATCAATATCTCCTAACCTGTTATTCTACAAAGAATCAGAATCCAGTGGCATCAAGTTTCGGCAAAGCACATAAAAAAATATGCATATTTGAAGATACGACCCTATCAAGCCTGTTTGCATTAGGAGTTGATATCAAACCCATTACCAAAGACATGAAAAAGAGGGGGAAAACGAACTTTCGATAGGCTATTGATTAATGTAGATAAACATTAACATTGTCATTATCCAATGCTAATATCTTGAATGCACATTGTATTCGTGAGGTCCTGGAAAATTCGACAGATCTCATCAGATGCTTTTTGAGTGGCGCAGGCACAAGAAAGGGAGCTTCCACCAGCGCCATGTCTGCACGATGCTCGTATTATCCGCCCCATTGCAATTGGATGGCCCGTGGGCACCGAGCCATATCCACTCATAATGTAATGCAAGATTGGGACATCGGACAGATTAAAGGGTGTTTTCAGGTGAAAGAAAGCAATGTTGCACCACCGTGGTAGGTCGAGGTCACCATCTCATATTTTCTGTGAAAGGAACAGAGGGGTAACAAAGTTAAAATGATGTGTTCACATGTGCATCCTCTTTTTGAAGACATGATGTCTGATGCCCATATGTTGATTTCGATCTTGAACACATCAGGGGGCCACCCATTTTACCATCATATACTTGAGCTCATCGGTCATTCGACCAAGATGCTCTTTCCCTTTCAGATCCATTTAAGCACATAAGCAGGCAACACTACGACCAGGACTCCTTAAAATTATGACCTTACAATTGCAAAAGACGTCCATTTTTGTTATACCAGATTCTTCTGTTTGTCTGCATCAATTCACCAATGGATAAATTCTAACCCGTGCAGGAACACACACTCAACTCCTTGGATGTTATTAAAGGATATTAAGAGATATATTGATAACGGCACCACAACTCATGTTATGTCTAAACATTGGATTTCCTTTATCCCCCTAATGCTAATATCTACTCGTGTGAACGTTAATGTTTCATTTGCATCACTAAATGTCTCCCATATTATTTCTAACAAATGCTGAAATATTTCTTTACTTTCACGATATTTTGGGATACAACTAGTGCTTTGCATTTATATGTTTCTTTTGATTATGACAAGTGGACTTTGGTTGATGGATGCCCATAGATTGGTCATTATTAAATTTGTCCATTACTATCTGTGTTCTTGGGCAACTCCACTGTGGACAACCAGAGAGCATGCTTGGATTGTGTTGAAAATGTTCATTACTTTGGATTCCATTGTGCAATATGACCCCCTAAATAAATTATGCTCGTGCTTCATATTGAAACCTCTGCTAACCTATTCTTTGAATGTAATATTTCTTGCCCATTTTGTAACCTCTTTTATTTGTAGTCTTAACTACCAATTTCAAAATCATCAGCACTGGAATTCTAGAGGTTGGATCAGTGAGGTAGGATGGGAGACTTCCTTGAGCGACACCCTTGGATCAAACGCATACAACTTGGCTTTTCCTACTGTCTGTTGTGAAATTAGCTGCCCCAATCTTATTCAAATCGTCCTATGGCATTATTCGTAACATTTGGCATGATGTAGCTACTCTTCCACATGTTGAACGTAAACATATCTATCACGCGACCAATGGAACTCCGAAAATTTTTAATAAAATTTTAACCTAGAGTTTATCCCAAAGAAACCCTCCTCAATAATCCTTAATAGTTTCTCAATTTGTATTAATAGGCAGCCATCTTTTATTTTATTTTTTTAACAAAGAAAAGAAAAAAGATCACATGACTAAAGTATACTTGACCAATCGATAGATTTTAAATGTCTAAATCAAAGACTTTTCTTTCTCGAGAGTCAAGGACTGCTCCTACTTTTGTACGAGGACCCATGGGGACATTAATCAAATAAACTTTCATTTAATAATAAAAAAAAGAAGAAGAAAAGTACCTTGCAAGTGGAAATAAAACGCTCTGACCCAGGAAACGTGATGGAGAAATGAGGAATCTTTGCACTTTTGCAGTTGATAGGGCCTGGTAGCTCTGCAGTGCAGGGCGCTACTGTTCCGCACGAGCTTTAATTACCGCGGTACCATTTGGCCACTCCGCTACCCCGCAATAAATGGCCCCTCTCTCTTAAAGTAGGCGATGCAATTGCAACAGTCGAGACTCGGCACATATCGACCAAAAGCATGCATGTCGCCCACTAGCGACAGCGACCACAGATCCATCCGTTCCAACCAAAGGGTCGGTTACCCTGCTCACATCCAACTCACTCACCTGCCCAGTCAGTCAGTCAGTGTGTGTGTGTGTGTGAGAGAGAGAGAGAGAGTATCTGATCAAACTCTCCATCCGCTTAAAGAAGAGTTCCTGATGCAAGACGTTTGATCCCCTTCGTTCAAACTATTACCCCGGCTGAAAGCGGAAAAGAACAACGCACACATGCGAGTATTATCTGCGTCTGCAGGCCCTCGGAGCAGAGGATCCAGACACGGTCGACAGTGAGCTCGCAGCAAGCGAACAAAGTTGAGGAGGATCCTCCAAAGATTCGCATCGGTCAGTACATTGCAGCTACAGTGCATTTGGAAGATTCAAAAGGTGCATGCATCGATCCGTGCTCCAATTTGAATCATTTTTTTAACACCGGTCGGAGTGTCCGGATTTCTCTTATATTTAGAATTATTAACATTGACTAATTGAAAATCGAAATGAATGAGTGGAACGATATTATTGCTTTATACATGATGATTCTAAGGATTGATCCGGAAATTACTAACAATCCTCGAATTAAGGTAATCCCGCTAACCATGAACCAAGGCTTCCATTTGCATCAATTTTTTTTAAGAAAAGCTAATTATGCATTAATATAGCAACACGAGGAATCAAAATACATCATATGGAGGACCTCAGAAGGAGGTTGACGCTCCCAAAATATGTCATGCAAAGAACGACGAATAAAATGAGCAAAAAAAATACGCGACATTGTTTGTTTTTCTAGTACAATGTGAAATCCTATAATCAGTAAGAGATGGAAGTAAGCTTTTAATGTCAGCGCAAAGCGATTTCAAAATATCATTGATGGCATTCGCAAGCGTTTGAGAGTCAGATTCAATATGCAGGACGACAATGTTTGTTTGTATGCAGTACTTGACCCCCTTCAGAATTGTTCATGCTTCAATTTCAAGTGCAGTGCGATAACGCGTAACAAGCGCACCTGGAACCAAGAAAGAAGTATCATGAGAGCGACAAATAAAGTTCAAATTCGTGGTGTCACCTGAAGTCCCAAAGGCAATATCAGTGTTTAATTTTCTCCACCCAAAAAATTTTTGCTGCACATGGATCCCACACAGACGGTTCTGAAACATTTCCAAAAAGCTCAAGTTGGAACTGGCAGCTCGCCTGCTCGTCCGTAGGTCATCAGTCGATGCTTTGCTGTCCTGATCTGAATCAGTGGCCATGTCAGTTCATCAACCTGACAAATGAGCACGTGAATTTTATGGGGGCCAATCGCAGGACGCCAGCTAATTTGATGTACCCTTCATCCGACAGACGTCGGCGTCCATCTTTCTGCCAGCTAATCTATTTATATCCATGGTCAGATTCCCTATTTTAATGACATTTCTAAGGTCCAAATAGATAACATGTTTATCGCTTCATTTTATTAAATATTTTTTAAAAATAAATATTATAATAATTTTAAAGTTTCAATAGTGTTATCCTATCAAAATATCACCTCTTTCAAATTTTATGCTAGCATTGGAATTAAAAAGAAAGGGTAACTTTGACGATGACCGTTTAAAGAATTTATTTGACAGTTCCTACATTAATTTTGATGCCTAGGAAAGGATATTGAGTTGGGCGATTAAATTGGAGTTCTTTTTTTTTTTGAGTCGTTTGATGACGCAAACTAGAGTTTCATTTTCATGAATAATCTGAGTTACATATTAGTTCGAAGTACGTTTGAATAGAGTGAAATTTGAGGAGGAAGAATAAAGTAGTTGGTGTAATAAGAAAAAGTATATGTGATAGATTAATTTTTTTATGAATTTTGAAATAAAAATTAATATTTTAAATATAAAATAAAATATTATTAATAAATAAAAACAAAAGCAAAAATTAAAAAATTTGTTAAAAAGTATTATTTAATTATAAAAATCAGCTTTTAAATAAATTATATGTAGTAAAATATTAATTTTTTTAATGAAATAACAAGTAAGAAATAATATTATATTAATATGTTATAATAAATAATTTATATTCAATAAATAAATTATTTTATAACATACATGTATGGGAGAGAGAGAAAATAAAAAAATAAATAAAATTGAAAAAAAATGTCAAAACGTAAAAAAAAAATGTTGTTATAGTACCTGATTCTTTTTTTTGAACCACGTTCCGCCTCCGATTTCATGAACCAAACGAACCAATGCCTTATTTTCAGTTGTCAAACAAGCCTTTTATTTCATCGCAGATGATCTAAATTAAAATCATCCAAGATTTACTCTGCATTTAAATATATAATGGAAGCAGCAACTTCAATTCCTTCGGATCTTTTAATTGATAGATTAGTTTTGCATGTGTTGTGATAAAATTAAATGCAATCGTGAAAATTAGGTAAAATTAAGTATAATGATATATTTTTTTAAAAAAATTGATATTTTATTATAGTAGAGGTTTCAATGAAATATAAAAATGATAAATATATATTAAAAATACTAAATTATATATAGTAAAATTCACTATAATTTTTTATAAGAAAATATATTTAGAAACATCATAAAAATATTTTTAAAAAAACATGAGAAAATAAGGAATATTAATTTAATCTTATTTCTAATAGATATATTATCAACAATAAATAAAATATTAAGTAAGTTTTTTTCTAAAATTATGTATAGTACCTAATCTGTTAGTCGGTTAAGTAATGAATACTTTTGTAACCGGATTAACATTTTTATTACTCAACCGAATAAATTAAAACTATTAATTTATATCATTACAAGTTTTATAATTATATGATTAGGCAAATTAAAAATAAAAATAATAAGATGCAAAAGAATAAAAATAATGAGAGAGATAGAGAGAGGAGAGAGAAAAACAAAAGAGGGAGAGATACTTCTGCATGAGAAGACATAAATGGGAATCATATGTCCTTCCCCTAATTTTTTATTATCACAATTAGACGTGTTATCGTAAATCTATTTTGTACCATCGAATTAAATTCCCGCTGACATGTAATAAAAGATGGATAAAGAGGAACGACGGGAATGGTCACCAAATGTTGCAGGTGCAGCCGTGCAGGGACAGCAGTTGTACTGTACCGCACGCTGTGCATCGCACATTTGTACCATATTCAATGCCTCATTTGGCATATATCAAAAAACAATTCTTTTACTTAGAAATAATAAATTAAATAAATATATATACATATATATATATTTAACCAATTAACAACTTTGAGGTGGCCAGGGTCGGATCGATCCGCAAACTCGATAATTCGACTCGATCTAAATCAGTTTGTCCGACTCGATCTCAATTCGACATTGGGTCGGATCGGGTAAGAGCGAAATTTTTTGACCCGAGTTTGATCTAACACAATTCGAAGACTTGCTTTTTTATTTTTTTAGTTTTCAACCTACATTTTATATTAAAAAATTAGAAATATTAAAATAAAATATTTTAAATATGTAAAATAATATATAAATATTTAACAAATTATTTTATGCTTTTAAAATAATATTATAGTATATGTTAATATTAAATAATAAAAAAGTAAGAAAAATTTAAAAAAATGATACTCGAGTAACACGACCATCTGACCCGATTCAAGGTGTTAGTTTAATTTGTTACAAAATTTCAATCACATTATCAAGAAGGTGGTGGCAACTGAAGTTGTAGTTATAAGTAAGATTTCGAATATGTGTGACTCAGAATAATTTAATTATATTAATTAATTTCAATAATGAATTGATGTCTAACTTTGGACAGTGCCCGAATTAAGTTGTTGGACGCCGCTTCCTTTGGCTAAAAAAAATTCAATCACAATCATTTTCCTTAGTCAATGTGAACGTCTGGTCGCCGATAATTTAGAATATCGGCTATTTTATTAATTAATAATTTTACTATCTTTCTATAATTTATATAGTGTTCTGCCCATAGTATCAGAAGCTTGAATTGCATCTTCGTATATTTTGGGGAGAAAAAATATTTTCGAAATAAACTTTTTAAGCAATCCTCCTATTTTATAAGATCATATTGATCTTAATTTTTCTTTTCGCATCCCCTATTGACTCATTGTCTCGTGTTTTATAGTCTATTTTTTTCTACTTTATTTATCTATAGTACTGTTGGATTAAATAATGTTTTTGGAATATTTTACAAAGATTCTTCTTAAAGAAAACTCGAATGGTGCGACACGTCACATTATCAGTCGTTAGTCTTAATCTTCGCAAACCCGATTTAAAAAAAATCCATTTAAATGCCAAAATGCCTAGTAAATTTCAATGTAATGATGATAGTTATAAGATAATAGTTACATTCATATTTACAAGTATTTGAATAATATCTATGGAGCCAAGCACATTAAAAAGTTGAGTGAGCTCAAGCTCCAAGTTGGTTCCCATAATGAGCCAAATTTTGATATAAAATTATTAGTCTATATTAAAAAAATTTATTTTCATAAATCACCCCTAAGTTATGATAATTTTTCATGTTTAATCATAAACTATAAACTTATTTTTTTATCCCTAAACTATCACGATTTTTTTAATTTAATCATTTGATTGACTTCCGTCAATTTTTTTATTATCTTCAATTTTTTCAATATATGAACAGTCAAAAATACCGCTCGGATCGATTTTATATTTTTGTTTCGAACTCTACAATTTTGAAGGATATTTTTTACTTTTTATAAATGAAAAATTTGAAGATAATAGAAAATTTGACAGAAGTCGACGAAAAGATCAAATTAAAAAAATCGCGATAGTTTAAAATTTTAAAAAAATAAATTCGTAGTTTGAAGTTAGACATGAAAAATTATAATGGTTTAGAGGTGATTTACGAAAATAATTCTATTAAAAAAATGTAACTTTTTTCCTCAAAATAACTTGAGCATGGTAATACTAAGTTTATACCTAAAAAATTATTTAATGCATCATATTGATTAAGCAATCAACGATGAATTTAGTATGCTTAAAAAGAAGATAAAATCTTGTAGTGTATTATACTAGTGAAGCGTACACAATAATTTTGAAAAAAAACGGATCGGATCCATAAGTTCCATCACTTTGATCCGTTACTATTAAAAATGAAAAATGTTCAGGTACCGGATAGACTCCCAAAATTTGATAAAATTGAGTTGAACCGTTTAAATTATGTTCAATACAGTTTTTTATTTGGTTTAAAATAACATAAAAGGAAATACATTCGAAATATAAAAAGATCTTATTACGAAATACGAAAGTTTAAGAAAAAAGTGTAAAAAGAATTTAGATGGTTAAATTGAAATATAATTGTATTTTTTATGTTAAAAATAAGTTTTAATTAATTAGTCATAAATAAATTACTACTAACATTTAATAAGAAATAATAATTATCAAAATTCTTCTCACTATATTTTCTAAAAAATATGAAAGTTATCTTTAAAAAAGTGAACAAAATTATTACAGAATAAGAAAGTTTTAGAAAGGGAAAAGGGATAAAGGAAATAATTTAAATGGATAAAAATAAAAGGAAAAAATCTTAATAGGAACAAATAAAAAAATATCAAGAAGATAATAAAATAGAAGAGAATTTAGATTGTTATACTAAAATATAATTATATTTTTAAAAAATTAAAAATACTTTTTGACTATTTATATTAGTCATAAATAAATTACTATTAACATTTAATAAGAAATAATAATTATCAAATTTCTTCTCACTATACATATAAAAAAGTCTATCTATCCATGGGAACAGTGCCCCCAATTGACACGTGGATCCAAAGTTGTCAATTCGATTTTTTTTCAAAAACAACGACCATACGTTCGCGAGTGGACTTGGCGGCACGGGCTCCAAAGGTCAAGATGTGTCGAGTCGAGAGCCGGGTCCGGCTCGCTCGCTCGCGCCGCACGCGGCATCTCGCTCGACCAACCAATCAAACAGCTGGACCAGCGGCGGGGCGGGGCCAAACAAAAAAGGCGAACGCAAATGATCGAAACAGAGAAATTATTAATGGACCAATCGAAAAGAGGCGAAAATTAAATGAAACGCGAATGTCTCAATTGACATTTGACAGTAACAGCTGGAAAACGAAAGAAAACATCTGCATCCATAATCCACAGGAACCTCCCTCTTTCTCTCTCCTCTCTCCTCTGTCTCTCTCTCCTCCCACTGCCCGTTGCGTCGTTTCATCGCTGTCTTTTTCTCGTCAATTTCCTTCACGTGGTGCGAAGGAAGCCAAGGAAGACAGAGAGTTTGATTGGGGGCAACTGCCGCAACTTATTCAGTTGTATTATTTATATCACATTAAACAAATAATGCTCTTATCCAACACCCCGGGTAAACCTATTTATTTTATTTAATTAGTTGTCATAGTTTTTTGGCTTTATATATTATTTTAAGTTATAAAGAAAGTTTAGTCCCAATCATTTCATCATGACAGATTATTAAGTTGAATGATTAGATTCGGAGGGAGAGACATTAGGGAAGAAGAAAATTTTTTTATTGGAATATGTTTCCATTAAGACAATAAAATATTATATAAAAAAATGAATTTGTTTAGGAATATTTTTATAAATCATTCCTAAACTATCACGATTTTTTACGTCTAATTTCAAACTAGTTACTTATTTTTTATCCCTAAACTATTATAATTTTTTCAATTTAATCCTTTCATTGACTTCCGTCAAATTTTTTTATTAACTTTATTTTTTCATTTATGAAAAGTCAAAACTACTCCTTCAAAATCAAATAATAAAAAAAATAGTGGAGGTCGTAGATTGGGCGACGACGCCCTATCTCTCTCTTTCCCTCACGGTGGCCATCTCGCACCACCACCACTCGAGGCAGATCCTGACGCAACTCAGGAGCTCCAGGCGGAGCACCGGCGCGAGCTGTTGGAGGGAGGCCCGCGACCAGCCCTGCCACGAGTGCTCGTAGGCGTGCGAGGCCCAGATGTCGAGCAGGAAGAAGAGGCACATGTTGAGATTGGTGGCGACGACGGCAAGGGCGACGCTCGAGATGCCGAGGCGGAGGAAGAACACAAGGAGGATGTTGAGGGGGACGTGGAGGGCGACGATAGCCGCGGAGCATGTGGCCATGGGCCTGGCGATGACCTGAGAGCAAGGGCTGGAGGAACGCATTCGTGAGGAGGTCCAGGAGTGAGTATAGGCGGTAGGAGGCTGCGGCGGCGATGATGGTCGGGTCTTAGCCGAGGGCTACGAGGATGGGCGTAAGGTTAATCCAGAGGACTGTGATGGGCATGATGAAATAATAGGAATGGCACCTGACCTTATTTGGAATGGGGGACACTCCCCTCGCCCCGACTCTGTCGACTGGCCCTTGCCCCCGATCGCGACCCGAATCCTCGGTTCGGGGGGAATTTTATCCCCCGCTCCGATCCCCGCGAGGTTTTGAGGCCCCGCGGGGACCCCGAACCCCGTGGCCCGACCCTAGTTTAGATCGAATTAAACCGAATCAAACCGATAAAAAATCGATCAAAATCGAAAAAATAAGGTTGAATCGCATTTTTGGCTCAATCAAAATTTTTTATTAAGATATAATTTGATAAAAAATATTATTATAAATTTGAAAAATATCTAAAGATGGACTTTCTTCATAAACATTCAATATTGACCCATTAGTCTTCTCATTCATTTATACTTGTCTATTTACTCTCACTTTGCTACTACTATCAATGTGGGACTATTTTTGTACACTTACTTATTATTTGGGGTGTGAGAATTCGGGGCCCTCCGGGACGGGGACAACTCTCCCACCCCCGATCCCCGAAAGAGGGTTGCGGGAAAAAAATTCTCCGAGTTTGGAGCCTCACAGGAGGCAGGGGATATTGCCATTCCTATGTTGAACAGAGGGACTCCATCCCAGACACTAGCCCAAACAACGCAAAGTAGCCAGTGATGTTCGTAAACCCAATGGACGGAGCACCGCCGATGAGCTCTAGTGGCCCGAGGCTGGCAAGGCAAACCACTGAGACCATCGCCCGAAGGTAAACCAACCCATTCATGACCATGATGGACATGCCATGGCCACAGCCTTGATCTCTGTGACCACCACTTTTGCAACTCCTCCTTGTCGTCGTTTCCATCGGCATGCCCCGGCCGCGTCAGAATCTTCATCAGAAGCTCTTGCGCACAGGGGGAAGGAGGGGGGACCTTCCTCCCTCTTTTCCTGTGCGCGCCGGCAGGCCGGTTGCAACAGTAGGAGGTCGACTGGCGAAGGTCGTCGCCTGTGAGGCCCGCGCCGGCAGGGGGTCGCCCCCCTCCCCCACCCCTTTTTCGTCATCGTCGGTCGTCAAATGTCGAGGATTTGTTTTTTTTATTTTTTTACTTTTTTATTTGATATGTTATCAATGGAGGGGTAACTTCGTCTTTTTATAATGAAATTAGCAAAAAATTTGATAGAAGTCGATGAAAAGGATCAAATTAAAAAAATCATGATAGTTTAGAGATTTAAAAAATAAATTCATAGTTTAGGGTTAGATGTAAAAAATCGTAATAGTTTATGGGTAATTTATGAAAATAATCCAATTGTTTAATAGGATTATGTATACAAAAGACTACCTTAACTTTACATGAAAATAAATTTAGAAAACCTTCACCTTGCCTTTTATCTCTCTTTTTCGCCTCATAAAACTGTCGTTTCATTGTTTAATTTGATTTTCTCCTTCTCATGAAGATATAGTTTTTAAATATAATACACTTTAAAAAATGGAAATACAAAGTTAGTTAGTTAGTTATTATGTTATAACAAAGATTATCTCTGATGTATATAAGAAATATAAATTTATACGCCATATCCATTTGCTCATAGTTTTATTTGACATCAATATTAATTTATTTTATTAAATTACTTATCATATTCCTCCAAATATTTGTCAATTAAATTATTATTCACTAATTGGATGGATAATTATGTTGGGCACATCCATGATCTGGGGCTCTCTTTCATCGTGCCAAGTGGGAAACAACTATCATTTGAGCGATGGAGTATAATTGTATCTAACATTTTTTTTATAATTTTTCTTCTTCTATGTTCATATTTTCTTGAATAATTCTTAATGTCACATGTCTTCGTAGTATAATAATAATAATAATAATAATAATAATAATAATAATAATAATAATAATAATAAGTTATGAAAGTATTGTGAAATTATGTACGTCTCTTCAATGACAATTTTACGAGTAACTTTTTTTGTAATTCATAAACCACCACAAAAAAAAAAAATGAAATGCCGGCGAGTGTCACGTGACAAACTTGTGAGTATTATAAACAATTTTAGAACCAAACTAAAATCAAACGCGAGCTGCATTTAATGAGTTAGATCTTAGATCACTAAAAAGAACTCGAGGTAAGGGCCGATGCACTAAATAATAATAAAACAACAACATAATTAGCGATATTTTATCCAGAGCAGTATCTTTTATATGTCTAAGTTATTCGACAACATTTGCGTATCGCAATAAATCTAAATTTATTTTTTTTGTAAAAGATTTTTATTAAAATCTTCGTCCGTCCTCATTCGATGATGTGCAACTTGGGGGAACCAGAAACTTCGGCAAAACCTACACAAAATTTTAGATTGATATAATAATAATAATAATAATAATAATAATAATAATAATAATAATAATAATAATAATAATAATAATAATAATAATAATAATAATAATAATAGCATATTTTCCCATTTTGGTTTATTGAAACAAAAAATTTTAAGTGCCTTTACGGAGAAATTACAGAGGTGGATTCGTCGACGTCTTTACGCTTCCAATTCCGTCACGAGTTAAAGATGCCGCCACTCCCGACACGGTGCCGTCCGTCCGCGCTCACACCGCCACCACCATCCATCGCTGTGCGGTGCCGATAACCGAACAAGAAAGCCGAAAAAAACAAACAACAAAAAAAAAAAAAGTTCACCCGAAAGAAGAGAAAAGAAGTATATAAAAAAGAATGCAAAGTTAAACAAGAAAAGGAAGGAAACAGTGGGAACAGCAAGCTGTAGGAGGAATTAATCCCAATTCCTTCGCCACTACTTCCACTCCATCCTTGCGCACAAATCTCTGTTCGAGCGCATCAGGGGCGAGAGAGAGAGAGAGAGATTTTGATCACTGCGTTGGGCTGCTCAGAGATTTCTTGCAGATGCTGCGGGGTTATCCGCTTGCATCGCCGTATCTGTAAGATTGGTTGTGCTACCTTGATATATTGCAGGGCGCTTTGCTGCTGAAAATTCGAGTGCTGCCATGAGTTCTGGTGCCCTTGCGGTGTTGGTGGTGGCGTTGCTGCTGTGGTCCGCGGCCGCGGCAACGGCTTCTACTTCTTTGCTGGATGATGATGCTATTCTTGGAAGCACCGGCTTCCAGGATGTGAGGCTAGACGGCAGGAATCAGATTAATACCAGCAGCAGCGGCAGTGGGAAGTGCTGGACTTGTGAGGAGAGAGAAGGGTGGAGGGAGAATGTATTGGGGCTGGCGAGGCGGCCTGAGGCGGTGGAGTGGGTGATCGGAGTCCGGCGGAGGATCCATGAGCACCCGGAGCTGGCATACGAGGAGGTGGAGACCAGCAGGCTGATCAGGGAGCAGCTTGATGGCATGGGGGTGGAGTACAGGTACCCGTTGGCAGGCACCGGCGTCGTCGCTTCCATCGGAACCGGGGGGCCGCCTTTTGTCGCGCTGAGGGCCGACATGGACGCTCTCCCCATCCAGGTCTCGTGCTTGCTTCGGAGCTTAGTGCTTCATATTCTTCTTATTCTAACATCAAATCTTCTGAATTTTATTCCAGTTCGTAGATGTCTGTATGCATAAAAGCAGGCACAAGGTGAAGAAGGCATTAGGAGACTTTATGATGATAGTGTGTCTGAGTTCATACTTGTTAGTTGTTGCTGTTAGATGATGCCTGAATCTAAAGTAAACATATGCTCCTTTTTGACAGCTGGTCTAGATTTAGGCTGCTGGAGCTAAGTGATTTTGCCTGATAAATTAATTTGGTCAAACAGATAATGGCCAGAATTTGATTTCATCCATTGCTTCTTTGGGCGTATGACATTTTGATTACCTCGGTTAGCTGTGAAATGCTTATTTGTAAGGTAATTGGTTGCAATGTTTTTAAAAAATCCAACATGGAATTTCAGATCAAATAGTACCCTTGTGAGATGGAGCTGTTGTCCTGATCACTGCTTTACTTATTAGATGATCTCGTGCAAGGTGCAGACAAACCTGTGATGACAGCATTTCGGCGGATGCGATGGACCCCAATAGGATATTGGGTCCAATATTGCGGAGAATCACATTTCTTATATGTGATGGCAGCATTCTCGGCGGGCAAGATGGACCCCAATAGGAAATTGGGTGCAAGTTTACAGAGAATGCATCAGTTCCAAGCTTGTAGTTTTTCGAAGTGATAATTTAACATGTGGAATGCATGTGTAGATTTGATAATCAATGTTGCAGTAGAGTCAGAGTGGCAGAGTTAGGTAGTAAAAGAGGCACATGTGGGTACTTGTTGTCTATCATTACTGAAAAGATTGTTGAGGTGTGCACTCAGTTGAACATAATACCTAATAACTATATCAGTTCCTTCCGTACGCCACTGGTCTATCTGTTTCCTACATTACAGCTAAAGTATCCTTTCCAGAAAGACTAAATGGAAGATATATTGAAGTGATCCTTTAAATCTTTTTGCTTTGTTTCCAGGACGCCTTTTTGTCTATCTGTTTCCTTCATTGCAACTAAAGTATCCTTTTCAGAAATACAAATGAAAGATATGTTGAATTGATCCATTTCCTTTTTCTTGTTGTGTTTTCAGGAAGCCGTTGAATGGACGCACAAAAGTAAGCTTCCTGGTAAGATGCATGCTTGCGGTCATGACGCACATGTTGCAATGCTTCTAGGTGCTGCCAAGATATTGAAGACCCGGGAACATCATTTAAAGGTCTTGTCGATCTTCAAAATCTGAAACCTTTCAAGTGCACGTGCAAACTTATAGTAGCGGTCTTGCCCATCATCAAAAATTGAAACCTTTCAAGCGCACGTGCAAATTTATAGTAGCGGTCTTGCCCATCATCAAAATCTGAAACCTTTCAAGCGCACGTGCAAATTTATAGTAGCGGTCTTGTCCATCTTCAAAATCTGAAACCTTCCAAGCGCACGTGCAAACTTATAGTAGTGGTCTTGTCCATCTTCAAAATCTGAAACCTTTCAAAGACACATGCAAGCTTATATTAGCGTTTGACTATCATTATAGCTCATTTATGATAATAATCTGGCTCATAATCTAATGTCATCTTATGAGCTAGATAACTGCACACTTTATATTGACATGCCATGCAACCTTCTAATACACATGCAGTAATGATGTAAGCCATAGTTGACAATATATTTGCGGTTTAACAGTTAAAAGGGTTTCTGCTTGTTCTTGATATGGATCACCACTTTTAAGGTGCCATTTGACTTGCAGGTCAGTCAATGGCTATTTGCCTATGTGGTACAAACAAATACAACAACAACAACAACAAAGCCTTATCCCACTAGGTGGGGTCGGCTACATGGATCATACGACGCCAATTCGTTGATCCATGTTCATAAGATTCGACAGGATTTTACGCTGGCTGTCGGGGCCTAACACAACCCTCCTCCTTTATCCGGGCTTGGGACCAGCTATAAAATATAGGCGGAGTTATGTGGTACAAACAAATATTAAACTAATTTCTAATTACAAAGAAAAAATATTTAAGTAATTCTGACTATCAGGAGAAACTGTGGGCTACATATGACTATGAATACAACAACAACAACAATAAAGCCTTATCCCACTAGGTGGAGTCGGCTACATGGATCATACGGCTACATGGATCAACAACGTATGACTATGAATAATTGCACCAAATTACATCTAAAATTTCCACCTGTGCATCTAAAATTTCCAACTGTGCCGACCCCACCTAGTGGGATAAAGCTTTGTTGTTGTTGTTGTTGTTTTTTTTTTTCTTGGAAATAACAAATCATAATATTATGGAAGGCTACTTTAATGTGGATGATTCCTTTTTGTAAAAATACTGACGGTCATTATTTTATTGTGTAAAACTGATGGTCATTATTGCATGAGACATGTACATTCATTTATTTTGCAACCTTATGAATGACTGTTATTTGTTTAATGTTAATGCTTCAAATAATACTCATTTGTGATGCATGTGTTTAATTTTCGCTTCATCTTTATTACTGAGCTCAGTTTTGTGACTCTCAATGATTCTCTTGGTACCAACAAATCCAGATGATATTGATTATTCTTTCCTATCAGCCAATACATTTGTGTATACTTTATTTTGACACAGTGAATATATAGAGATATTTAAAGATGGTTAAAAAAGGGATGTTTGGATTTGCATGCCTCAGTTTTATAATATATCAAAATGGAATGTAGCCTTTCCTTTGCTTTTGAAGCGTAAGATATTATCCGATGTAATAACATCATTTTCTACTAAACTTTAGTAGTGACTTAATTATGAATCTATAGTTTCTCCGGTAGCTTATTGCAGTTTTACTTCAGGGCACTGTTAAGCTGCTTTTTCAACCAGCCGAGGAAGCTGGAATAGGGGCTAAGCGGATGATTGAAGATGGTGCTTTGAAAGATGTTGAAGCCATATTTGCCATTCATGTGTCACATGAAATTCCTTCTTCAGTCATTGGCTCAAGATCTGGTCCTTTGCTTGCGGGTTGTGGTTTTTTCCAAGCTGTTATAAGGGGCCAAAAAGGAAAAGCTGGAAATCCACACCAGTCAGTCGATCCAGTATTGGCTGCTTCTGCTGCAGTGATAAGTTTACAAAACATTGTTTCCCGTGAAGCCAACCCTCTAGACTCGCAGGTGTGTTGCCTTTTTTTCATAATCTACAATCTATTGAATCTGAAGTTCTTAATGGCTCTAAATATGGTTGTCATTCTTGAGATGTTTCTTTCCTATTTTCATGCTTTCGGATTATACTCCTTGAAACCAAGTGACTGTAGTAGTCTTGTGACCTCAAACTTCTGAATCCAGAAAATAGGCGATCTGAGTACTCTAGTGTACTGAAAGATATTGCATTTTAGTGGACAGTCTTGTTGTGTCATTTCTTGTAAATATGTATTGGTATAACCTTTTCTATATATCTAACCAAGAAGTTTTTTTCTTCTAATTTAAATCCTTTGTTTATGAACCTGTTTTAGGTAGTTTCAGTGGCATCCTTCAATGGAGGTGACAATCTTGACCTGATTCCTGAATCCGTAGTTCTTGGTGGAACTTTTCGGGCTTTCTCCAATACAAGCTTTTACCAACTCAGGCGTAGAATTGAAGAGGTTGGTGATTGCATATTCTGTTTTCTGCTAAAATTTACGTTGGACTTATTCAGAACTATGATCCTTGAACAGGTAATTGTAGAACAATCCAATGTCTACAGATGCACAGCCTCCGTAGATTTCTTTGAGAAACAAAGGTTCTACCCACCCACAGTAAATGACATTTCCATGAATGACCTTGTGAAGAATGTAGCAATTGAGTTGTTTGGTTCAAAGAAGTACAAGATTGTCCCCCCAATGATGGGCGCAGAAGATTTTTCATTCTATTCTGAAATAATCCCTGCGGCTTTCTTTTATGTTGGCATTAGGAACGAAACAGTAGGATCTATCCATACCGGCCACTCGCCATATTTTATGATTGATGAAAATGTTCTTCCAACTGGTGCTGCTATGCATGCGGCAATAGCCGAGAGGTACTTGAGCCAACATGACTAGATTCTAATGACCTCTTGTTTGAAGATTGGGGATGAAACTAGAGTTGTGCACTTCATCCGTTACCAGGTACTTAAAGCATATATGGGCACTTTGACACAAGGGCTCAACATTTTTGGCAAATGACAAATTGACAAGGAAATGGGTTATTCTTGCATTTAGCAGGAGGCATAATGCTGCAATATAATTATAAGTGTAGTAAATGTTCTTAGTAAGTTAATACTGCAAGCTTATTATCTCTTTCTCTATATATATGAAATGGATTCAGATGCTTGTACAAATTTATTTTTCCGACTAGATGTGTATACTGAATAAAGCTGCAACCTTTGCCGCCTGCAACAAAGATTTGAACAAGCTTCTCGGATTTCAATATAAGTCTAAGGAGCTTGTAGTCTTGTTCTATGTACAGTGTTCCAAAAGTCTGAGTTTCTGCAAGTTCAACCTCAGCTCTTATTTAGACGATTCTGAATTTTGAAGAATTGAGGCTTTGGAACAAAAGGATCAAAACCGAAGGGTTCATGTACGTGTGTTTGCGTCTAAACATTCACCCACCACACCATCCCACACAAATCAGAGAAATATCATACTTTGGATGATGATTTTCTGAATACCTGTACTGCTCCAGCTCTATGATGATCTACTGAAGATGAGTTACAGCAGAACAAGATGCAAGTTGTTGATCCGAAATCGCCTGTGTCGTCTCTTTGCTTGGAAGTATCCTTCAACATATGACCTGTCATATGGCCTTTCCATTGAACAGGAACGCCATGATTCTTACATGACTCTGCATAGGGCACTGTGTGCTCAGTGTTGCATCCTTATTATAGTTCAACTTTGCGATCAGAATGCCTTTATTGGTCAAGAATCAAACTTGGAAACAGTTACTGTTGTACTGTAAAAAAAAAAGGGGGAAGAAGGATGCAGTGCATCACATATTAAGAAAGTTTAATTAGAGCAAATGCAAGTGCAACTCTGAGTAACATTGAACCCTATGTTCCCTGCTAGGAGCTGGAACATTCATTTGTGGAAATCTGGAAAGAAATATTGAATCGCCGGGGGCCTGGGGTCCTCTGGGGAAACAAATTGCACAGCCCAGTTTTTCGTCAGCAACTCGTCAGATCTCTCGATCACATTGAGCATTGATATCATCATGTTGGTTTGGAAAGTTGCAACCACCAAAACTGCATTATTTAGCAAGTGTTTCAAATATAGATGGGACTAACCTGCACACTAATTTCAGAGGTCAATCAGGTCATTATTCTTCCTCTTTCTTTTATAACAGGAATCACACTGGCATAACACAAATAAAAAAAAAGAGTTTTTATTGGTGAAAATAGAATTCAATTCCTGAATGAGGTGCGGAACTAGATCACTAATGGAAAAAGGAGCCATTCACTGATTTGGAGCATCAAAGGGAAAATGTTATTTTAACAAAAAAGTGTGAAGTTGGGAAATACATTCTTTATGGACCAGCATGAAAATATGATGATGATTGGTGAATGATGACCAAGTATCTTGATCCAATGGGCTGAAGGAATTTATACGATTTTTAGTGTAGAGAACTTTTACTTAGAACTTTGGAAGGGGAGAGAAGATTAAACTAATTGGAAGAATAAAAATTCTAAAAAGTACTCATCTCGAGTTAGAATTCTATTATTAGGTGTCCATTTATTTTTATATATATCTTGTGTTAGGCTATCGGGCGCTCCTTTGAAGTAATTTTTTAAAAAAGACTTTTATATATTTATTCATTAATTATAGTAATTACTATTTATACTAATGTAAAATTATCATAAGGACTGAAATTAAAATTTGAGGATTTAAAACGACGTTTTCTCTACACAATACTAATTCATCTTAAGTTTTCGAGACATTTTAACTTTATTCCAATACCAACTTTTCTAATAATTCTTATTTATTCAGTAAAATTTTAATTTATTTGGTCAGTTTTGGAAGTTGTAAGATATTCTAAATGCGCTTTTAAACAAAAGGATGTATCTTTTAGTTACTTTAGTTTCTTAACTCAAATGTATTTTCTAAAAGTATTATACTTTGATCCAACTCCATCATTCACAATAAAAAAATGACGTTTTTCTGATGGACGGGAATCATTCGCAAATTGCGAAGGATTTTGTGACGGATTACCTTCCGTCCAAATTTTCGACGGTTCAAGTCATGGAAAGTTTCGACGGCTCCAGCCGTGGGAAACATTTTCTACTAAAAAATTTCACGGGCCAATTCTTGCTTGTGCACGGTTGGATCCGGCCGCATGCGGGCCAATTCTCACTCGTGCATGGCCGGATCCCGCCATGCGTGGCCAGTTCCGGACGTGCATGGCCAAATTTTTTTATATTTTAGAAAACTTTTTTCGATGATTTTCGAAGCCGAGAAAACTTCCCGTGGCTCGGGCCATGGGAAGTTCTCACGACTAGAGCCGTGGGAAAATTTCCCACGGCCCGAACCGTGGGAACTTTTCCATGGCTGAAGACGTGGAAAGGTTTTTCTCACGGCTCCGGACATGAAAATTTTCGATGACTGTATTAGTGGCTCGGGCCATGGGAAGTTCTCACGACTAGAGCCGTGGGAAAATTTCCCACGGCCCGAACCGTGGGAACTTTTCCATGGCTGAAGACGTGGCAAGGTTTTTCTCACGGCTCCGGACATAAGGAAATATTTGTGTCGAGCACCTTTACGACGGATCATTCTCGTCAAAAAATTTGTTGCAAAGTGTATTTTCCGACGGATTGTTCTCAGTTTGCGACGGCTCGGACCATAGGAATTGTAGTGATTGTTTAATATGATATTAGCATACTATATTCACAATTAAAAAATGTTCTTGAAATAAATATTCAGAATGGATAATAAAATATTGTTGAGCACTCCTTGGACTGGCCTAATACATAGTATTTTCAACATTTATCAAATCACGTATTAATTCGTCGTAAAGAAAATGAATCCGTAGTGAGTTTGCATCCCAAAAATGATGCTAATTTTATTTTACACGGTTAAGAGTTAAGACCCACCAAGCCTAATTAATTCGTTGAACTAAATAAATATTTTCTAAATTAGGAACCAAGGAAATCCTATTAATTTTTATTCCGTTATTCATATAAACTAATAAGCTTGATTGCAAAGTGGGACAAAATAACCTGATAAACCTAGTTCGAGGATTTTTTTCCATTATATGTAAGATTGTTTGGTTACCTATTCATTTTCGTTGCGGTTGAATATTAATTCAAAGAAAGAATCATCGCAATATGACTATTGTTTGTTCAACGCCTAGATTTTTTTAAAAATGATCCAGAAGTGAGCAAACATATACTGATATACACTGAAATTTAAATATCCTATTATTTTAAATAGAAATAATATTAATATTTCACATTTTCCCTCTCTTATAACGTAATTTAATTTACTTTTTCTTCTCTTTTAAATTTTATTTCTTCAATATTTTATATAATGACTAATTTATGATTAAACATTTTGATAATTAGAATTTTGCTTTTATTCATTTCGACCAAATACATCATAAAAAATAGTATATTTAATTATGTGATTTAACGATGGGATTAATAGATGTGTAACACCCCTTAGGTGAAACATTATATAACGTCTCAATTTGGGCCGCCCATTTCAAATCAACGGCTTAGATCTACTCATGTGCTCTCTCCTCTTTGTCCCCTCCGACGCTCTCTCTCCCCTCCAATTTGCTCCGCCTCCCTTCTGCCCTCTCTCTTCTCTCCTTCGACCACCACTCCTCGTCCTCGATCTGCGAGTGTTGCCGTTCTTGCTTGCTTCCATCGTTGTCGTCATAGATTTGCGAGCGCCACCGATCTATGAGCACCGTTAACATCATTTCTGCTTCTCTCGCATGTTGTCGCCGCCGATCACCTCGTCTTCCTCTCTGAGCATCGTCGTCACGCCCGATCTGCAACCCCATGCGTCCTCTCTCTCCCTCTTTCTCCCCCTTCCTCCATCCTGCGTCCCTGATCCGTTGATACGTCGCCCGCTGCACTACCGTACCTCATCCTCTGCATTCTCGATCCATCGCGGATCGCCTCGTGCTCCTCTTCGAGCACTGTCGACGAGCCCGATCTATGACCCTTGCGTCCTTTCTCTTCTCCGATCAACGGCGACGGTTTGTGACGACAATGACACTTGGTGCAGGGGAAGAAGATCGGGCAGCGACGACGGCAATGGCGGCGGTCGGCATTTTTGTCGACAGTAGAGAGATGAGTGAGAAAGAGAGGAGAGTATGAGTTTTGATCTTGACCATTCATATAAAATGGATGGTTTAGATTTGAGTGTTACACAATGTTTCACCTAAGAGATGTTACGCCTTCATTAATCGCATTAATTATATACATTAGGACCCATTTCATCTATTTTTATTCTCCAACAAAATAATTCCAAATGTTTCCCATTACACATCTCGTATTTTACTTGCTGCACGGAGGAAGTAAGTAATAAGTAATTTAAATTATCTATATAATTCACTTTTTGTATTAAGTTGCAACGACATAAGTTTAATATAGGTTTAAAGATCTCTTATTGATATTCTTATATGAACAAAATACGGAGGTGATAATGAGCTTATATGTAACTATCTCTTCACCTATCAAGACGCATTTTAAATTCGTGTGGACTAATAGCTTAAGGCGAATAATATTTTGATTGAGTTGGGAGTGTTACACAAGTAACGACATATATTAGTTGGTATAATAAAAGTTAATTGGTACCACGATACCCAGGATTAGAATGCCAGGGGATGCAGGTTTAATGACTGTTCCTGGAATGTTTTCTATCATAGCCATCTTAGGAAGAAGGATATCTGAAAACTGATATGCTGCCAACCTGCACTCACAAACTGATCCCATTAACATAACTAAACTATCAGAATCAAGATTCCTATCAATGCAAAAAGTGATTTTTTTTGTTACTATATAATAATTGGACTATGCCATGGTACAATTTGTCTGTTACTGAAGTTACTACAGACGAAGATATATTATTCCTCTTGAGTTCATACTTTTAGTCAGCTATTTTATAATTAATTTTTTTTTGCATATGAATTTTGATTTTAGGTAAATTTTTACACTTTGACAGATCTATTAAGACAAATTTGATCTAACCCTTCAATTGTATTATTTACAATTCTTTAACTTTATATTTAATTTTTTTCATTTCCGTCACTAACTCAATTACCTTTTTTAAAAAATGACCAAGTTAATACATTTTTTTTTGTCCCTACTCTAAATATATAATTATATTTTCGGTTTTTTATGTATTATTTTTATTGATTATATTATAAAAAACTCGAAGCCCGTAATTTGATTATCGACTTGTTCTCGGGCCCAATAAGAGCCCGGTCCAACTAACTACCGTTGGGGAGTGTAAGCAATTAGAAAGTGAGATGGAAACAAGGCATTCTTTTTGCTTCCTTGACGCAAACGCGAAGCGCGAATCCAAATCTCCCTCGCCGTCGCTGGGCGTCCTATCCCATCTTCGATCGCCGGCGGGCGACGATGGAAGACGACGTCCTCCAGAGGGTATTGGGCGAGGGCTTCATGGACTACTACCACCACTCCCCCGCCTCTGCTTCGCCTACTTCCCCGACCCCGGCCTCCTCCTCCTCCATACTGCAATCCCTCCCTCTTCATGTGGTAAGCGCGCTCAATTCTCCCCTCGGTTGTGCTCCGACCGCATGATCCTGCTAAATGTTCAAAATTTTTTAATTTCTTTTCCTAAGAGTGTTATTTTGATACTGATCCTTTTTTACGTCATTTGATAATGGAATTGACTTCTGACGAATTTATGTTTCGAGCCAATTCTTTGTGATTTTCCTCCAAGTCATTCTTTAAGCTGGAAAAGGTTCGTTTTTTATAGCCGAAAAGATTGGTCATTTATTTTGATTCTGTTTGCAGTCGTTTGATCACGGATATTATTTACTGGTGAAAGCCATTCAAGAACTGCGGGAGAAAAAAGATGGCCGCATTGTTGCAGTCGGCATTGGCGGCCCAAGTGGCTCTGGAAAAACCAGGTAAAACTTCCTTTTTAACATTATCCCTATTCAAAGTTTATCCATTAATCGGTTCTATCGTTTTCAATATTATTACGTTTGCCAATAGCTTAGCGGAGAAGGTAGCATCTGTTCTTGGTTGCCTTGTGATCTCTATGGAGAATTACCGCACTGGAGCTGATGATGGGAATGACCTGGACTCCATGGACTTCAGCACACTAGTTCATAACCTTCAGGTCCAATTTGCTATCTAGAATAGTCACAACAGCTTCCACTGTTCATATCATGTTTTATTTTGCTTAAAAGACAACAACTTTCGTGTTAGTGCAGTCAATAATTTGTGTCCAAATAAAAGTATTGCTACTGTTGTTGAATTAATAACAAGCCATATTTGTTCCTCTCAACAAAAAAAAGAAAATAATGACTCTCTATCTATGTTTTACCCAGTGTTGTTCCTGATGTAAGGCTAACAATTTGATGTCTGAATCATAGGATTTGATGAGTGGCAAGGATACAGCGATGCCACTATTTGATTTCCAGGAAAAAAGGCAAATTGGTTCGAAGCAATTAAAAGTTTCTTCATCTGGGGTGGTAAACCTTCCTCCTTTCGATCATGTAGTCGCTATTGCCAATCATGAATGTCACTGTTTTATTCATTTCATTAAATGGATTCGATTCTCCAAGTAGGTGATTGTTGATGGGGCTTATGCTTTGCATTCAACCCTGCGGTCTCTTTTAGATATTAGGGTTGCAGTGGTAAGATTTTCAATGTTAACCTCTCTCCTGTCAAAACTTGTTCTTGTTGAGTAACCTATGTTTGAGCTCAGGTGGGAGGGGTTCATTTCAGCCTCTTGTCTAAAGTTAGACATGACATTGGGGATTCTTGTTCTCTGGACTACCTCATAGACAGCATATTTCCTCTATTCAGGAAACATATTGAGCCAGATCTTCATCATGCCCAGGTATTTATTCAATCTTTTATTCAAATTGTTTTGACTGCTATGAATTACTGTATGTGCCAGCTTTAATTTTGCATCTACAGATTAGAATCAACAACAGCTTTGTGTCGTCCTTCAGAGAACCTTTTTATAAGCTAAAGTGCAAAAGTGAGGTTAGTATTATTATCTTATTCATTCTCAGTCATTCAAGAGTATCCATTTACTGCTCTAAAGTGTTGTTTAGTTTATAGGTTTCACATCTATCCAATAAATAAAATAAGTGTTCTTTGCTGTCAAGTATGTTGAAATGCAATATCAGACTTTATTTGTTCCAAAATTTCCAAAGGAGAGGATCATGGAGAAGGAAAACCTATGCCAGATGAAGATATTATGGTTTAGGTAATTGATTCACTGATATATGGCAAAGGAATAACACCTTTATATATGGGTCAACTAGTATCTTGTATACAACAAAGGATTGCTTCCTTGCTTGTCATGGAAACTTTATATGATATTAATAGAATGTATGTTATATGGTGAAGGATGATATCTAAACATTTTCCTTGGGCCTATAAATATTTTATCATCAAAACTGGACCACCAATCTTTTTTTTCCCTCCTAAATAGAGTGAGGAATTTTGTATTTCTGTGATTTGACTAAAAAAAACGTTGATTCTTCTACTTGGAGTGAGATTGCTTTATATCCTCTCACTTGGGGCAAGAATCATTTTCTCAAAAGGGACAAAGTATTAAGGGAGAAAATATATGAATGAATACATCATTTGTTAGCATTGAGGGATCTGTTGATGCAGCACGAAGGTTCTCTCGTTTAGTCAATGTGTTTGGAGACTTCTCAGGTCTTTGCATAAATTGTTCAAAATCTTCATTCATACCTTTCGGGATGGATGATCGGCTCTTTGTTGCTCAATGGCGCTGCACACAACGATATGCACTCTACCTATTCCTACCTAGGCCTGCCTCTCACCGACAAAATGATACGCATAAGAGAATGGAATCCGATCATTAAAAGAGTGGAACGTTGGCCAATAGGGTGGAGTTTGAGGCTCTTGTCAAGAGGACGGCTGACATTAGTGCGGGCAGTAGTTTCTACCATCCTGATATATTTTATGTCAATATTGCCTCTATAGCGCTCTGTGGAGGCCCTCCTAGACTCTCTTCTAAACAAATTCTTTCGGAGACATTCATGCAGTCCATCTCAGGGTGGTGGCCAGGAAGGAGGTTGTCGCCCTTTTCTTGAGGGTAGTTAGGAATTTGGGTCACTTGGCGAACAAATGAAGCTTTGATATCAAAATGGGCATATTGTATCATGGAGGACATTTGTGATCCCTAGTCTTCTGTGATTTTTGCATGCCATGCAAGAGCCATCTCTTGAGACTAAAGTTAGTTTTTATTTATTTATTTATTTATAGAAGGAAAACAGCATTGCTATGCACTTATATTAAGTCATTCGTCAAGTGAATAGTTGTTTCCATTGATCCCTCTAATCAAGTTTATAATTCATAAATCAAATTAAACCAAACGGATTATTTGGTTATTGAACTAAAATATGAAGTTACTAGAAAAGTTATACACATTTTCAGTCTAAGATCCTTTTATATGTTTCTTGCATATTCCAGAACTCAATAGATTGTACTACCTTATATGCCTTATGCATTCCACTAAGGCATTTCTGGTAAGGCTTTTGAATCCCAAGGATCACATACTGGAAGTCTTGAAAAATGCTGGTAAAATTATATACCATTTCCTGAGAAAAAATAATTTTCAGATTTCAATTTCTTGTTTCAACATTACAACAACAACAACAACAAAGCCTTATCCCACTAGGTGGGGCCGGCTACATGGATCATATGACACCATTTCGCTCTATTAGTAATCAAACCTTTCGGTATATTATTCACCAATAGATCTTGCAATTTCATTTAACACTGCATTCAGGCGAGGATGCAGCGGCTCTTGCTCTCTTATCACTGTACCGAGCTGTACAGCGATTATTGCATGAAAAATGTTAGTTGAACTTAATACTCTGCGGTGCTTAATTTCTTCATGATAGCAATTTCCCAACGCTGTTTATTTTATTTATTTATTTAAATTCTAATAATTTTCTTTCTGCTTTTATTTCCATATTGATTTCTGTTCATTTTGGATGATTATATGTGAACAGTCTCCTAATGGAAATGCATCTTTCTTCCTCAAGGGAAATGAAGCTCAGATTGAGAAGTGAGTCCATGATTATTTTCTAACTTCTATGCGTTCTTTTTAAGTACTACTGTTTTACTACTGAAACATTACATTTGTGTAACTGATTGTCTTTTCAAATTTGTTATGTTTTCAGTTTTATTGAGATGTATCTTCGACCACCTTTTACATCTGAGGAAGCTAAGATAAATGATTGGATAAAAGTTCGACAATCTGGAATAAGATACTATTTATCACTAGGTGATCAGAGAATTGTTGATAAACACTTTATAATTCGTCCAAAAGCCGAATTTGAGGTATGTTTAATGCTTTTTGTGAGCATTCTCAGTACCTTTGTTTGTTTTCTTCCTAAAATATCTTTGTTGCATATTTGAAAAGCATAAAAGTTACATTTGCATATAAAAATATCAATGCTGTGTCGAATTGTAGAAATATGTTGACAAAATTTTAAGTTCTCCATATGTTTCTGGTACAAACATATCATGTTTTCTTTTGTTGGTTAACCATCATGTTTTTCACTAAATCCTGCATCACTCAGCTTCCTGTAGAAATAGAATGTGCTTAGGCATGAATGTGTAATAAAGAAACATGTGATATATCTCATAGGTGGTGGCATTAAACATGGTTCTGTGTTGAACATGAGTCCAACTACCTGGTGATCAACGATTCGTTAGGTTCAACACCAAATGATTCTGTCGAAGATCTCACAATAGTGATGCAGTGCCTTTCGTGCTTCTCTATCAACATAAGGCAGTCCATGTTGTGTACTCTAGGAAAATTGATTGAATTGAAACTAACTAAAATATATAATATATTAACATAAGCAAGCATAAAGTTTTCCTTCGACAGAAATCATGATAGAATTTTCATATCAAATTTAGCAGAAGAGCCATCATTTATTTAGTTGAGATGCTTGAGATGATTATATGTCCATCTTGTGTGCTATTTCTCTTTCGGTTTCTTCTTTTCATGAAAGCATTCTGTCTTTCTTGTTTGATGCTTGTGAAAAATCTAATTTTCTTCATGACTCTTTTAATGTGTTTTTGTGTTTCACTGATATCATTTGAGTGTTGCTCTTCTTGACTTTTCACCAGTATCTTGGATAACTGGAATTATATGTGTCATCAAACTTTAAGTGAAGAAACAATAACTTATTTTCTGTCTAACCATAGACTTGACACATGTACTTTGCCCTGCAGGTTGGAAGAACAACCCTTGGCGGATTACTTGCTTTAGGATACAATGTTGTAGTCAGTTACAAGCGTGCCTGCACGTCAGTTACTATTAGGCATGTTTTGATTGCGATAGAGAGCATCGATACACTCAATGAATCATTCATGGTTGTGAAGGGTATAAGCAGGAAAGTATGTGTTTGCATCACCTAAACATTTAGTTTCTTTATTATGAAAACCGAGTAGGGACATTTATAAGTTATTGACATGAACAATAAACTATCTTCAACTTTTGGCTATCTGCTTAAACATCATATCTTGTAAGGTCAGAAGTCCAGGTTTAAGAAATGTTGAGTGGTTTTATGATAGCTCATATATCATGTCTTTTTATTTCCGTTAGCAAATATTAAGGTAATAATGTAGCTTGCAATAAGATAGTTGCATACATGCATCTGATACACTTTGATATGCAGTTGACCTTGTAAGGACAATACCCTGAAAAGCGTCATGGCCACCTAGACTTGAATTTATAGGGTTCAGGTTGATGGATATTTGTGTAATGCTGCCGTTTTCAAAATTTTAATATATTTTTTATATAAGTTTGTGTTGAGAATAGTTTACTCTGTATGGTTCAATCAT
This sequence comes from Pontederia crassipes, assembly GCA_030549335.1. Lineage (NCBI taxonomy): Eukaryota > Viridiplantae > Streptophyta > Magnoliopsida > Commelinales > Pontederiaceae > Pontederia > Pontederia crassipes. The sequence goes on from JAUKPH010000017.1 coordinate 1,313,165, forward strand.
TTGATATCAGCTTAGAATTATAACATATTTAGGATATAGATCGCCACTAACTAATATTTTGACATATAGATACCTTTTTGTTTTATCTCTGACTTCATTCCATTTTTAATCCATAACCCCAAGGTTATCTCTGACATACAACCTCTGTATTCTTTTATCACTATAGGTAATTAGTACTGAAGCTTCCCGTCTTGGTATCATGGGGCCATGGATAACAAAATCATATTTGGAGATGATTCTAGAGCAGAAAGGTTTGATGATAGAGTGAAATGTTTCAAATTGGAGTTCTTTTGTAAAAAGCTAATGTTTTTTTTTATTTTAAATAGGTCTACCACGTCTTAATACGCCACCGCCATTGTCTAGCAAACTTTTAACAGGGAGTCAAGAAAAGACAATTGCTGCCCCACGGCCAATACGCTTATCTGCTAATGTCGTTCCCAAGTTTGAGGATCTTCCACAGCCATGGACTAGATCTCCAACTAAGTCTGATATTGAGCCGCTGGTAACAAGATGGCAGTTCATCTCAGGTTTCCTTCCTTTTTCCATTTGTGGTTTTTCTTATTGTTATGAGATACAAGATCTCGAGTTCTCTTTTCTATTGTAATAACATCAAGTTTCTTGTGGTAAGCTACTTCATCAGACAAATTCATTTCATAATTTTAAGCTACTCTTATGAAACATCTGCAGATTCTTCTGCTTTCAGGGGTAACCTGCGTCTTGTTCCACTGCCTGATTCCTATGACTTGGATCGGGGTTTGCTCCTTTCAGTGCAAGCAATACAGGCATGTAAATTCAAATAGATAGGCCAGTTCTGTTAAAACTATCATATTAAACTTAAAAGTCTCAGTTACTATTTTCCGTTGTTCTCCTCTTACTTTCAGGCATTGTTGGAGAATAATGGATTTCCTGTCATTGTTGGAATTGGTAAACCGAAGACATCTTTCAACTATAATGATGACTCAGCCTTTCATTACTTATTTATCCAAAAATTTGCGATCCCTGGTCTAATCAGGCAACATATTGTTTCTTCTTTTTTTGACGGTGTGAAAATGATGAGGTCACTGTTGTAGTTCATCATTCTTTCAGTTTTGAACTAGAATTATTGTAACTTGATACATCTGCGTCATTATTCAACAGCAACTCTTTGGCAAACCTCTTATGAAGTTCGTTCTTGGATCATCTTTGACAAATAATGAAACACAGTTTGGAATTAGGGCCTTGTTCTTCTCTAGTGGTTGTTTGAAATTTAAGATCGTGTTTTTCTGGAGAAAATGTTTATTTAGGAAAATATGTTTCTCATTTTTTTCTATGTTTGACAATTTAAAAAATCTTGATAAACTTATATTGATAAATTACCCTAAAAAATGTCCATTGATAAACAATTTTGGAAAACTTTTTACCATGTTTTAAGAGAAAATATTTTCCTTTCTCAATTGTTTCTTATACTACATATAAAAATTTTGTTTTATGGTTTTATTTATTTATTTTTATACAGAACTAAACATATTATCCATATCATAATATAGGTGGATGACTTAAAGATCTTGGTAGTCTTCATTTACCTTTTCTAAAAAAAACTAAACGTAGGGAAAACTATTTTTTTAGAAAATGTTTTCACCTGAAATCATTTTACCATTACCCCTAAAATACTGAACAAATGCAGCCTAACTTTTGACCTTTTATAGTTTTCGTGCCCACCGTTAATTCTTTATTTCTTATATTTCTACATGATTAGTTTACCCTTCATGAACTGGATACCTAAACTAGTAAACTGGATCTCTTGCCAAGTTTAGGTCTGAATTTTGCTGTTCTGTGATGGTATTATTTGTAGGTGGTCCAAGTGGATCTGGCAAAACTAGTTTGGCTCAGAAAATGGCAAACATCATTGGGTGTGAAGTTATCTCTTTGGAGAGTTATTTCAAGTCTGAACAACTGAGGGAATTTAAGTATGATGAGTTTAGCTCCTTGGATCTATCTTTGCTATCAAAGGTACCATGTAATATGTGATTGCTTTTTGTCATTCTGTCTGCTAAGAAGCATAGTGACACAATTAGTGGATGATAGAACATATTTGTCATAGAAATAAATTTTAAAAGTTTTTTTCCTTTTTTTGGAAAAAGGAAAGGAATGCAATGCATATCATTTATGAACATTTGAATTATTTCATTTTCTTATCTCAACTATTGTTTATCATTTCATCTCATGGTGCAGTTATTGGGTTCTTGAAACAGTGTTATTTCCGGTTTTCCTTTTGTCTTTTTGCTATTTTGGGTCCTCCAGCATAATTACCTTTTTCAAATAATAGAAAAGTTCACATCATGACATATTGCAGAATATCAATGATATAAGGAATCGTCATCAAGCTAAAGTTCCTTGCTTTGACTTTGAAAGTTCCAGTCGAAATGGATTCAAAGATATTCAAGTTTCTGAGGATTGTGGTGTGGTGAGTGTCATCCTGCAGATACAAATAGGGATCATTACAGCAGATTTTATTTAGACTCTTTTCACTATTTGATAATCAAGTGATTTTTCATCCTTTCGTCTAATTTCACGTAACAGGTCATATTTGAAGGGGTATATGCCTTGCACCCTGCCATAAGAAAATCTCTTGACCTATGGATTGCTGTTGTGAGTTTCACCTGGTCTTAATGTTCACGTCTTGTGTGGCATGACTCATCAATCCTCATGTAACTGGTTTCTTTCTTGAGTTAGGTTGGTGGAGTCCATTCCCATCTTATTGCAAGAGTTCAAAGGGACAAGAGATGTGTTGGCCGTTCAATGTCCCAAAATGAGATTATGACCACCGTGTTTCCTATGTTTCAGCAGCATATTGAACCTCATCTTGTACATGCACATGTTGGTACAACTGAAACATTTATATCATATTTTCTTTTGCGTCACTGTTGCTATGGCTAATATCCCACTATTTATTAGTTTTTTTTCTTGTACGATTGACATCTTTGAATCAAAGAGTTGATCCATAATCCTTTTCTTGCAGTTGAAAATTCGAAATGATTTTGATCCTGTATTATCTCCTGAAAGCTCACTTTTTGTACTTAAAAGTAATAAGCAGGTGAGACAGCAAGATATTATTGCATGCTCTCTTTCTATGATGATCACTTACATGAACGTGGACATCTTTGATCCATGCTAGGTGACATATCAAGAGATATTGAAAGTGCTTGATCCTGGCAAAATTTGCAGCTCTGTCCAGAATTTTATTGATGTATACTTAAAGCTTCCTGGAGCACCTTCAAATGGACAGCTGGAAGAAAGTGATTGCATACGTGTGAGAATATGCGAAGGAAGATTTGCATTACTGATACGAGAGGTAACCTGTATTTTCTAATTTGTGAGAGTATGTCTTGTATCTTGTTCTTCTTGGATTGAATAGTCTGATTTTATTTCTCTGGCTCTCTGCTTTTAGCCAATAAGGGAAGGAAACTTCATTATACAGCCAAAAGTGGATTTTGATATAAGTGTTAGCACTGTTGCGGGCCTTCTAAGACTGGGGTGAGTTAATTGCAATTGGATGATAATATTGAGAACTCATCCTATTTGTGATGGTTAGTTGTTTGCATTGTAAGACAAAAAAAATTTTTCGGTTACAACTTCAACTCATTTTTAATTGCTTTTTTAACTTCAAAAGTATATTGGAACTATGTTTTGTAGATAAACTTTTATATCTCTTGCTCTATCCAGTGCATCTAATATTCTTTTCTTTAATGGCAGTTTTTTCCTTCATTATTTTTGTATAGTTAATGTACTTCATTCTCATTTTCTTTTCTAGAAGGGGAAAGGACATCTCAACAACTTATAGTAGTCATCCATCTATATCAAAAAAAGTGCATGAAACATATATGTGTATGTGAAAGTCACAACAATGTCTTAGCTTGCTAAAGAAAAAAAACAAAATATCTATGTAAAATCCCACTCTCAAAAGAAAAAGATGCATGATGTACAATATTCTCAATGTAGCATTGCTCCCTCCTAAAAAGTGTGCACCATGCAGTAGCCATGGCCAATGCCCATAGCCATTTTGCAATCCCGAGCTATCACGCGTACCAAAGTGAACTCCAAAAAGCACTCTCTAAGACCCAAGTGATGCCATGTACCCTTGGCTACGGGGCACATGACTCCACAGCATGATGCATCTGCCAATGGTGCCCATCTAGTCCTGTATACCCTGGTGAGAATCTCACCACATCTTAGCAACCAGGCAAAAATCTTGATCTTGAGAGGTGTGCGAGTGTGTGAGATACCTGAATAGTTCGTCCTGGTGTCCTTTGATACTACCTCTTGAAAGCAACTGCATGCAGACACCCGACCAGAAATCCATAATCATGTGTCTGGTCTGGACTCCTTGGGGCGATACCTCGAAACCCAATGTAAGTGTTTGAAATGTTGATCTAATTCTAAGATCCTCCAGGTACATCCCAATGATGCCCAACCCTCGGTCACTGTCACCGTAGTGTTTGTTGTTAGGGCTATCAACCTGGAGAAGTTGCAGCCAGAGAGTTCCCATGTGGGCGATGGTGGGTGGAGAAACGGAAACCCTTGCCTGATCCCAAAGAGGAAGCTAGAAAGAAATGTCACAGGAGAGAAAAAATGGTGGAGACACCTCACTAGAAAGATTATGCACCTTGTGGGAGGCATAATCAAAATACCTGTGAAAGATCTCTGCCATAACAAGCCAAAAAAACTGTGATCCACCAATCGTCGCCTGAATTCCATTATCCTACCCACTCTTCGTGCTAGGAGAGCACGGTCAATCCATCGTAGAGTTTGGATCCTGAGCCCATCCTCTGCTATGGGTTGAAAAAGCTCACTTTAAGCAACCAAGTGAGCCCATCGTCTGCTATGGGTTGAAAAAGCTCACTTTAAGCAACCAAGTGAACCTTGGACGTGTTTATGACGTAACTGCGCTAGAAAATCTGCTTCTCAGAGTGTCCATGCAGTCCTCCATTGGTATTGGCATCTGCAGAACCGACATGTAGTATATAAGGAGTGAGGAGAGAAGCGATCTCCAATCAAAGAATCAAGTGTACACCACGTGATATTAGTTTGGAACTCCATGTAGTGTATTTTCCATCCATTCAATGACTAGTCTCCAACTACGAGATCCAACATATCCATCAAAGAGAGGGAGACATTGTCAAAGAACTGATGGACACAAGAATACTTCATTTTCATTGAGAATACTGACTTTAACAATTGTTCCAATTCCTCTTGAAATTTTTACTAATATTTGGGGGTTAGCTTTAAATCAATATGCTAGATGATTGGCTAGATTTTGCTAGCATTATGCTATGTCATGCTTAATAAGAAGTTAACTCTTGTTGCAAATTTGGATATGCTGTTATGCTAATTTACTTAAGTTTCTCGTAAAAAAACTTGTTTTTCTAGAGAAGGTGCACTGATTTGACTAATTTTTCATTACAAAGTGAAATGAATTGCATTACCAATCCTTACTAAAAAAGCAAGGTTTTCGAACTATAATCATCTGAATGCAAAGTAGGGTTTCTTGGTAAAGTGTTACTCTATGAAAATCCTTCCTGGTAGTTTAGGGCCATAAACAAAAATAACAGTTTCTGTCGTCCTCGGTACTGCAACCATAATGCGCACACACAAAAAAGAAGAGATTCAAAAAGAGTGAACCTTCAATGCATCTCTTCTAGCTATACTTTTTTTTTTTGAGAAGGGAAAGGATGACCACCACTTAGGTTGTCATCCATGTATATATATATCATCAAAAGAGATCATCATATACACAAGAACACTCTCCAGTGGAGAGCAACAAAAGAAGACAAAAGATTTTAGCCAAAACCCCACTCCCAAAGAAGGTAAGACATATGATGTACAATACTATCCACCTGAACACTCTCCCCACAAAAAATGACACGGTTGCGTTGGAGCCAGATGGCCCAGGCACCGGCTAGAAAAGTCGCCACAGGACGTCTCCAATCCAAACTTTGTCTACCAAGCCTCCTCGTGTCCTGCCAAAAATCTGCCGCCATCAAGGGAGCATCGCCAATAATGGTCGTCCAAGACCACACCTCCCGGGACACCCGACAGCCGAAAAAAAGGTGTGTAACGTCCTCCTCTGCCTCCCCACATAGAACGTAGGAGGTATCAGCATGTGGTGCCCACCACGCCTTATAAACTCGGGAGAGAATCCGCTCACGCCGCAAAAGTCAAGCAAAAATCTTGACTTTCAGCGGCAAGCGGGAACGTCAAATGAGTATGCACTTAGCTCTGAAGTCCTCTGAGTCGGTGGAGGCCGGAAGAAAGCGAAGATAGAAGCTGCGCGCGGAGTTCGCTACCCAAACCCATCCATCCGTCCGGGTTGGGTGCGGGCGGAAGGGGGCAATCCTATGGTGAAGTGCCAGTAAGTTGGAGACACACTGATCTGAGAGGGGAACCCTGAAAAGGGGAGTCCAGGAGCCGGTCCCCGGGCCGCCCATCTCCGACCAGCACTCAGCCACAGATGCATCAGGATGTGCCACTAGAACCAGTAGCGTGGGGAAGGAATCTACGAGCGGGCCCCCTAGGAGCCAGTCATGATGCCAAAATGAGAATATCTTCCTAGAACCGAGCGAGGGGGTCATGAAAGGTCGTACATGTGGAAATATAGCTGCCACCCCCCTCCAGAGAGAAGACGCGCCTCGTGGGATGGTGGGCCTAGAGTCCCATGAGAGATCACGGCCGTAGCAAGTGAAAAAAACCTTCCTCCATAAGCTGTCATCGGGGCCCATAATTCGACCCATCCACCGGGCAAGGAGTGCCTAGTTGGTGCATCGGAGATCTCGCACTCCCAACCCGCCATGCAACGTGGGCCTGCAAATGCTGCTCCAGGCCACGAGGTGAGCTCGAGGGGAAGTGCTGCAACCCTACCAAAAGAACATGCACCTCAAGGAGTCAATCCGTGATAATACCTAGGCATCTGGAGCACCGACATGAAGTAGATCGGCAGAGATGAGAGTACTGATCGAAGCATAATAAGACGATCGCCGCTAGATGGGAGCCGTGAGCTCCAGCCTTAGAGACGGCGCTCCAGCCGCTCAATGACAAGGGTCCACCTCCTAGAGCCGATATGATGGTCAGATAGCGGAGGTCCCAGATAAGTGATAGGTAGGGCCCCAACAGGAGTGCGCAACTCTGCCGCACGGTGCAAAGCCTCCTCCGTCACCATGCTAAAGGGAATGAAGGATGATTTGGATCTGAAGGTCCGAAGTGATGCCAAAGAGCTCCACCAGAATAGCCACCTGTCTGGCCTCAGCCGCCGATCCCTCAACAAAGAAGACAGTATCGTCTGCATACTGAAGTAGAGGCACCAACCCCCCGGCAAAACTACCGAAAAGGCCAGCCCGACATGCCTCCTGGGTACACCTGGCGAGACCGTCAAGGGGACAACCCTGTTGGACCCCACGCTGAGGCTGCACCCAACCCCCGGCCATCGCCCCATTGACCAGGACCGAAAAGGAAGCAGTGGTGACACACCGCTTAATCCAGGTCGTAGGAAAACCTCGCACCTGTAAAGAATACCAAAGGAAGGACCATGAAAGAGAGTCATAAGCCTTGGAGAAATCGACCTTCTAAAGAAAGGCCTGATGACCGGTGCGCCTCCACTGTGCAAGAATCTCCGAGGCCATAGAGTAGCTGTCGGTGATGGATCTGCTGTGGATGAAGGCCGACTGGGTAGGGTGGATGAGATAAGGGAGCACCTCCCGAAGCCGGTTAGCCAGTACCCGAGGCACTAGGAGACAGATGGCGTTAGATAAGGCTATCGGCCGGAGGAAAATGAGAGAAATGATCTCCAAGGAAGGTAAAATAGATCCATGTCCATTATTTTAACTCCAGAACTTGATACCTTGATTGTACACCTTCCCTCCTTGGTCATATGAAATTAATTTTTTATCGCATGCTATTGTACAACATTTTTGGCGTCGTATTTTTCGGGCGTCGTATGATCCATGTAGCCGACCCCACCTAGTGGGATAAGGCTTTGTTGTTGTTGTTGTTGTTGCTATTGTTCAAGTTCTCAGCATTTATCTGTCAGTATTCTATATGAGTGACATTTTTTTCCTGCTAAGGGTCAACTCCAAGGAGCATGTCTATACCATGCAAATTGTCTTGGGGTTCTTGTCATCTCATTGTAGCTTTTTGGTTGTTTACTTACGAATTATTATTCTTGTTTCATTTTCTCAGATATCAGGCAGTTGCATATATTGAAGCTTCTGCATTAATTTACCAAGATGGAAAGGTCAGTGATTTGCTTACTCTTACAATGTCTTTAATGAAGAACCAACTCATTATGCTAAAGTGAATACGTACAATGTCTTATTATGATTAGATACTTATTGAGGTGGATCATCTACAAGCTGCTCCAAGTCCCTATCTTCAAATTAAGGGGGCCAATAAAGTTATTGTTCTATCAGCAGCTTCAATACTCTCTTTGGATGGTTCTTACACTACAAAGGTTTTCTTATAATGCATGTTTTTTACCTTTTTTTATCTGACATCAATGCTGGAAGACTGATGAGATACTATTTTCTCATGTCTTGCAGAGTTATCTTCAGATAATTCTTGAAAGCCTGCCAGCTTTCGGAAAAAACTCTGATGGAGTTCATAATCAACAAGCAGCCAGATTGATGGAACTGGTAGAGTTTATTCAATCTCAGGTAAATCATTGCTTAAATTTGACTTTTTGTTTGTCTGGCCCTGTCACAAAAGGTTTGGCCACATTATCTCAAAGGGGAGCAAAATCCTTGTATGAGTAATTTATATCTTTATTCATCTTGCCATTTTTCACTAATTCTGACTGCAAAAGAGATCACATCTGCATATTCATCCGTCTTTTGTGTGTTTGCTTTTGAGCAACAATTGAATTCTTCTGTAGGCATACTTTAGGCTAGCACATTTTGTATGGAAGAATTTTATCATTGCTACATTTCTTGTAATCTAGTTTTCGCATCAAACACCCTGGACGAAGACTCAGCCAAGAATTTAGAAATTTACATCATATACCTTGTGGAAACAGTAAAATCTATATGTTCTACTTTGTATTTTAATACTAAGAATATAGTTAGAAACTTATACTAGTCTTATGTGTATTTGGTTACTGCTTCGAATATCATTGCAATGCTAAAATAAAAGACTGCACAAGTCATATGGTGGGTTTATAATGATCCAGTAGATAATGTTGTGCAGGCAGGAAATCTGAGTTCAGAAACTCTATCTACCAAAGACATTTTGCCAATGGATACAGTAATTGAAGATCTACAATCGAGGATCAGGAAATTGGAGAAATGGAATACAGTAAATCTGGTAATTTTCTTTTTGTATGATTGTTCATATTATTATGATGTTTGCACACTGGGTTATATATGTTATAACCTTCTAGTATGTTTATATTTATCATTCATCAAATCATTGAACTTAAATATCTCTGCAGGTTTTATGGACTATTTTGATGTCTGCTCTTGTTGGTTATACTTTGTACCAAAGGAAGCGACGTTAGATATTAGATTTCTTTGACTTGCTGATAACGAAATCCACATGTTATATAACTGATCAGTTCCAATTATATGCACGTAAGTTGACGGAAGTTCAAATTCCAAGACTATGTTATCTGATCTCAGTTCCTACAATATTTTTGGCCATTTTTTTTCCATTTATAGGTATCATATCTTCGACAAGATCACAGATGCAACAACATACCTCACACTTAGACGAGACTTAGCAACGTCCTGTTTTGATGCTCAAGCAATCTCACATTCTGGCATCGTCTCTTCGGTTCATTGATGCAGAACTAACCATTTCAATAAGTGCTTGGAGTTTTTTTGTTGTAATAGCTTCGTTTGACGGGATCATGAACCTCTTTATACTTGAGGAAAAATATGTCATTATTTTTCGATGTAAATAAATGCCACTCTTACCAGAAAAAAATGTATATAACAACAGTCCTAATTTGATATTTTGGGAGAAAGAAAAGGTTGTTGCAACTTGTGTCATCACTGCAGTTCAAATCAATCCAAAGTTTAATTTGTAGATGATTGCATTTATGATTGAGCTCAGCGAAGTTATCTTTGAAGATACCAAGTGATAGACTGGCGTGATTCTTTTTTTCTTTTTTGTTGGATGACAAATTCAAACAAAGAACTATGGAGAAATGCTGAATAGTTGAATTACTAAATGCCAAAAGGAAATTATATAATGAAATGAAACTAGTTGAGAAAAAAATCTGATTGTGTGTTTCTTCAATTAAAATAAACTGTTACACTTTGGCATATACCTAAAGAATTCTCGGGCCTCATCGTCTGAATTGGTATTTGTAATTATGTCGTGACAATGAAACTTATTTTGGGCTGACTACATTTATAATTACTTGAATGCGAAAATGAAATAACTTTTAACTATTTTTTAATGGAGTATGGAAGCGTATTTTCCTATTAGTCATCCACAAATTAACTAATTTTCATATGACTTTATATTAAATAACAATAATTGTTTTTATTAATTCAGTCCATATGTGCATCTTTGTATTGTCACGAACATTGTGTTAGCATACTTTGCAATAATGTGCAGTATTAGGATATTGAGGTTGGATTTTGATCAACTCGGGTTGGGTTTTATTAAAGTTGAATGTCAATTATTTTTCTTTAGCTTTGGACGAGATTTTGGATATCAAAATGATAAAATTTTGATTAACTATGTTATGAATTTATTTATAAGAGAACATAAATCATATCTTAATATTTCTTTAATTTCATTATTTTATTAAGAAAATATATCTAAAAATCTTTCAGGAAGAACTATCTGAACTTAAGATTTCGTGCATGTTTTCCAACAAAGTGGTGATGCTTCCAATGGTGATTCCGGTGTCCTTTGACAAAGGAATGTATTACAAAAAGATGGTAGAAAGTTACAACCGGAGGGAGAAAATGTGGCTCAACCAAATTGGAGGAACACAAACATGAAAAAGAAGAAAGATTGATTGGAAGAAATACTTGAGATCTTATTTATAGGAAAAAGACTCATAAATTCTAATCTAATTACAACTCTTAATCATGATCTATTATTTATCTTTTTTTCATATTTTTTGAAATAAATAATTAGTTATTACCTTTATATCTTATTTTTTGGAGCTAAAAATAGTAAAACTCTTAGTTTTTGCATTATTAGGAGTCTTTTATAACTTATGATCATATTAATTCTTAATCTTAATCTAATTACAATTCCTTATTCAACTAGGATTTAACTCTTTTTCACTTTCTATCTTTTATCTAACTATTTTTTATTTCCTTTAAAACTTTAATTATCTCTATTAAAATATTAATTGTCATATTTATTTAATTACGAGAAATAATTATTTATTTTGAACATATTTGGAGTGTTACATTACTCCTATATATTTCTCTCGTTTTTTGAAAGTTTGGGCTACCAACATTTCTACAATTTCGAATGAAGGGTTGCACTGTTTTGGCAATTAAATATTGTTAGCAAGTTCATATTTAAATAATAAATGATAAAAGATTATGAAATTTGTGAATAATGAGTAACGTAAGTATATCATTTCAGTTTTTATTATATCAATAAAAATGAAAATTATTATAACAATATAATATTAATGTGAATATAAATTATTTAGAAAGAGAGAGGTGGGGGAGAGAGATTATATTGTGAAAAAGAGAGTTTATTTGTCAAAGCCACAACGAGGGATCGGCTTCAATGTGGATACAGTACTATGCATGATGTTTGCATCGATAGGTTTGCTCCTTGATGGTTGTTGCGCTTATCCAATCTAATTCACTTATAAAATGTGCGGTGATAGTTTGAGCTAATCTTGTAAGATACAATATGGATTGATCAAATTAGAGAGTCGAAGTGAATAATAGAAATTAATAATTTACTATCATGTAATAAAGTAATATGCAATAATTGAAGTCAAATAATATAATTCGAAAGAATTAAAGATAATTTCATAAATAATGTCCTCATCAATCAAATATTTGCTAAAGGATGGAAGAAAAAAATTTGTAGTTATGAATAAAAAAATATGAAAGAAATTTTATATATGCGACATAAAATGAAAAAAAATGTTGCAACATAAATTTTAAATAAAAAAAATGTAAAATGATGTGCACTAAAATATCTTTATTTTTTTATATCTCAATATCTAATTTGTCACTTTAGTAATAATAAATATTAAAGAAATTAGATGATATTAGAAAAATTATATATCAAGTTTCACTACAAGAAAATAGCTTATTACAGACGGTTTAATTTGGTCAGAACCGTTGGAAATGACGTTTTCGACGAGTTTTTTGACGGATAGTGTCCGTGTGAAAATGACGCGTCGCAAATGATTTGCGATAATTATTTCTGAACCGTCGACATTTTCGACGATCCAGCTGGCGGGCACGGCCATCGAACGTTGAATATTTAAGACGATTTGAGCCGTCGACATGTATCGACGATTTGAACTGTCGATAGTATCGACAGTTCAAATCGTCGAAAATTCATAACGACGGGTTTCGACGGCTCAAACCGTCGTTAACTTTTGATGGTTAAAATCGTTGATGCTTAGCGACTGTTAAGACCGTCTATAAGCTAGCATGGACGGTTAGAACTATCGGTAAGTATAAAAAAATTAATTGTATCAAAACAGAGGATCCATTTGGATCATAATATGTATCACAATAATTGTCCTTCACATAAGTTAACACAGAACAATTCAATTATCCAAACAAAAGAAATGCAACACAACATAACACAACACATAATATCCAAACATAATAATTGTCCAACACAAATGCCAAACATTATAATGTTATGGAAACATAAAGATAACAAGCAAAGCAAAGAAAAGAGATGGGCCGAGCGAAGAGATGTGGTCTTGGTCACGAAAAAGATGGACACATGAGCTGAGCAAAGAGATGTGAGCGTTGGAACTTGATGAATTGGCAATTCGATCCACCTTTTCGCAAGGCACCTTGATCATCACTGCGCAACACAAAGACTTGGGAGAGAGTGAGTTAAGAAAACAAATATGCATAATGTTATCAATTAGGGGAAGAAAGTTAGCACCTTGTTCGAGCGCAACAAAACACACAAATAACTATAAAACTAAATCGTCCTGGTCGTCGACTTCGCTACGCATCATGTCACACACCATTTTCTTCATTTCTTTCTTGGTACGACATTCACGTTCTTCAAACTCCTTTCTGATTTCCTGCGTAACCTCTTGCCTGATCTCTTGCATGATTTATTGCCTGATCTCCCGCCTCATTTGATCAAGAATTTGTTATATACCTTGATTAGAGGAACCTGAATCGCAAGTAGATTTACGACCATATCCAATATCTACAGTACTGACAGAAGATCCGAGGCTGTAAATGCAACCCTTTTTCACCCCGACGTGGTCCGTCCAAAGTTGTCTTGAGGTCAGCGGTGTGGTCCCCTCCTGCGTGGCTTGCGTAATGTGCTTGACTTCTCTTGTTTTGTAAGACTCCTGAAATTAGAAAAAAGATAAATCAACGATACTAAAAAATAAGATAAATCAATGACGATTTTACTATCTTATAGATTTACTTGAAATTTTTAAAAAATAAGAGGCACTTAGATTTACATACATATGTCTCCCGAGCAAATGATGAAACCCATTCTTTGTTTTTTTTTTATGAGTTCGGAAAAATACTTCATCCTGAGTAGGTGGTCTACCCGTCTCTTTCTTCTGCAGTTAAAAATATCAAATAAAGTATAATATTTTGTCAACACAATATTGAAAGACTTTATCATTTTCTTAGCAATCGTGCTCGTGGATACACATCCACCCGAATGCAAGCATGCTCTCTGGTCGGACTCTCGACTTGTTTTCGCTTTTTCGCACTTTGATTTGTACTCATCGGTAGACCACTTTCATAGCAATTCGATCCAAACGACCTCGGGGATTCAATTGAGTTGTTCTCCAACAGCTCGAGCTTTCGAGAGCATCACGATCAATCTCTTTGAGCACCGAGAATTAAAAGCCTTTCACATTTGTTCCATATTCTCGGGCTCCCACCACACATCAGTCTGTATGTATATAAAAATAATTAAATTAGTACCAAGATAAATTTTAATGACCAAGTTGGCTTCTAAGGATACTTGAAATTCATTAAATAGCATCTGTCTTGTGGCATAAGGAACTTCCCTTCATGTAAGCCACGCATCAGTATACCTATGTCGCAACACCTTAGTAACTACGACAACCGCGGATTTCGACGGTACAAACATGGAAGAATACGAAATTATAAAATGCGATGGGTGAATCACAAAATGAATAAGGATTCGAAATACATAAAATAATACTTACCCTAAATTACCATCTGGCTGTAAGTATGTTTTGTGCAATGTTGTCTGAACCGGACCGGACAATGATCCGGACAAGTGTCCATTTCAGATTGGACCGGTCGGACCGTATAAGAATAAAATAATATAATTAATATGATATATTAAATTACGTTATCATATTAATGATGTTAAAAATTAATTATATAAAAATAACAATAACAAATCATTAAAAACTAATGTTAAAATCATTACACATTTAATAAATTAAAATCTTATGAAATTAAAATTATATTTTTTTTTTCTTCTTACTAATTTTTTTGTATTGCATATCTTTTTCTTTTATGCTAGAAGTAATATTATGATTATATATAACTAGATATATAATATAATTGGTGGTTAACTATTTAATGTGAACTTATTAACTATTAGATAATAAATAAAAGAAAATTAAAATTTGTGTATTTATAATATTATATATAACTATACTATCCTAACTATTATAATATTATTGTATGTTATACATATGACAAAGAAGTTTGTATCCTTCATTCATTAAAAAAATACTTAATATGATAAATATTATATATAATACAATAATATAAAATTAATTTATATTATAATATACATGTATGATATTAAAAATATTGAATAAGATCATAATGTATAAGATATAGTTGAAAGTATAACAAATACTAACTAAATAAAAGAAGAAAAAAACAAGCATGTATAAAAACATAGTCCCACATTTATTATACTAGTAGGATGTGAGCAAAGAAACAAGTATTAATAGAGGAGGAGACTAATGGGCCAACATAGAGTTTTATGGAGAAGGTTAATTTTGAATTTTTTCCAAATTTTAAATAATAATTTTATCAGATTATTTTATAATATTTTTTTTAAATTCGACCGATTCATGAAAACACGATCCAATTCGGTTCAATCCGGTTTTGGCCGGTTTTATCCGATTTTAATTGGTTTTTGACCGGTCGGAACTGGTTCAATCCGGTCCAATTACAAATCCAGTTTTGGGGCTTGTAATAGACTGGTGTGAGGGCCGGTTGACGGTCGGACCGGTCCGACCCTCACAACATTGGCTTTGTGCACACGATTTGACGAAGCTTGATTTGAACCTTCCACGGAATTAGGAGCTTTAATGGGTTCTTCCGGTAATTATGTCTCCAGGTCCGCAATATCAGCGTAAGAGGAAGGAGTCGGAGGAAGAGACTGTCGTTCTATTATGCGAATGCCCGTGACTGATCTAGGAGCAGGCAGAGTAGAATTATCTCTAGGGACGACCTTCTCCTTTCCCTTATTTTTCCTTTTACCAAAACAAAACGTCTGCATGATACAAAATTTAATGCAAGTCAAATTTACAATCGATACAAAATTCTAATTTGATAACGTCTCGACCTGACTATGTTCGGCTACGTCTTGTGTCGCATCTTCAGGAACGGAATTGTACGTATAACTCGAGAACCAATTCCTAATATTCGGAGGCACTTATAGAAAATAAACAAATTAATTCGATTAAGTTTATGCGTAAAATTATGATCATTATTTCAAACACTACGAGATGAAAGCGAATATGGAAATGCACCATTCTCGTCATGCATCTATTGATCCGAATGATCATCAACATGCATCACTAACACATCAAACAATATGGCACAACGATGATAATTTGAATAAACCATTATGATACAACATCAATATTAGTCATAAGCAAACAATTCATAAGATAACAATAGTCGTAATACAAGATCCCGATAGTCGTAAGATAAAAATATTACATGAGTGTGACATTAGGTAATAATAACATTAGTCATCATCTGAGTTACCACATGACTGATACTCATCATCATCATTATCATCTGAAGATGACGTAGTTTCAAATTCATCTTCGTCCGAAGCATTCTCGTAATTTTGTATGTCGGCATTATCAAAGTTTTCAAATACTTATTTTGAATCTTGTAGATCGTCGACTAATTCAGTATCTACAATAGGGGCCACAGAAGTATCTTGGTATACACATTGCAACGCACAATCAATTTTTATCCTACTTCTTGCCTTCGTCTTTATTACAACCCACCATTGTGCTTTGTCCCTGATCTTCTCTGGATATGGCACATAATATATTTGTCTTGTAGAAGACGAAATAATGAAAGGATCAAAACGTTCATAACACCTATTGTGATGTACTTCAACTATTTTAAAATCTTTGTGAACTCGCATCCCTCTCCTTTCCTTTGGATCAAACCAATTACACTAAAACAATGTGACTCTATTACCTCCAGTGTATGAAAGCTGAATTATGTCTTTGAGAATATCGTAATAGTCACGCTCATTTTCTCCGTCCGTGAATCTTTGACACAAACTCCACTATTTATGATTTTCTTCTTGATCGACCAAATTTTCATGTGAAATTTATAACCATTCACAAAATACACCGATCAATTTTTCACCTCTCAAGCCGATCCCCATACCAAATTATGGAGACTAGACATCATGCCGGTACTGAAAACCTAAAATGAAAATAAATGTCAAGAATAGATCGTGAAGACTTCAAATTGACCAACATCGTAAGAGTTACCTGATCCTTAAACCACGGTGCGAAGTCATTTTCGATTCTATCTTGAATACGTTCTTTAGAGACATTGTAGCACTACATACAAAGTGATTTCTAAATCAAAATGTTGTTTGAGAAGACAAAAAAAAAGAACGCATGGAGAATAAACTTACTTAATGTAACATTGCACCTCCTGCATGTTTAGAAGGACATAATTCGTGACAGAGTTGAATTCTGCATTACTCAATCATCTACTTCTTGGCTTTTCAAAATGTCATCCTAACTGATTGAAAATCGACAAAGATGTCACAGCAGACTGTTCTTCTGGAACTTCATCATTTCGATGAACTCTAGTTCTCGCACACTTAATATGGGACTCAAAGTAGTAGGAACAGAAGTACGAAATCTCTTGAATCATATATGCTTCATATATTGATCCTTTGACACGTGCTTTATTCTTAATCGTCCTTTTAATTCGATTAAAATATCTTTCAAAAGAATACATCCACCTATATTGTACTGGTCCGCCTACCCTTGCCTCATATGGAAGATGAACAGGTAAGTGCTCCACGAATCAAAGAATCCCGGTGGAAATATTCATTCCAATTTACATAATATTATCGCCAACTAATCAGGAACAAATCATAAACACTAATATGAACTAAAAATAAATATTAATTAGAAATAATCAGGAACATTATAAACACTAATTAGAAATAATCAAGAACATCGTAAACACTAATTAAAAATAATCATATTTGCACTATAAACTAACAAATAAGAACTAATGAATGAAATCTAAAGAAACAAACTTAAAAAATTTACGTGTTTGGCATGACAGAATTAAAGTAATCATTGCCAACACATGTAAATAGTAATGACTTAAAGACTTACATCGTTTAGAGTGACAGCGACAACAATATTATATTCCAAAACCTGCATGTAAATCAAACATAAGAGAAGAAAACATATGAAGACCAAATTTATGATACACTCTTGTTTTGCATTCTTACATGGTCAAGGTTGTGGAAATTATAATTACAATTACAATTTTTGAACAACTTTAATCTTCCTGATTGACAAAATTATAGTTATGTTAAACTTCGATTTGAAAATTGTCTCGGGTCTAAAATTGAATTGTAATCTTGCCCTCCTAGTCCTACATATTTATACACCATATCACCAATATACTCATATCAAGACATTAATAGAAACATAATGGTTCAATGCTTATGAAGATATAAAGGTCAGAAACTAACCAAGAAGAACTACATGGTGTAACCGGTCAAAGTATCTTGTACAATATCAAACTAGCAACAAATCAAAATCAAGATGATGATCTGAAACATATCATTGAAATAACATCTTTTGAATGACAGTTAGGTTCTCTGCACTGAAAAGGGGAAAATCTGGTCATTGATCAAAACTTCACTCGTATACAGTAAGCATGTACACCATAATTTTGTAGCTCGTAAAGATGACAATTTCTAAAACCAAGAAGAAAAATAAAAAGGAGCACCAAATCAGCAGATAATATTAAGCAAACAAGTAGCAAAACCCAGATGTAATACCCTGTAAATCAGTGGTAGAATCCAAACCATAAAAAGCAGCAACTGACCTCTGAAAAAGTTTGTCAACTAAGGGGAATCCAACCACGCCAACGCGAGCATCGCCACTCTTAGTAACATCAAAGCCTTCGCTAGCACCACCACCATAGCCTTTAGAGGGTTCCAGGAGCTCACGCCTTAGTTTTGCGAGTTTGGCCTTCAAACAATGACAACAATGATTTGATATAAATAAATAGCACAAGAAAGAACTACTCATCTAACATGTCAGCAAATGGCTCAGCACAGAACTTAGAGGAAAGGTACAAAATTTCGTATGAGGAGAAAAAAGTCATGGTACAATTAAGGGTAAGTGACAACTCTATCTAGAGAAAGATTGCTTGGTTCCGGCTGGCGGCCAGATCTGCTCGCCGCACACGGAGGGCAGCCGGATCCGGCTGTCGCGACGGCCAGATCTACCCATCGCCCGCTAAGGGCAGCTGGATCTGGCCGCCACAGCGGCTAGATCTGCCCGTCACGCGCGGATGGTGGCCGGATCTGGGAGGGCGGAGGCTAGGAGAGAGGCCGGGGAGCCTACTTGCGCCGGAGTCGGAGGTTGCAGACGCGGTGGCGGGTCGACTTGCTGGCGGCTTCAGGCGGCGAGCGAGCACAATGCAAGTGGTGGACACAGGTGCCAACGGCCGACGGTCCAGCTGGCAGGCGTTTGGCAGAGCGCGGATGCCGGGAAGGTCAACGAAGGTCGCCACCAGACGTCTCTTGCGCTGGCGATCGAGTATAGAAGAGAGGGAAACCGAGGAAGTGACAGTGGGGTCGGATATTTATATAGCCAATTTTCGACGGTCGAAACCGTCGGAAAGTAGGTAAATATAATAAAATATTAATTCGAATTAAGATGGTCAAACCCGCTGGACGAACCGTCGAAACATTCGACAGTTCTCCAAACCGTCAAAACTTTCGATGGTTTTAACCGTCGAAATATATAATAATATATATCAAGTGAAAGATAATTATATAAATTATAAATCTTCATTTTCGATGGTCAAAACCGTCGAAAATATTTAAAATAGAATTAAAATCATTTCACATTCCGACGGATCCGACCGTCGAAATATCGGCGGTTCCGTGGAACGTCGCAATTTTAGACGGCTGGAACCGTCGAAAAATAAAATATAGATAACCCATTAATGTTAAGATATTTCGACGGCTAAGATCGTTGGAAGTTTCGATGAACCGTCAAAAGACCACCATGGAAACGGATATATCTTCGATGGTTACGATCATCGAAATTTTCGACGAAAAATTTTGTCGAATTTTCAACCGTCGTAAGTTCGGACGGCTAAAACTGTCGAAAATTTATCCGACGATAATTTCGACGGATTATTCGATCCGTCGAAAAATCCGTCGGTATTTCAAACGGAATTTCGTCCATCGAAAACGAACAGTCAAAAATCGACGTTTTTCTTGTAGTGTTTTATAAGCAATCCATTGTAAACTATTTTTTTGCTTTATCTGTTACATCACCACCATCGTTATAAACTAAAATTTTGAATTCTTTAATAATATTTGTTACACGTTAAATATCCACGTAAACTTGTGAGCTTCCTACAATTTTTGTTCATGTAAAATAATTATTGGCATTGATTCTTGTTAATGGTTAAAGATAATATGATTGAAAATTGTCGTTTGAGTGGTGCACTGGTAACCTTTGTGATTTTTACTTCTTGTGGCAATCAATCTTATTCCATTAAACAATTTTGATTGATTTATATTTCTTAATAATATTATTTTTCCATTATACCAATTATCCAAAAAACATGCTCAGACAAACAAAGGAATGTGAGAACTCAACTCAAATATGCTCTGTATAATGAAAAAAAACACATAATTGCTGAATTATTTCACCATATCAAACGTTGGCACAAGAATTACTACTACCTTCAAAACAATATTTTAAAAAACTAAGAAAATTTAACTTTTAAAAAAATGTGGCTTGATTTACTTTTCTTTTATTAGCAATACAATATAATTATCTTATATACCAAAACTTTTTACCATGTAAAATCTTCTATTACTTTAAAAATCTAAAAAAATATAAATTTCGAAAAGTCCTTTGCATAACATGTGACTTTAATAATAATAATGATAATAATAATAATAATAATAATAATAATAATAATAATAATAATAATAATAATAATAATAATAGTTAAATTAAAATATAATAATAAGATATTAATCTAACATATTTCATAATTCTGAACTGTTAGATTAATATTATTTTGATCTAATAACTCAAAATACAAGCTGAATCACTTCATCAAAATGATATTAATCTAACAATTTTATGAGATTGCATCGCAAATTATGATTACATAATAATAATAATATATTATTATATATATATAAACATAAATATTTCTTTATATTGGGATGCCAATGGGATGCCCCACGGATATCAACGGCTTTTCCTAACATAACCGAGCTATTACTTAATACCAATGAAATTTCCTTTAAATAAAAAACAAACATATTTTGTCTCCAAGTGCCAACTAATCAAATCATCCGTCACGTGGGGATTCGTGCGGTAGCATCAACCCATTGGATGCTCCCATCTACCATGTGGGATCCGAAAACATCACGCACGTGTCGCGCCGTAATCTAATCATGTCCATGGCGTTTATTTTTGCGCTAAAATACGACTCGTAGCGACACCTCTCTCCTTTGTTCTTCCCAGCGTTCCCTGTTTTATCTCGCGGTATCGGCCGGGGAAGGGCAAACGCCAAGCGCGCAAACTCATAAACCCTTCTCCGGCAATATCTTTGGGGATTGATTCGATTGGAGAAACTTTCCACGCGGGAAAAAGGGGTCAAAAGCCGATTCAGCTCCCTCTGAAGAGAAAAATGGACATGTCGCTGATCGAGGTGCGTTTCTCCGTTTTTTTTTCGTTTTCTTGATGGATTTTGGATGTGTTGCAATGGTTTTTTTTTCGTTTGACAGGGATTTACCAAGTCTCTGGCGATGACGACGTTGTCCGAAATCGGAGACAAGACTTTCTTCGCTGCTGCGGTATTATTATTTTTTTTAAAAAAAATCTTATTGTGGTAAACGATCTTATGATATAAAACTAGCAGAATGCAAAGTTGTTATTGGTTAATAGTCTATGCTCCTCAACAGTGAGTGGATGATCCAAAAATGACCTTGATGAGGTTTACGTGGGATTTTAGGTGGTGTAATGCAAAGTTGTTATAGGTTAATAGTCTATGCTCCTCAACAGTGAGTGGATGATCCAAAAATGACCTTGATGAGGTTTACGTGGGATTTTAAGTGGTGTATTTGGCCATTTATAGTTTCAGATTGAGTTCAAAATTTAGCAGGAAAAAACATGACATGTTGGTAAATTTGTCTTATCGCCAAAATAAGTTCACGCGATGGTTGGTTTGTAATCGTGAAAAACTTGAACTAAAAGTCTTCATCGTATATTCAGCAATGTATCTTCAGTTTAAGATTAACAAGAGATTGTGAGCATTGTGCTGATTGGCAGAGTAGGATTACTACTGGTTTATCCTCTGCATATCATTGATGAAGCTGCTGAACTAAAGTTTTAATCGCAGTTATAATTTTTTTTCTCAAATGTTTTAGTTTTTTGGGTTTTAGTCCTCCTATATGTTTTATGTTGAAGCTTATATCATTTTTCTGTCATGGTTTCTTTCAAATATGAACATATCTATCATTTGTTTGTATGTATAAGGGAAATTCACTAAAGTTCTTTCCAGGATGGTCAAAACACTACTTGGTGTAACATTTCATGTCTCACAAGACATACTCTGTCATGTTGTCCGCGTCCCAAATAGACTACAAGATATTTGACCTATTGCTTATGTTGTTATGCAAGACATGTATTACATGTTAAAATTGGAAGACTTTCTTTTTAGATGATTTTATGAATCCTCTTTTAACTTGCATCATCTTTGTCTCCCTTTCAGATCTTGGCAATGAGGCATCCACGGAGACTTGTCTTAGCAGGTTGTTTGACAGCCTTAATTGTGAGTTCTCTACCTTAAATGGCGCACCCTTGTATTGGCCTCCTGAAGCATTTTTTTCCCGTTTAGAAGCCTCAAGAAACATGCTGATTGTCTTGTAGGTCATGACTGCTTTGTCTGCTTTGCTTGGATGGGCTGCACCTAATCTGGTAAGATCCTAAAGAAGAATTTTTTACCTTTTTATTAAGCATAAGATATTCATGTTTGGACGTTTCTTGGAAGGAATCCATTCAATTTATTTTTTTGTCTATCCACTTCATCCTAAGTACTTGACACATGGTGTGTATTTTTTTAGTTCATCTAACAGGCACATGTCTTCTACCCTTGGTTCACAAACTCTTGAGTTTGAGGCGTAAACTCTTTAGGCCCCGTTTGGCTTAGGAATATCACCTTGAATAGGCCCTTGCTCCGGGTCTTTTTGCCAAAACTTTTTTTTCTAGCAGATGGGCCCCACACCAATCATTGCTGGAAGAACAAAAATAGAGAGGTTTTGTGTTCATGGTCGACAGAGGAACAAGGTGCTCCCGCTGGATTAAGAGATTTTAATTCTTGCTTGGAATAAATTGAGTTAATCCAAGAATAAAAAAAATGTTGCCAAACGGGCCTACGAGTTCATGATTTTAACCATGACATCGAGTCAACTCGGAGGGAATTGGACTTGGTGCTAAACTCGGATAGACTGGACTCGGGCAAATTGGGGTGAACTTGGGTAAACTCGGCCGAGTCTATAGGTAGAATCGTGAGATGCAAAAATTAGGCATTTAACCAAATTTGAGGTCAAAATTGAAATGAAAATAACATTGAACCTTCATGATTTAACAACTAAGAATACTTTATGTTTTAATTTGCATGACTCGTGGACTTCTTTAATAATTTGATGTATAAACTTTGAACTCTTTACGTTTTAACGTGTGTTGCATCGACTATAGAGAGTGATGAATTGTTAAAATGATAAATGGTTATGCAATTCATATATAAATGAGTTGAAATATGACCAATGAACCAATTACATTTAAAACTAAAATATAGAAACTATTTTCACAAATATTTTATACAACAACAACAACAACAAAGCCTTATCCCACTAGGTGGGGTCGGCTACATGGATCATACGACGCATTCGTTGATCCATGTTCACGAGATTCGACAAGGTTTTACGCTGGCTGTCGGGGCCTAACACAACCCTCCTCCTTTATCCGGGCTTGGGACCGGTTATAAAACATAGGCGGAGTTTTTCACAACAAATATTTTATAACATATAATATTAAAATTATATATAGTCGTGACGTAAACTCTACGAATTTATGTCTCGAGTTT
This sequence comes from Pontederia crassipes, assembly GCA_030549335.1. Classification (NCBI taxonomy): domain Eukaryota; kingdom Viridiplantae; phylum Streptophyta; class Magnoliopsida; order Commelinales; family Pontederiaceae; genus Pontederia; species Pontederia crassipes. The sequence goes on from JAUKPH010000017.1 coordinate 1,336,987, forward strand.
ACCAGATGTAAAATGAGTCAACGTAAACTCTGGAGCTTGGAAATCTTGGTTCTGCCAATTTCATCAAAATGTATTTCCTTCTTTCCGTTCTCCCAATCAGATTTCTTTGCAACATTGACATATTGATTCATCTAGCTAGGAATTATTAGCTAATGAAATAAAATGGAGATTCTGCATCATTAGTGAATCAAAATGAATAACAATCTGTTCTAAGATATCAAACTCGTCATAAGATCAACCACAGTTTGGTTTTAGGAGAAATCCCACTTTCTATTTTGACAATACAGAATGGATGATGATGATGATATTTTGCACAGTTCATCCATTGTACAATATTCCTTACATTTCATGAGTAATATATTTGTGACTTATCATTCAAGTAAACACATGGCAAATGCAATGTTTTAGGCTCAACTGTTCCATGTTGTCATGTCTTAATGATTTATGTATTTTGATCTACAGATCCATTTGATGTACAATATCTGGTATATACGATGCTTTATTCCCTACTATGTAAATATATGAACACACTGTAACAAAGCTGGCTCTAAATGAATAAATCTGGATGTCTACAACACTAGTGGACGACCTATTCCTTCATAAAAAAATCGGTTGACCTATTCCAACTAACTACCTTTTAGCAAATTGAAACTTGCATTAATGCAGAAGGCAAATACACCTCATGGTTTTCCATGTCCTCAGAAAAAAAAACTGGTTTTCCATTGTGTTTGAGCCATCTTTTGATAATGGCTAGCCATTCCATTAAAATCGGATACCTTGAAAAATGAGTTTTTTGCCAGCGAGTTAGCTATTAGTCATAGTGCATAAATTTTAATGCTTATGCAATTCATTGCACCTGACTATTAGAAGATTAGGTTAAGAAAGTCTTAGCCAAAACAAATAATTCCATGCTGTTTTCTTGGCTAACACTGAGCAAGTTTTTTTCTTTCTGAATGCTGCATATCATGAGCATTGAGCAGTTGGCATTTCTATATGTTTCAAGAATTTGGTTTGAATTTACTTGGGTTGTTCATCATCAGTTTTTCGTATCGGTTATGACACAAGGTTATTGAATTGAACAGATTTCTCGAAAATGGACACACCACATAACCACTATATTATTTTTTGGTTTTGGCGTCTGGTCTCTTTGGGAAGGATTTACTGAAGAAGGGTAAGATTCTACATCTCCGTTATAAGGAAAAAAGAGACATCTGCATCTTCATCTGTTTTATGTGGGCTCGAGTTACTATCTCTTATATTTATGACTTGTTTCACCCCTTTAGGGAATCTGAAGAATTGGCAGAAGTGGAAGCTAGACTGGTTGGCTAAGTTCCCAATTATCAGTTGATTGTCTAACTCTTCCTCCAAAGTTACTTAAAATTTTGGTTTCTGTGAAATACCCAGGATGCTGATTTGAAGACTGAAGCAAGTGTAACAAAAAGAAATTCTAAGGTAAGCTAATTTGTGCATGTGCTAAATTTCCTATGAAGAGTTTAATTGGTCTTGAAAATGGCATCTTTATCCCTTTGTATATGCAAGTTTGCATGCCACAAATCTCTAAATTGGTGTGAGGTAGGATGTTGAGCCTTAAATCACACAATTCTGGAAATTTTACCTCAGTCTAGATGCTATTCCTAAATGAACAATATTCCTTGCATTACTTTTAACTTCGTATATGGGCCACTGATTTTATAATTGGAAACATTACTTTTCATCAGGGGAATGATGAGTTGAAGAAACAACAGAGACCATTATTTACTCGGTTCTTCTCTCCTATCTTCCTGAAGGTGATGCTTGTAGCAATTTTGTTGAGGATTGATTCATGAAACACAACCCACTAACATTCTGATTCACATGCAGGCTTTCTCAATAACATTCTTTGGAGAATGGGGTGATAAGAGTCAGGTTTAGCTGGGGACTACGAATTTCTTTTAGTTCAGTTAATGTATAGAGTTTGTATTTCTATTTTAAAATATTTGGCCCTTGTCAGATTGCTACAATTGGCTTGGCTTCTGGTGTCAATCCTTTTGGCGTGGTTCTTGGTGGAATTGTGTATGAACCTCATCTACAAAATCTCACTCTTACATACGTTTATATATTCCATTACTTCCGTTAATCCGTGCGTTGGTTTATCTTTGCATGCAGAGCACAAGCATTTTGCACTACAGCAGCGGTACTTGGGGGAAAGAGCTTGGCATCGCAGATATCAGAGAAGATGGTAAAGCAAAATCAATTTATATCATTCCTGAATGTCCAAACAATGTGTCAGCACATCAACTGACTTTAACTGTTATAATTTGTGTGTAGGTTGCGTTTTCAAGCGGCATTCTTTTTGGCCTCCAGTCCTTCCTATCCGTGGCTCCACAATGATGACACCAGTCGTTCGTTTGGAAACATTTTTAGTATTTTCAGACACGTATAGCATTTTGTCCTCGTCATTATTCATTTATCAACGAATGGCGAGGACCTTTAGAGGGAGAGCTGTTTTACCAAGTTCCATTCGCTATATGTGTGACCTTTAGATGTTTTACCAAGTTCCATTCGCTACTGTTCTGGGGGAGCACTGACAACAAGGTTTTATCTCGTTTTACTGTTTAACGCCATGATGTTCTAATTATATCACGTTTCTCATGGAATATATACTCGTTAATTTAAAAAACAAAAAAATTATGTTCCTTTTCCCTATGGTTTATCGTGGAGAACTAATTGGATGTGGGGTCACCAAACGCCTTCAGCTGCCTGCGAATTGCGACAACTAGTCATTCATCAGTGTACTGGGACATGTTTCGGGGATAAAAGAGTTGAAAACGTTGTTTAGTGTCGTCTTTACACTATGTTGGGATGAAGGAAAGATAATTTTTACATTTTAATTTGGGATTGAAATAAAATAGCACAAATAAAGAGAAATGAAAGAAAAAAAATTGAAGATTTCCCTTCATTTTTCTCTTTTAAGTTTTTATTCAAACAAGAGAAAAAATTTGTTCCCTTCTCAACGAAGGGTTAGAGATCTTTGTGCGTGTTTTAGCATAGAATGTCATGGCATAGGAGTCCTTTCTTTTGGTAACATTGTAGTGCTGGAATTTGATACGGCAGTGTTCAACTTTTATTGTGTGCGCTTTCCTCGTGCTATAGAATATTCGGCCACAATATGATCAACAGTAACATCCTAAAAGAAATTGGCGTCAGTAGTATCCCAGAAGAATTTGATAGTTATAATACATATCTGACTACATACTTAAAGAAAGATCCTTTCCCTTATGATAATATTGCATGCATGTCCTGATGATATCTCTGAATAAGTTAGAAAGTTAACAGTATCTACGAGGATGAAATTTAAGCTGCGGATGAATAATAAATCAACATGTTTGTGTCCTAGAAAAACATGTTCGTTGGCTAGTCACTTTTTTAATTTACCCAATCTTTCTGTAACTTTGGATGTATTAGTCGGCCCTTCAATTTAAATTTATAATTAGACTATTTTCGAATTATATTTTTTTTTGCACGCGTTGTCTACATGACCATCAATAGTCCTACTAACGTGACACAAAGAAAATAATAATAAAATATAAATATATAATAATAATAATATAATAATAAAAGCGGTATCAGCTCTCCCTATGCAAGCTCATTGGCGTGAGAGAAAAAAAAAAGAGCACTGGCCACCTTGCGCAAGCTCGTTGTGCGTCAAAAAGTTTGCCCCTTCCTCTCCGACGCCAAAGAAGAGAGAAAAGGGCACCGACGGTCCTCTTAATCAGTCTTTCACAAACGGCAGCAACCATGAGATTGTCACTTTTTTGTTTTTTATTTATTTTAAATATTATTTTATTATTTTTACGTCACAAAACTATTGACGATCAAGAGAATGATGTGCGCAAGAAAAACAAGAAAAAAATGAGTTTTGACTTTTTCGACAATAGATAAATTGTTTCTTTAATCGATCACTAGTGTCTCCACGCATGAAACAAAATAAAAATCGATTCCATAAAGCCACTTACCATTCTGATTATAATGAAGAGTGTTGACAATGATCATGCAGCATCTGACGATTAATGGCTCATGGAAAAACGAATTTACTCAGAAATGACGTTATTTTGTGTATCTAAGTTAACGCCTCTATGAGGCTCCTTCCACGCTGGAGACACTGAAATTGTCCGCAAAAGAAAGTTCGCAAGATTACAATATTGGACCTGCAAACCTTGGTACAATTATCATCAAGTCTTGAGATTTATCCTCTTTTTCTTTGGGGGGAATAATGAGTTGACACTTCAATTGCCAAAACTGTCATCATATAACATGTCTTGCCTGTACAGAGTTGCAGATGGATTAAGCAAAAACTTTTGGACGCCATCCAGCAATCACATCTTCAGTAAGTGCTCGGGTCTTAACAAATGAATCCAAGGAAAAAATAGTCTGCAACGAAAAACTCATAACATTAGAAAATGATAAATATGCATCAAGAAGACATACTATGTTTCTTATGCTACTTGACACATAAGCTCCCATGGAGTAAGAAATAGATTAGGCCATTTTGTGAATTACAAGTTATTAGGTCCAGCAATAACTCTCCTACTAGATAAAATATGCTAATCAGAGTAACACGAATTAAATCATGAAACAGTCACATTTGAACTCAACAAACAACTCATTCATGTGAAGATTGAGATATTTACTACTTAAAGGGTAAATTTCACTAAATACCCTCCAACTTTACCCACTTTTCCAATTTTGTCCTCTAACCTCCAATTATTAACTTCTTTCACCAACTAGTTTCACCAGACATAGGCAATTTTCCGATTAATTTACTTGAGTGGCAAACTGTTGAAAAATAAAATAAATATTAAAATAATAATATAATATTAATAAAAAGTTTTAAAAAAGGTGTCGCCCCCTCTATCTCCGGTGGCCTCACTGGCGCTGGCTCACCAGCGGCCGGAGGAGGGAGGGGGAACACCCTCCCTGCTCGCCAGCGACATGCAGTGAGGGGGCATCACCCCCCTCTTATGCCTCACCAGCGACGGGTGTGAAGAAGGGGGGCCTCGGCCCCCCTTTTTCTATGTTGCTCCGGCGAGCGCAAAAAAAGGGGACGTCGGTCCCCATCTGCGAGTTCATGGAGGCCCCATTTTTCTCTATGCGCGCCGGCGAGCGCGAAAATAGGGGCGTCAGCCCCCTCTGCGAACTTGTCAGCAATACGCAGAGGGCGGCATCGCCCCCCTTGTTGCGCACATTGTGTGCGACACATGTGCGTCGTCGCTGGCGAGCAGCGAGGATGCCACCCCCCTCCCTCCCTCCCTCCGGCCACTGGTGAGGCCACTAAAGGCACAAAAAATATGACAGCACTTAGTGTAATTACACAACAAATAACTCTAACTTAGTTAAGTGACATTTGTTGGTTAAACAAAATGCCCTAACTAAAGGGAATTGAATTAGGCAGACACGTTTTCCATCTAAAACATACTATATGACAACCACATCATCATTCTCATCACAAACACCTGGAAGCTCTAGTGGTTCACTTCAATAATACAATACACAGAGCAACAAGGGTTCTTCTCCAAAAAAAAAAAAGAAAAAAGGTTGGTGGCATCAACTGATGATATTCCTCGACTCCTCTACCATTTTTGAGGGAGAGAGCTGCTAGCTGAGAGTTTTGTACATTACATTTCAGTTTTCGTTAGGGAGGTTGGGTAGCGTTCATGATGCTTCCAGAGTTTTTTGTCATTTTGTGATTATTTCTCATTTTCACTCTTGTACAAGTTTTAAGTTCCAAAATACAAGTTAGATGGCTACATAAATCTAGTAACCATCTTTTCCTTTCTCAATAATTCCTGGTTACCATGGCAAAAAATCTTAAAGGTTCCTGTTTACTACAGAAAATTCTGAGGGAACAATATGGAAATCTTTGATACATAATGCATTAGGGCTACTTCAACTAAAATAATTTAGCATAGACACAGAAGCACTAAACAGATAAAAAAAATCAAGGATCTCTTGGAACCATGCTTTCATTTTAAATGTTTTATTTGGTATAAGACCTAAGGATTTAAATTGAGATGGTTTATCAATGTTCCACGCACTTCACTACACACATTTGATTGTACATTGTATCCTATATCATATCGTATCACATTTAGCTATATGATGAAATGCTGATCCCAATTGTACATACCCCTAATTTCACTCTTTTAATCAAAACATGGCACAAAACAGGGATGGAGAGCGTCAGAGACAGGGATGGAGAGCGTCCTTTGCGACCTTTTTGGCCGGTGCCCGGGCCATCCGGCTCCAGCGCAATCGGATCATTTTTTGTGGGGAAAAATGTCAGACACCACATCCTTTTTCTTATCCAGGAGTGGGGGTTTGTTTAGCTGGGGCACTTCCTATTTTTTTGTTGCTGCTCTCCCTTTGAGAGCTCACTTTTGTACATGACTTTCAGTCCACAGTTATATATAGATGGATGACAATCACAACTCTGGTGATCATTCTTTTTCTTCTCAAAAAAAAAAAAAAGAAACCTCAGCAATGCAAAGAACTAAGGGCCCGTTTGGATGCTTTAAAGCTGTTCTAGAATATAATTTCTATAACCCAGTGATGTCCTCATTTGTTTAACCCAGCTGTAACGTGATGTTCTCCAGAGAGCAGGAACTCACAAATTTCTTACTTTTGTAATCATTACAAGTAGGGCCCACGTTGATACCAAAATGTTGTTTGGCTAAAAACGTGAGAATAAGCTTCTTGTTCTCGATTTATTGCCGTACCAAATGGGCCCTAAGAGAATAAAGGAACACAAAAGAAACATACCTTCGTGTAGGACCTTACGTGCTCCAACGACTCCGGAACTGACCAGTTTTTGTAGTGTCCAAGAGCAATCTCCATATGGTAAAGTTTAGGTCCAAGGGAAAGGTCAGCAGCAGATATCTTCTCACCATTGATGAAAGGACCCTGAACAGGAAATAGAAACAAAATTAACATGATTCCAGCACTGAAAATGGAAACATTAAATTGTAAAGAAATTATAATACTAAATATACACACATAGATGCACTCATGATGATATTACATCTTCACCGGTGATGCAGGAACTTTTATTTTAAATTAGTTATTTTAATTAAAGTTGATGTTTTAGTTTATTAGTCATCATGTGATAGGCATGTGGCATTTTAATTAGTTATAAGGGTCATGATTAGTTATAACGGTCTTGATTAAAAGTGAGTTAATCAAGGGTGGAGATTGATTAGTAATTTATAACCTCTTGTAACCTTAGTATTTAAGGCCGCCAATAGGGTTTTCAACCGTCATAATATCTCTTTTATCAAAATTATAGATTTTTTGTGATTTTCTCATAAACCCTAATTGTTCCTCTATCAATCTTTTTCATCTTCTAGCCTGATTTCTCATTATTCTTGCTGATTTTCTCTCCTTACTGCATCAAATTGGTAGCAGAACAAAAGATCCTACAAAACATTAGGGTTTTCTTTGTTTTTGAACCATGGTTGGACGTGGTAGAGGCCAATGACGTGGCAACCCTGGACAGCAAGCAGAGATGGCAGAGATTCGATGAATGATTGAAATTTTGTCGCGAAGTGTTCAAGCCTTACAGCGACAGGAGCGTGTGGCAGCCCATATGGAGATTCCGGAAGATGGCCACGATCTAATAGACATACCGGAAGGTAGTCTGGAAGATGATACTAAACAAGGGTATTTTGATAATCCCTTTCATGATGCTGGAGCTGATAGAAATCTGGTGCGAAGTCGATTGGAGGATAGGTTGATTCATGCCCTAGATCTGAACAGTGGTGAAATTAGGATTGAAGTTGCTGATTTTCATGGAAAGATGCATGCTGACGATTATTTAGATTGGGAAAAAAGTCTGGAAAATTATCTTGAGTGGAAACTTATGGCAGAAAATAGAAAAATGCTATTTGTGAAGCTGAAATTAAAGGGGACAACACTTCAATGGTGGAAAAGAATTGAAGAGCAACGTGAACGACAAGGTAAACAGAAAATTGACACCCGGGTATGAAGACGAAGCTGCGAAAACAATTCTTACCCGCTGATTATACAATGGATTTATATGAAAAGTTTCATTCTTTGAAACAGCGATGTATGAACGTTGAAGAGTATACTTCAAAATTTTACAACTTATCAATTCGTGTTGGATTGAATGAAACAAATGAGCAAGTAGCTGCTCGTTATCTTGCCGGGCTTAACCAATCTTAGAGATGAGATGCCTATTGCTCGTCTGTGTACTCTTGAAGATGTCCGACAACAAGCTTTATTAGTTGAAAAATGAGTGTGGCGATACGGAATACGTAGACCTTTAATGAGACGCTCAGGAGGCATTATGCAAAAGGATTCTGGTGCTATTGAAAATACAAAAAATAACACATCTGTACAAGGAACCAATCAAGAAACTCATGCAAATCAAAATGATGACAAGGGGAAAGTTGTAATGCGTTACGGTGGACAAAATAATTCTGCACCTATGACTTTTAAAGAAAACAACAACACACAAATTCGTTGTTTCACTTGTGGTGAAAAGGGTCATGATTCTTATGCTTGTCCACAGCGAAGAGTTAATATAGTGAAGTTGCAAGATGAAGAATATGAAGAGTCAGAGCCTATTTATGATCAGTATGTGGATGAAAGTGAAGAAACAGATGTTCTCCCTGTTCAAGGAGAATCATTGGTGGTTCGAAGTGTCTTAACTGCCACAACTAAAGAAGAAGAAGATTGGAGAAGGCATAGTATTTTCAGAACATGTGTTCTTTGTGGCGGGAAGGTGTGTGATCTAGTTGTAGATGGTGGTAGCATGGAAAATGTCATTTCTAAAGATGCAGTAGTAGAGAAGCTGGGATTGATTATCGAAAAACATACAACAACAACAACAAAGCCTTATCCCACTAGGTGGGGTCGGCTACATGGATTATCGAAAAACATACATCCTTACAAAATCCGCTGGCTTAAGAAGGTAATCTACAAGATGAAGTTTTATGTGATGTTGGGCATATTCTTGTGCGAAGACCGTGGTTGTATGACCATGACATGGAACATCACACTAAACCAAACACGTATTCTTTATAGGGGTAACAAGAAGTACACCTTGCATCCATTGGAGGATGATGCAAAACATGTTGCCGGCTTATCAAAAAACTGCAAGGTTAATGGCTTTTTATGTGCTGAGAAATTTAATATAGAGTGTCAAGAAGTTGAAATTGTTGGAGAATATCATATTAGAAAAATGTCTCACCGATCGCCTGAAACTCAAGATATTTTGAAAGAATTTTCATATTCAGCTAGTGATGTCTTCTCTCAATACAACATTCATGAGGAGGTGGAGGAGGTAAAAGCTACCCTGAAATCAGGTAATGAAACTTATGCCAATGCAGCCAATCAACATCGATGTTTTAAAGATTTTGAGGAAGACGACTTAGTCCTTGTACACTTGAGACAAGAGAGGTTTCCTAAGGGCACTTAGCACAAACTCAAATCAAGGAAGTTTGGACCGTGCAAGATACTAAAGAAAATAAATTCAAATGCTTATTTCATTGAGCTTTCATCAAATTTGCAAATCAGTCATATCTTTAATGTCTCAAATTTGTATGCTTTTGAGGGCTTGATATGCACACAACTGAAGTTTCAAATCACTTTGAACAACACCCCAAATTTTCTACTGATATTATTGAAGATGTGTTGGATGTCAAAGAGGTCAATTCTCGTAGAGGTAACAAATATAGAAGATTCTTGGTTAAATGGTTGGGTAAACCTGCTACTGAAAGCATTTGGATTAATGAAGATGAGCTCAAGAAGATCGATGCCTGCTGTTGTGGTGCAAGTTTTTTCCAAGGAGCCAAAATTTTCAAGCTGAGGAAATTGATGCAGGAGCTTTTATTTTAAATTAGTTACTTTAATTAAAGTTGATGTTTTAGTTTATTAGTCCTCATGTGATAGGCATGTGGCCTTTTAATTAGTTATAAGGGTCATGATTAGTTATAACGGTCTTGATTAAAAGTGGGTTAATCAAGGGTGGAGAGTGATTAGTAGTTTATAACCTTTTGTAACCCTAGTATTTAAGGCTGCCAATAGGGTTTTTAGCCGTCATAATCTCTCTTTTATCAAAATTACAGATTTTTGTGGTTTTTTCATAAACCCTAATTGTTCCTCTATCAATCTTTCTCATCTTTTAGCCTGATTTCTCATTATTCTTGTTGATTTTCTCTCCTTACTGCATCAACCCCACTGTGACCTGTATAAAACACATGCACTTAAACTGAGAAGAAAAGCAACAAAAGGATCCTGGATGACTAGGACTTCCATCAACACTGGTATACCACTTTTGGCAATCAAAAGAAGGTATAATCATTCCTGAAATTTATAAATTTATGCTATCTATAGTGATCATCATGTTATTGCACACACTTACAACAACAACAACAACAACAAAGCTTTACGCTGTCGGGGCCTAACAACAACAACAAAACTTACAACAATTCGGCTACATGGTTTAATCCATGTTCATGAGATTCGACAGAGTTTTACGCTGGCTGTCGGGGCCTAACACAACCCTCCTCCTTTATCCGGGCTTGGGACCGGCTATAAAACATAGGCGGAGTTTATTGCACACACTTACATGATGCAAAAATGGTGAGAAAAAGTTCTAGACAACTTTATATTATTCATGCGGGGCCTGTTAGGTTAGAGAATATCATCCAGAATAAGGTCTTATTCTGTCTTGTTCCACCAAAATTGGAAGGGATAGAGTTGGGACTAAAAAAATTGTTGAAATGCCAATTCTTCCCAAAATACGCGGGTTCTTAGACCTAGAAGTTGTTGATTCATTTTGGATTTCATTTCAAGTAGTTAGTTTGCTTAATAGTCCATGATGGAGGCATCCATTCTTTATTCTGGTGACAATCACTTAGGCCATATGGGTATAATGTAGCCATACAATTTTGAGAGGAGAGAAGTCACATAAAGAATACTGTACACCACATCCTTTTGTCCAGCGCGCAGGGATTGGGTAGTATCTGTTTGTGGGTATTAGTGTTCACACCCTTTAGAACTTTTTTCCGGGGCCTCTTATACTCACTAGTCACAGTCACCTATACATCCCAATAGATTCAATTTCTTTTACAACTTGGATTGCCACATAAGCCTAATGATCATCCTTTCTTTTTATTAGAATTTATCTTCATCCTTTTCAGGAACTATTGCAATAGAATTTAGGGTTTGTTTCCAAATGATGCTTATCGAGCCAAGTCGTATATTACGTAGCATTTTATCTTCGTCAGAAAAAAATAATAGATAGTGTGAAGTTTTATATTATGATGAAGGAAACAATGGTATGTAAAAATGACTGTTGAATTTCTACCACAATTGAGTTGATTTATGTAATAATTTTCTTTACTTTTTATCTCAATTACTTAATGCTATTATGCATACTTCAGATGTATTTAGAGGTGTACTGTGCATCACATGGTCCTAGCATACGTATTAGACCATTCTCCAAGAGTTTGTGTTCAATGTCACCTTGGTTTATCTCCTACATACATATTTTCACTATGCATACTTCAGATGTATTTAGAGTTGTACCGTGCATCACATGGTCCTAGCATACATCTTAGACCATTTCTCTAAGAGTTTGTGTTCAATGTTTCCTTGGTTTATCTCCTACATACTTATTTTCACATCCATTTCTTAACATCAGAGGCCATTTCCCACCATATCCTAAGTAATTAACTAAGAAATGGGCATAAACACTCGCGCTTTTGCTTTCTTGAAACTCAATAATCATTGTCTTATGTGAATCATGTGATGTATATATGTCAGTAAACTTGTTAAATGAAGGGTTCAAGCATCTGAACTAGTCTAGTAAGAAACAATTGCTCATGGCCACACTTCAACTAATTTCGAACAGTAATTTCAACTTAATGTGGTCAAACTTGAAGACCATCAGAGTTTTTTTTTTTTTTTTGAGAGGGGAAAGAAGAAAATCAAAGTTATGCATACAACTTTTTACTTCAGCTTGCAAAAACGATTTTGACGAAGGGATTTAATATATATTAATGTATGAGTTTATGACAAGTCCTCCGGCCTAAAACATGAAATGAATAAAGTAACATATAGTGAAACAAAATGCAGATAGAATGGGTCATACATTCCAATGAAGATTACACTTAAGAAAGGAGAGTTAAATTTAGATGTAATTAATCATGTCAGAATGCATTAAATGTACATTTAACAAGTCTTTAACAAAACTAAGAAGCAGTACTTACATTATCCCTTAAATAATCGTTAAAGGATGTCAACTCATTAAGCAAGGCTTGCTCCGTTTCATCGTTAGGATCCTTGCTTTTCAGAAAACCGATAAAGCTAGAGAAGATTTTTGAACCTCTACAAAAAAATGGAAAAAGGAGTACAATGACTTTTCTTTAATATATGTTATAATATTGAAAACATAATTAATCCTCTACTTATAACTGGAAAGTAATTTAATAAATAATGCACTGTAAATATCAACGAATACAATTTCATATTCAAAATTCACTTGCTCAAGGACAAGTATACACCTGAATGTAGGCACATCAATTATGTGGACAATAGTGAAATGTTCAAGATGGTGTCTAAAATGTCATGATAAGTTGATAACTTCTCTCAAAAAGAAATGTCATGAGAAAAAGAAAAAGAGGTGTCCATGACTCCATGCATCCTAATTTACAGTTTCTTCTCAGACAGAATGTATCTATGACCAACTTGAAACAAGCAGTTTTATGGAAAATAATATTCTCATTTCAATTCTTAACAGGAAAACCTGATGATATTTTCCTTTTATTAAGAAAGAAATTCTTCTGTTATGCTACAAGAAAAACCAAATGAAACGTCAGGCAAGACTAAGATCCATTGGGTTTAGGAGAAACAGCAAGAAGAGGATTTGCAAATTGTCTAGTCAATATGAATTTCACCTGAAGAAGGAATAATAGTAATAAGAAACTCTCAGCGAATAAGGTGTGCTTTGTATACTCAACAGCACGATAGTGCCTTTGCATCTCATTCACTCCATCATTGAATAACAACTAATATCCTTAGATAATAACCAGCAATCAGTTTTAACTGAATAATCTGTTAACACTCCAGTTTCACTAACTGTGGTGCAAGGAAAATCACTTTAAACAGGTAATTAGCAACCAAAAACTTACATCTAGATCACATTGAAACATACAAGAAGGGTTTAACAGCCTCTATCAACAATGAAAATTTTGCTTAGGTTGAAAAAGGATGACCACACAAAATTCAACAATGTAACTACCTTCCACTGTGATGTTACCATTTAGGCACTGTTTGGCACGTAAAAAAGTAGAGTATTTAGTAGCGAATAGCGTTTTGTTAGAGTAAAAACGCTACTGCAAGCGTTTGGTGAAAATTTTTTCTCAATAGCGTTTAGAGGTTTGAACACAGCTATAAACTACTCCTACTAGCTTATAGAGTATAGAGGTAGCGTTTTCATATTTTCTTCCTATTATACCCTCATTTTTAAAGTAAAAAATTATTTACTTATTAAACATCATATATTATTTTTACTTTATATATCACATCTTTAATTTTACTTACAGCCCAAATAAGTTTTTAATTTTGAATTAATCAATATTTTATATTAAATAAGATTTTTAAAAGTATTAATATTCAAAATAATTATTTTAAATTAAATTATATGAATATGATGTATATAAAAATGATCACAAGTTATATGTTATGTCTATTTTCGTCATTTTATACTATACGCTAATTTAACTGCAATATTTACCAAACAGATTTTATTAGATTTATAAACAAATCGCTATCCGCTATCCTCTAATAACTAACCGCTATACTCTAGTTAAATCACTATCCTCTAGTTGAACTGCTATTATCTAATCAAACCGCTAGCTTTGCCAAACAGAGCCTTAATTTGTATGTTATTGATGCATCAAAAGAAAAATCAAATGACAATGCAAACCTTAAGTTTGAAAAAGCTAAGTTGAACATACTTGCATGTGTTTTAAGGCCCTTCATTATACTCTAATCATGTGATTAAATGAGTAAAGAAAGAATTCCAACAGATACCTAACTGAACACTATTCAATGAATATTCATGATAGTTTATCCAGTATCTATGTGTAAGAAGTAGCAAGAGTACATCGAAGTTTTCTCAGGAGGAGTTGCCAAGGGTGGCTCAGGGTACTTCTCTTCTAACGATTGAGTGATGATATCTGAGTCAGCCACCCATTTGTCATCAAGTTTGATGATAGGAACTTTCCCCTCTGGACTTATTTGCAAAAACCTAGTCCAACCAAATGGAAAGCACAAAATCATAATTTTACTATGTAAATTATTTTCTATTGCTCTCTAAAAAACTTTCTACTGCAATCATAACATGGAAGGGTTGTGTATCCTACCACTCAGGTTTGTTGCCAAGATCCACCATCTTCATGTCATAAGGAAGATGCTTCTCCTCAAGGGTCAGTAGGACCCTTTGGGTAAAGGGACCTGAAAGTGATATTAGTTATTTCTAAGTGATATAAACTTGCAGTTTCAGAAGCAATAATATTGAATTGAACTCAAAAAACTAATATTTAATTACATAAGGACCATTTCATATTCCTTTATGATTTCCAGCTAACTTTAGTCAATGAGAAGAACATATTTTCTTAATAACCGTCTTTCCAATCCACAATGCTTCACAAGAGACTGTAAAGAGGTGGGCATCATTTATTGCCGTAAAAACAAAATTGTTCAAAAACATATTTCATACTTGGCTTGATGGTTAACATATAATGTCGGAAAATTATTTATCTTTTTAGTTGGAATTGGCAAAATAAAGGAAAAATAATAATCTTTCAAGATAAGGACGATAATATACAACTACGATAATCATTTAATGACGAAAATAAACATGATAACAGGAAGTTCAGAAGGGGTCTTTTGAGGGCAAAGGTAGGGCTTTTACAGTCGCCGAGCCTATTGGGCACGGTGGTCGAAGCCTTGACGCAGACCTCCAAAGGGGATGCGGAGGACGCGCGGACCGGGAGAGTCCGAGACAAGCGGAGGCGCGGCGAGGCGGCGGCAGTATGGAAGCAGAGGCGGAAGGCGGCAGCGGAGGACGACGCGGAGGAGGCCGGGAGGAGGAGGGAGGACGAGCGGGAAAAGACGGCGGGGGCCGCCGCGGCCATGTAGCTAGTCGCCGACATTGTAGACGACGCGGGCGGTGGCCAAGTACGGGCGATTAGCGGCGAGCCAGCGATTAGCGGCAGTGCGGGGCTCGTGTCCTCGTTGGTTTTGGCTTACATGCGCACTTGGAGCTTGAGGCACGCCATCCACATACGAAAAGATGGTGTGATCGTTCCAAATTTTCCCACGTCCGTCCAATTTCCCAACTTTTTTTTTTCGGTCGAATCCAATTTTCCAACTTTTTTGGATGAGAGACAAATATTTAATATTTCTTTTACGTGTATATATATATATGTTACTAATTATTATGTTAATGAATATTCACGAATAAATATTAAGATTATTGAATCTTATGACATTAAAATATAGAGTGCCAATTTTTTTTTATTACATAAGGAGGTCCATAGACTAGTGCAAGGACGAAATTAAAGATTAAAAATAAAAGAATATATATGTCTCACTGATAGAATTCGAACTCGTGACCTCTCGTTACATTCTAGTTTTCATTTAGCTGTACTAATTATATTAATTGGTTGTGTCAACTAAAAAATATAGACAAAAGTGTTGAATAATTAAGTAGATTGAAATATATCATACAATTGAATTGAATACTAGTGTAATAGAACAAAACATTAATAAGAGAAAGAAGGTAAAATTACTCCCTAATTTATTTCAGCATGAGATAGTAAGGGGGCAACATTGAACCCTTACTTTATATTTTTAAATTCTCTCTTTTGTTTCATTTAAGTAATTAACTTGATTGAAAATATAAAAATGAAACTCAAATTGGGGGAAAACTTATTATTAATAATATAATGTTGTTATGTTATATGATGTTATCCAATGCTTCATCTCTCGTCGAGAGAGAGGTAGTGTGCCGCAGAGGCTAAGAGAAGTTCGTTGACGTGCGGGATCTAGCGTTTGAGGTCATAGGCGGTTCAGGTCCAACAGTGGAAGTCCACGTCGAAGTCGCAGCAAATGGCAACTGACCTCCAATGCTTCATCTCCGGCCGAGAGAGATTGTAACACTTCGAAATTTTATCCCCAATTGCCAAGGACAATTAAGTCATTCGGCTATGTTAGCACTTTTGACATGATATAATCAGAATAAAATATGATTTTCAATTCATTACAATGAAAACATAAAATAGTAATTTGAAATAGAATAAAACCTTCAATTAAAAGCGGAAAACTTCAAAAATCGTTATAGAATTTAAAACATCACTAATAACAATTAAAACATCTTAAAATCATAGTCAAATACCATTATAGGAAACATTTGTAAAACTCATATTCTAACATACTAAATGACACTTGACTCTAAGACTCTCAGTGTACAATTTTTCTTATCATAAGCTGAGCTGTCATCCATTCATTCATTGGGTGCTTACACGGATCCAAAGTGCAAGAGTTTCCCCAATTATGATATGTAAAGGTCATGCAATGCGATGTTATGATCCTACACATGATACTACATGATATGCATCATCTTCATATAATAAGAAGGAAATAATATGCATGTCATGTATTTAACATATCATCTACATGTCAATTATTAACATCAATATATCATCATATATTTATAGATAGTAGCATGGAAGACATGTAATCATATCAACATACATATAGTATGGAAACATTCATAACAATTAAACAATTCAATACATAGGCATATAAGTGATGTACTTTTATCATAATCATTGCTTCAATACCCTTCCTCAGGGTTGCTTCATAACCTTTTCGGACTTCCACTTTCGTGGGAACATCTTTTTCATTCAAACAATCATTGGCACTTTTCATGTTATATATTTTGATAATTGGAATTTATGTTGTTGATCTTACAATAAGCTAGCTAAGATTTTGGAACAATGCTCCCCTCTCATCCGAAGGCGATAGCGGAATGCACACACCATAGTCGATGTATGTAACGATCATTCTGGAGTACTCTCGCGTGAAAGCGATATTAGAAACACACACCGTTGTCGATGTGTATAACGATCATTTTAGAAAAAATTTGATAAAAGAGCTATTGAGGGTCGATATGTAATGTCATCCACAACTTGATTCATTGTGTATATTTTTCAATCAACAATCATTAACATCGCTCAATCTTCATGTTTTAACATAATTATGTGGGAAACATGTATATACATGTATTTAGGTTCTTATACAATAGACAATCATCAATACATACTATTAATACTTCAAAAATAACTTGTAAATATCGTATACTCAACATTCAAGTCGGTCACGATCGTGACGGGGGTGTCACGCCCATGATAGTGACTTAGGGCACATTGCCTCTCTGCCACGGTCGTGTCTGGGATGTCACGGTCACGGTCGTGCCATGTCCATGTCATGGTCGTGCATCAAGGCAATAGACCGTGTGTGAGATCGATACTAGCCTCGTCAAATCACCCATGCGCTCACGGTCGTGACGGGGGGCGTCACGATTGTGCTTGGTCCATGACGACCGTGACAATGTCTGTCACGATCGTGTGCGAGACCCTGTTGCCCTGCAGACTTCCAACCTTGCGCTCATGGGCGTGACGAAGGTCATCACGGTCGCGAGGCATCCTAAAAATTGTCGCTAGCTTGATTTTACATGATTTTTTATCCAAAATTTTGGGGGAAACACTCTATGGAAGATACATGCACATTTTCTAGGCAAATATAGGATCAAAAGAACATCAAAAATCATGCAAAAAACATTAAATTCCTAGATTTAGGGTTCAACCCCTAGTTCATGAACAATATGAAAACCATATGAACCCTAATAGTAGATCTAATCAAAACTCCTATACATGACATAAATCTAATTATTTCAGTGAGAAAAATCCTCATCACAATCCTTCAATCTAGTATAGAAAGAACATTGAGAAAGGAGAGAGGGATATAGGATCCCCTTTACATGCCTTGATCTTGAAATCTTCTTCTTCTTTTTCTTCTTCTTCTTCTCCTTCCTTAAGCCTTAGCCGTCAGGTGAGAAATTAGACAAAAGATATTAACAAGAAGATTTTGGAGGATAAAACTTTAAAGCATAATGATGCATTCCAATATAAAATAAAAATTGAAAGTACTCTTTAGAATGAAACGATTAATTGTTGCACAATCCTCGCGCGAGATTACCGCGTAAAAATATTCTCAATTGTTCTTCAAGATGCTCTCATGTTTATGCCTTCAAAGCGCAGGTTGTAGGACCTGGCATACTCTTCCCATGTGGTAGAAAGACTATATTTATAGGGGTTCAGATTTTCATGTGATTGGAGAAGAAACGAAAACTTCTTCTATGTCAAAATAAGAAAAATTCGGAGTTAATTTAGTTCTGAAAGTTCGGCTTTATCAAACTCTGAAATTTGATACATATGATATGAGTAAGAATCCTTATGCACTTGAAATTATCCAAAAATTCATTCAAAATTCGAATTTGGCCTTCGTCGCGAGTTATTATAGGGATTTAACGACTTAAACAGTGCCTGAATCAGATTAGAAATGAGTTTTCACGGTCCTTACAATGTCTAATTCACATAAAAAATATGGATTTCACATCCCGTGATGAGTTGGTCATAGTTGTGCCTCGTACAGGTTTCGTGATTTAATGGCCCTGTTTCACGGCCCATGAGGAGTTTTTCATAGCCCGTGAGAGCGCATTTTCAACACTTGGCATCACTGTTTTTCACTTTCTGACTTCGTTTTAACTTTGATTTGAGTGTGATTTTTTCCGTTGGCTTCATAATTCAATTTTTTGCTTCGTAGATAATAAAATATAATATTTACAAAAAATTTTATTTTTATAAAATTAATAAAAATAAGCTCATAAAATAATGCATGCTATTAAAAAATAATTCGACATAAGATTAAATGCATGTCTAAATATATGTTATATTTTGCATTCATCAACTGTACCTTTCGAGCTCCAAGAACTTTTTGAGATACTCTTCAACAGTCGTACTTTCTTACTGCAGATTCATGAATTCTATTGCCTTCTTCCCCTGTACATGTGGGGGAAGGTAATGGTTTCAGAAAGTCTCTCTAGGTGATTTCTTCATCATCATCAAATTGAGTCTTGGTGACAGACTTCCATCAGTGAAAAGCTTAGTCAATTAGTTAGTGAGTGGCCAAGTTGACTCTATGCCACTCAAAGGAATTCATCGTCCTGAACTTCTCAGTGATCACATCCACCTAGGCCTCCGTCTTATTTGGATCTCTATCCCCATTTAAGGTAGGGGGATGTAGCTTCATAAACTTCTCTATTCTTGAGCTCGACCGGCTAGAGCGGTCTGAGCTCGCGTTTCTTTTCATAGCACGAGTCGTGTGGGTCATGCTGTCGATCAATTCTCTTTTGTTCGAGGGGCCACTTTGTTCCATCTTTCAAATAACAATAATCAACCAAACATTAGTTGGTTAATTTAAACAATATAATCATATGACACAATTCATACATACTATTGACCTTTCTGCTCATGATGATTGCACATGGACCTAGACAATGAACAATTTTATAATATAGTTAGCATAGGTCAGAAGCATACTCTGATACCAAACTGTAACATCCCGAAATTTTATCCTCAATTCTCAAGAAAAATTAGGTCATTTGATTGTGTTAGCTTGTTCGCGATGACATAATCATAATAAAATATAATTTTTAATTAATTGCAGTAAAAACATAAAACAATAATTTGAAATAGAATAAAATCTTCAATTAAAAGTGAAAACTTTATAAATCATCAAAGTAATGTTATAAAATTTAAAACATTGCCAATAGCAATTAAAACATCTTAAAAATGTAGTCGAATACCATCATAAAAACATTTGTAAAACTCATAGTCTAACAGACTCAATAACACTTGACTCTAATACTCCTAAATCAATGTGCAATTTTTTTTGTCATGTGCTAAGCCATCATCCATTCATTCATTGGGTACCTGTACGGATCCAAGGTGCAGGAGTTTCCTAATTAGAGTATGTAAAGATCATGCAATGCGATGTCATGATCCTACACAGGATGATATGCATCATCATCTTCATATAATAAAAAGGAAACAATTTGCATATCATGTACTTAACATATCATCTACATGCCAATTATTAACATCAATATATCATCATACATTTATGGACAATAGCATGAAAGACGTGTAATCATATCATCATACATATAGTATGGAAACATTTATAACAATTAAACAATTCAATACATAAGCATATAAGTTATGTACATTTATCATAATCATTACATCAATACCCTTCCTCAGGTTGCTTCATAATCCTTTCGAACTTCCACTTTCGTGGGAACATCTTTTCATTCAATCGATCATTGGCCCTTTCCATTATCATTATATCCCCTGATAGTTGAGATTTATGTCGTTGCCTTCACAATATGCTAGTTAAGTCTTGGAGACAATGCTCCCCTCTCGTCCGAAGGCGACATCGGGATGCACACACCGTTGTTGATGTGTGTAACAATCATTTCGGAGAACTCTCGCCTAAAAATGACATTGGAATGATACATCATCGCATATGTGTGTAACGATTATTACAGGAAAATTCCAATAAAAGGACATTGAGGGTTCACATATAACACCATCCACAATTGAGTTCATTATGCTTTTCAATCAATGATAATTAACATCGTTCAATCTTCATGTTTTAACCTAATTACGTGAGAAACATGTATATATGTGTATCTAGGTTCTTATACAATCAACAATCATCAATACATACTATTAAACTTCAAAAATAACTTTTTAATATCATATACTCAACATTCAAGTCGGTCACGATCGTAAGGTGTCATGCTCGTGATTGTGACTTGGGACTCGTTCCCTTTCAGGCACGATCGTGCCTGGGATGTCACGACCGTATCATATTTGTGTTACGACCATGCATCAAGGCAATACGGTTGAGTGCAAAATCGATACTGACCTTGTCAAATCACCTATGCGCTCACGGTCCTGACGGGGGGCATCACCGTAGTGCTTCTCTATCATGGCCGTTACAATGTTTGTCACGGTCCTGTGCGAGAGCCTATTGCCCTACAGACTTCAGCCTCGCGCTCATGGGCGTGACGAGGGTGAGGCATCCTGGAAATCATCGCCTGTCTGATTTTACATGATTTTTTATCTAAAACTTCAGGGGAAACACACTATAAGATTATGAACGATACATGCATATTTTTTAGGCAATATAGGATCAAAGGAACATAAAAAATCATGTAAAAAATATTTAGTTCCTAGATTAGTGTTCAACCCCCAATTCATGAACAATATGAAAACAATATGAACCCTAATAGTAGATCTAATCAAAATTCATATACATGACATAAATCTAACGATTCCAATGAAAAAAACCCTCATCATAATTCAATATGAGAATAGAGTGTCCTCGTGCTTTCAATCTAGTATAAGAAGAATATTAAGAAAGGAGAGAGGGATTTTGGATTCTCTTTATATAACTTGATCTTGAATCCTTCTCATCTTTCTTCCTCTTCTTCCTCCTCCTTATTCCTCTTGTTCTCCTTTCTCAAGTCCTAGCCATCAAATGAGAAGTTGAACAAAAGATATTAACACGAGAATTTGGAGTCTTTAAATAAGGGAGATGTCAGGGTTTCAATCGAAAGACTAAATTACCCTTTGTGTAAAATTTGAGATATTACAAAAATGGGGGTAGAAACCTTCAAGAGTGTGATGAGAGAAAGAAACAATGAATGTGGTAGACATATAATATTAATTAATTATAATTATTGATGGCGAATGAGAATTAATTAATATTGTTAACAAAATGAAAGGTTGGGAGGGGTAAGGAATTATATTTTTTCATCTCTTTTATTTATTTTATTCTTTTTCATTTTTTTCTCATCTCTTGTATTTATTTTATTTTTTTATTTTATATCTTATTATTATTATTCTCATTAGTGACACATCCACTTCTCCAAGAAATGACTTGGCACTAAGTAACCTTATTTTAAATTATTTCATGAAGTGTTGTTGTGATATCAAGGCATGTTGAAACAACACTCATAGAAGAAGATAGAAAAATGAAGGGGATTGGCAATCATTGTCAATTTTGTGAAATATATGACTACGATTGTTATTGTCAAAACAATCACCCTATAAATGAGAATATATTGAATTTGGAGCATAAAATTTATATGGTCAAATATCATTTCATAGGAGTTGACAATTTAAAGGTTGAATTAGGTAATTTAAAGTTGAAACTAAAATCTTTCCACCAAAAGCTTCGAATCGTCGTAATGGAGAAAGAGGTTCTTCGTGTTTATATTCACGATAAATTGCCCAAACGAAAGCTGACGAAACGTGAGATATAGATATTATATAAATTATTTATTATAAAATATTTATAAATTAATTAAAATTATGCGAAGCTCGAGAATGTTCCTATTTCATATAATAAACCTGAGAAACATCAGGTAAATCAATAGGGTTGAGATAAGTGATGTTCGAAATAGATTTTTAATCAAATATAAGATAGAAAAAAAAACTTCATCTCTGTAATTGAATAACAATCTTTGTTTTTCATCATGACATCTCCTAAAAAATTGCGAACATGTAGTTTCAAAGAGAATAATGATAGTAAGGAGAAAAAATATGGTTAAATCACTAGAACCTTCTAATAGGTGTTGCATTTTTATTTTCCTCTTTTTTTTTACCTTCGTAGACATAATTGTGTGTCATTTGTGTTTCATGTCGATGAATGTAACAATATGACAATGCAATCTTCTCATGTATTTTTTTTATATTGACTTGCATTAATTATTATTTCTTGTAGGTCCTTTTTCTTTTTTTAAAAAAAATAAAGAATCGAGCATGATTTTTTTTCTTATTTGTTATATTCAACATATGGTATCAACAATTGATCGCAGATTTCTGCATTCAGACATTTATTACTGTGTGACAGAATCACTTAGTCACAAATTTCGTGTTTAAACTGAAGTATCAAATTAGGAGGTACATGATGTTAGAATTTTTGCACAAGAGAAATTATGCATCGTAAAAAAATCTGCAAAATTTAAGACAACACAAAATTTTATTAGATGGAAGAAATAAAAGAGAATTACAAGACGGATTATTTTTTGAACCCCTACAGAGTTTATATAGACATTCTCATCTACAAACGATAAGAATTAAACGAGACTATGAATTATTCTCTAAAAATATGACACATATCTCGTAATAAATAAATAAATAAATTCTGAATCATATACAGAACACCCCATAAAATTTTCGTTAAGGAGCCCCTTGCATTCCATTACGAAGGTGTCTTTTATTTTGAAATATCTTGAAGTCAAACGACCTTTCAATTAGAATAAGATTCAAGACATTATTTTTTTTAGATAAGATTCAAGACATTATTAACACGCATATCTATACAATATGCATGATTTAACATACCATGGTTACCTAAAAAAAGTGTAATATTTAAAGAACAACCATTTGACTAACCAATGCTGGTTAGCTATTATCCAATAGAAAGAGTCATTAAGGGAAGGAAAAAGAAAATGGAGATAATGAATACAAGTTGAATGATAATTTTATTTAGATTATTATATTTTTATATGTGTATTTATATTTATAGTTTATAAAGTTAAAATATGAATTTGTATTAATTAAATATTTTTCATTTTTTCCACATCCACTTTGAATTTACGAAAAATGGTGTGTCCAAGGAAATGAAAAAAAAATCCCTTATTTCCCATGGGTATATAAATTCAACTAAATGTGATAAACTTATTAGTAGTAAAATGTATTAATTTATATGATTGTCGTGTGCTATTTTGTATTTCTGCATATGATCCAATCTATTTTTTTTACAAGACTATTTTTTAAAATAATGATGGAAAAATATTTCTTATTATAGATGAAAAAATATTGACATATTTTCTAATACTTTTTGTTAAATGCCGATATACGAAACAGGAAGCAAGGAAAAATAGCTCTGAAAAAAATATTCTGTATCATATAGTAATTTCTTCTTTGATATACAAACCCTATTTTAAAGATTCTTTATAAAACACTTGAAGTAAACTTGATTGAGTAAAAATTTTATTGGCAATATAACTACTTACTTTAAACATAACTAACAGGATTCCTCCTAGACTAATTAATTGGGCGATTATTTTCACATATCTAAAATCAAAATACATATATACATATATACATATATACATACATACATACATACACATGCTTGAATGAAGTTAGTAAAAGAATTCGAGTGGTTTAATTGATAAAAATAATTAATAAATTTAAATGATAATAAGTAATTTATTGATTGAAATTGATTTTTAGATAAATAGCTATGCGTTTAAATCAAATGGCTTAAATTAATAAAATTAGTTTTTTTAATTTATAACGAATCTAACTTTTTTTAGAAAAAAATACTCCCACTTACTTTTTTGGTTGTTAAACAATGTAACTTCTTCTTATTGCTCACATTATGAAATTATCAAACACTAAAATATTTTTAAATTAAATTATACACTTGATCAAATGGGCCTAATTCCTACTATACGGTTAACGATTGATGATTTAGACGATGAAGTGTTACATATATCAAATAAACGAGAATAAATAACACATAAAAGCTTCAATTTTTACTAGACTTATCATGAAGGGAAGACACAAAATAATCCGAACAGAAATTTTATCTATGAATTTTGCAAGAAACATAGATATAAAGCGTTCATTATGCGAGAGATCATACTACAAATATCGGACATTAGATGCAGAAATTAAGAATCAAGACATCACTATATCATAACATCTGCCTCTCACGATCGTACGTGCTTCCTCTCATTCTTGATACTTGATCATATATCCAGTATTTATTTACTTTATGTTTCTATGTTTTTTTCAAGTCATACATGAATTAACTAACAAATTAAGACCAATTGGTTAATTTTCTCACTTTTCCCATAAAAAAAGCAGATATACCGTGTCTTTCTATTCAATTTAAAAATAAAAGAGCACAAATTTTGACTATGAAATTTAAACTTGAGACTTTTTAATCTACAAATCAAGGAATGTGTCACTGCACTACGTCCGAGTTCTCTTTAAAATATTTTCTTTAAAATATTTCATTCTTTCTTCGTCAACTTAAGTACAAAGAAAGAATGAGCACATATTATAAAAAAATATAAATTAATAAGGATTCAAATAGAAATGTTTCAAAATGCATTTTATACAATGTTAATTTTGCTTATTGAAA
Organism: Pontederia crassipes; assembly: GCA_030549335.1. Lineage (NCBI taxonomy): Eukaryota > Viridiplantae > Streptophyta > Magnoliopsida > Commelinales > Pontederiaceae > Pontederia > Pontederia crassipes. Next base: position 1,362,415 of record JAUKPH010000017.1, read on the forward strand.
AATAATGAAATTATACTAAATTAAAAAAAAAAACAACAAAATGGTCAGACATTCATAATGATCTTGGTTTGTGTTCTATATATAATATTAGCCGAACATGATAAGGATCCAAATAAAATTTAACTCTATCCGGATTCAAGATCCAACTAAAGAGATTTGAGTTGGACATCAAACTGTAAAAAAAATTCACTATCCGACTCATTTAATATGGAAAATATGATAATAAATATTTTTTTATATTAAAATACTTACTTACTTATTACATAACTTTTTATTCTTACCCACCTGCCCCACGTCACTCATAGCGTGTCCCTGACATCATAATTGCCCTCGTCAAATGACCCTATTCCTCCCATTCCCCACCCTCCACTCACCGGTGTTTGCTCCTGCCGCAGTGGACGCATCATTTCCACCTCCAAAATTAAGCCTCCAAGATTTGACTACATTTGTAAAGGAAAGTGATCGAGAATTAATTAATAACTAAGTATGAGAACAAGCTCTTACTACGATAGCATATATTATTATTAATACATAAATCAATATATCTTGAGTATTAACTTTTCTCGTGCTCTCTTCTTTTTCTTTTTCTTTCTTCTTTGGACTTCTATTGTAATAAGAGAAGGATAATTAATTCCTGATACGCACTGTTTAACGTCCTATACAATGGATCAAATAGTAAGATGGCGAGTTTGGACGTTGGTCACCTAAAAGAGTAAACCCGGATCTACAAAAAAAAAAGTTGTGATTAGTAATATAAAATAAGGATATATGAAAGTATAAACTCAATCTTGAAAGTAAATATCATGCAGTGTAAACATCTATTATGTTTAAAAAATTGGTTCACTTGTTTATTACTATATATCCATTAATTACTATAATATAATGTAAGTTTAAACTATGATAATTATACGGTAATAGATTTACACCATTTTTTTCGTTATATATATAAATAATCTTTAATTTTCAGGCATTGCAGACATCATGAAGATCCATGTGCCGCACCACCCAAACTCCTAGACTTCTACTACCAAACCACACACATCATCATCAAACACTTCCACTCACCACATCACATTATTCCTCTCTCTCTCTCATATATATATATATATATATATATATATATATATATATATATATAACATATACAGCTATCAAAACATTTATCCATATTAATTTTACATCATCATATAAAGCCCCTTGGCCTTTGCTCCTCTCTGCACGAACATGCACACATGCATTTTAGAGTGAGAGTAAGAGAGTGAGAGAGAGAGAAAGAGAGGTTGGAAGTTGGAACACTATGATAGGTGGTTCGGGAGGAGGGAATGAAGCGTGGAGGGGAGGAAGAAAAGTAGTGAAGGCGCAGCTTGACTGAGGCATAGATAGGAGAGGGGAGGAAACCTTTTTATCATATGGTCTCGTGCTTTGGGACTTTTCTTTTATAGTTTAATTATTTCTTCTCTCCCCAGCATCTTTTTGATCTCATCAGGCCTGGTCGGTTCTAATTCCATCCACCTCCCCACCCCTCCTGAGCAGCTCCCCCCTCCCCACTTTTTCCTCCTGTCCCCGGCGCGCAGCGACTCGTACCAGTTCATGATTCATCCAAGGAGCAGCTCCTGCTAACTGCTCCAGAGCTGGTCTTTATATATATATGTGCTGATCAGAGGCATAAAAGGTTTTGCCAAAGCTTGCTATGGAGTAAAGTATACGACACACACATATGTGCGCGAGAGAGATATGATGCCGGCCGTACATGGGGGGCTGCTGCTCTTGGTAAAGATAAAGGGTAGGGAAAGGGAAGAAACCTTTTAGTGTGTATATATATTGGCCAAGGTAACGGAGGTTTAATTCATGCATGGTGGAAACCGAAGAGTGTCGAAGCAAAAGTGCAGAACTAAGTTGCAGCTAGCTAGAAGCAGTAGCTGATCAAGATGGAGAACCAGATCATAGAGGTCCCTTACCATATGATCCATGGCTACGGGGGAGGAGAAGGGTTCTTGTTTCCCGGTGGAGAGGCAGCGGCATCTTGGTGCCTTCCTTCTGTTCCTCATCACAATCAAGTACTCCAAGACGAGGGCTACATGTACTCTTGCAGTATCCCTCCTCCTCCTCCTCTTGTTCCTCCCCTCTACAGGGACTTGTGCACGAGGAGGCCTGCAGCTGCTGCCTTGCAGTTCCCTTACGATGGGGGGATCACCAATGTTGGATCGGCAGTGGATTCGGCGGGTCTGCTGGCAGCCACGGCCGCTGGCTCCATGGGCTTGGAAAGGTTCCCTCGATTAGATGGAACGGCGTCTTCGTCGCTCTTTGGCACCATCCACGCCGAGCTGGGAAAGATGACCGCTCAGCAGATCATGGATGCCAAGGCCCTGGCCGCGTCCAAGAGCCACAGCGAGGCCGAGCGGAGACGCCGCGAGCGCATCAATGGACACCTCGCCAGGTTGCGCAGCATGCTCCCGAACACTACCAAGGTAATTGGCAAGATCATATGCGTACGTTTTCGCTGATTCTTCATAACTATTCGAGTACAGGTCAGGTACATGACGAGAAAATATTGCAGACTTTAATCTCTTTTTTCTTATTTTTTTCGCATCTATGATCAAATATTGTCATACGCCTTTTGGTACATAAAATGTTGACCACATGAGGTACCCCCTCGAACTGTTCCAGAAAACAGTTTAGTTAGTTCATAGATCATGTCAGATGACAGTAAAGGCGAGGACATGGAATAATTTAGCATGCAAGATCTCTCAGTTCCTTTCATCCATCACTAACTTAATCAAATAACGTTGCTGTCCCTGCTGTGCTCAACAATTTGATAAAGCAAGGAGGTGAGAGGAAAATGAGCACTTGGATAGGAGTGCCGAGGACAGGAACAAAAGATACTGTAGTACTCATCATGTTATGTACCTGAGCATGAACTCATGTATGTGGGAATGCTCGAGAGCCCGGAGAAGCACAGTTAACTACTAAGAAAGACAAACATGCGCACGCCTGTCAGAATCCAATACAAAGTTTGAGGAAAAAGAAAGTGGCACCAGCACCACCCTAATCAGCAGCTTTATCTCACTTTCTCTCTCCTTGCCTAGCGTGCATGCCAATGCCCTAATTTATCAACCCCTCTGAGCCTTCCAAGTGAAACGGGAAGACAACATACTCATATAGAAAAACTTGAGGTTTTGAGCCTTCTAATATATATTCTCCTCGTTTCTTCTATTCTGTGTTAGCTCTTTGATCTTGATATGAATTCCACCCTTATTATTTGATCTTGATATGAACTCCATATACATATTCTCATAGTGAAGAAAGTTTACGTTGTTTCTGGATCTTGGCATTTACATGATTTACCTTTGCTGTAAACTCATGCATGATGCTTTTCTTCTTTTCTCGTTTCCCTCGTCTTGCAGACTGATAAGGCATCACTGCTAGCTGAGGTCATCCAACATGTGAAGGAGCTCAAGCGGCAGACGTCGGAGATCGCCGAAGAAAGCCCTCTGCCGACAGAAGCCGATGAGATCCTCGTCAGCTCCGCGTGTGACGAGGAGGGCAAGCTGGTGGTGCGAGCGTCGCTCTGCTGCGAGGACCGCGCCGACCTGCTGCCCGATCTCATCAAGGCTCTCAAAGCTCTGAGGCTTCGGGTGCTCAAGGCGGAGATCACCACAGTCGGCGGCCGGGTCAAGAGCGTCCTCCTCATAGCCGGCGAGCAGCACTCGAGCGACGACGACCAGCACCGATCAATGACGGCCATCCAGGAGGCACTGAAGGCGGTCGTGGAGCAGACGGCGAAGAACGATCTGTCGTCCGTCGGAGGAACGAAGAGGCAACGGACGAGCAGCTTGAACAGTGTGCAGGTGGAGCAGACTGTCCATTTAGCTTGAGATCGATCTGATTCAAGAATCGAACGACCTTGCTGATTACCAAGAATTGCATGGTCATACAGCAAGAGTCAACGTATTCTTATATCTTAGTAAACTTACAGTGTGGTGTGGTGATAATTAAGGGGGTGTGCATTTTAGTATAGACATAACGTACCAGAGTGTAATTTGCTTGGGTTTTTAATCAGGTTTGGTGGGCATCTGCACCTTGTTTTTAATCTATGACAAGAGTGTTTGCATGGGGTTGAAACTTCGATCTTTGATCAATATTGAAATGCATAATAAATGCTGTCTTAATCAATGTGATCAAATATTTCGAACGACTGATCTCTCTCTCTCTCTCTCTCTCTCTCTCTCTCTCTCTCTCTCTCTCTCTCTCTCTCTCTCTCTCTCTCTCTCTCTCTCTCTCTTTTTCCTTCCTCTCAAGTCTCAATAGAACTAGTGGTATGTTCTTTTCATTCCGGGTTAGCTAAGCGTGCTAAATGTGTTACTCCTAAGGGAAGTTTTAGTTTCAGAAGCAAATGTGGGATCCGAAAGTGTAGTTCAGTATATCTGACTAATTTAAGATTTGATACTAAGACGTGCATTTTCGTTTCACCAATCAAGACATCTTTAACTGATGTTTCTATTGTTCATCCCGCTCGCTATCCTCCCTCCCCATCTCTTAGGATGGAAGTTATATTAGAATGGACCTTGTCTCTCTGTCATTCTTCCTGAAGGTTAAAGCCTCTTAGTATCTAGCGTTTGGCTGCTTCTTTGCTTTCCCGGAAAGGAGCCATGGTAACTTTCCTGACATGGTCGCAACTCGCAACACTTCGAAGAATAAAATGTTATTCTGAGATCTGCGAGAGAATTGTCTCTCCTTTTGGGGGGATCAATAACACTTGAGACTTGACACAACTATATATTGAGCTGTACGCAGAATCTACCTCGCTTTGGTTGTTATGCTACGACTGCTTTGACTTGCTGTTTGAATAGGATCAGAGGGATGGGGACGAGGGGGAGGCGAGAGAGAGAGAAGACAAGAATAGAAGCCAGCCAACCAAAAGGTTCGTGGTGCAATTGATAGAGTTCGGAGAAGAGGGGGAAAAAGTAGGTGTAAGAAAAAGGAGAGAGCCCACTTGAGGCATGGTCTCAGCCTAAAGGGGATCGGGGGTCGCAGGTCCACACGTCCCCTCGCCAGGGCTACAAATTAAGTGGCCACTAAAAAGAGACGCCACAGCTAAAGATGTTGCAGTTCGCCAAATATATTCCATGATGACCCATTAGATCACATGAATTATTAACCTTTGACCATCTCAAGTGCTACAATCCGAGGATTAATATCTCAAACGCGTCTAAACTGCATATCTGATATACTTGGGTTTATTATTTTCTTTTTTAAAAAAAAACTTGAAGCCGTTAATTATATTTCCTAATTAAATCCATGATCTCCATGCTAAACACCCATTTTTTTTAAAAAAAAACAGCCAACAGTTTGATCAAACGGAAAACAAATTCGAAGCGTCATTATTGCGTGATTGGGAAAATGGCACTAGAAAGAGTAAGATGCTCTTAGATAACTACTGATTTTGTATCATGTCCATCAAGCATTATGTTACTAGTAATTTGCTCATAAAGGCGCTGCTTAACGACATGATACACGTAGTGCTGATGATATCCATGTTATTATCAATTTTTTAAAAAATATAGTGACTGCCAGTTGCCATGTACGTGATAATGATACCATTATCACATTTTAACAATCATAGGCTCATAGATATTTTTTTTTGTAATAGAAATACAAATAGATATATAGCTATGAGTGGCAATGTATTTGGCAATAGCATAAAATTGTATTTTAGAATGCAATCTTTTTCAAACTTCTAACACACGCGCCTTTTGAATAAATTATTATTAATGTTTTAAATCCGATGCTATAACCGAGAGTATCACAGAGGAGGTACCTAAGTGCATGCTATTTGCGGATGATATAGTACTTTTGGCGAATTCAAGAGAAGAGATTAATACAAAATTGGAAATATGAAGAAATACGTTGGAGTCAAAGGGTTTTCGTTTAAGTAGGAATAAAACAGAATATATGCATAACAATTTCACAAATAAACAACTTAGAGACGATTTGAAAGTTAGGTTAGGGGAGGATATAATTCCTCAAGTGACAAAGTTTAAATATTTAGGATCAATTGTAAGACAAGATGGTGAGATCGATGACGATGTTAATCATAGAATTCAAGCTGGTTGGTGTAAGTGGAGGAAAGTCACTAGAGTTCTTTGTGATAGAAAAGTACCCAATAAAGTTAAAGGAAAATTCTATCGTACTGTTATAAGGCCAGCAGTGTTATATGGTAGTGAATGTTGGGCTATGAAGGGACAACATGAACGTAAAGTGGGAGTAGCCGAAATGAGGATGTTGAGATGGATGTGTGATCATACAAGATTAGATAAGATTAGGAATGACCATATACGTGAACGAGTCGGAGTGGCTCCTATTAGTGAGAAAATGGTAGAGAATTGTTTGAGATGATTTGGTCATGTTCAGAGAAGACCATTAGATGCGCCAGTAAGAAGAATAGATCAAATAATTTGGAGTCCGATTAAAAGAGGGAGAGGGAGGCCAAGGCGGACACTTGGCGAACTAATAGAGCAAGATCTATTGGTGAATAATATACCGAAAGGTTTGGTTACTAATAGAGCGGAATGGCGTCGTATAATCCATGTAGCCGACCCCACCTAGTGGGATAAGGCTTTGTTGTTGTTGTAATGTTTTAAATCATTATTTATTATGTTAAATAATGCTTATAAATTATAATTAATAAGAAGGCAGAAACGTGCTTGATTATTTGAAGGGTCCCTAGGAAGAAAGAAAAAAAAAAAAGAATGGAACACACCAATGCAAAAAGAGCCAAGATTCTTTTCTTTTTTTTCTTTTTTTTTCTCTAGCTATGTTTCAAAAGGAACTATCTAAAAAGGCAGGCTTTCGATGAGAGCTTTGTGGTATATACTTTAGAGCTTAAAACTTTTCTCAAGCCAAAAGAGGTACAAAGCAACTTTATTAATTAATCATCAGAAACCCTTCTGTGAGCTTGGTAGCAGACTACTTATGTAAACTCAAGTAGACAATAAAATATATCGTAAGGAAACTTAAATAACAAAGCCATTGAACAACAACAACAACAACAAAGCCTTATCCCACTAGATGGAGTCGGCTACATTGATCCATGTTCATGAGATTCGACAGGATTTTACGCTGGCTGTCGGGACCTAACACAACCCTCCTCCTTTATCCGGGCTTGGAACCGGCTATAAAACATAGGCGGAGTTTACTACGAAGGACCAAAATCATAGAAGCTACAAGTCCAAACTTCAAGGGCTTCGCATCATTGCTCTAAAGCTTTAAGAAATAATTTGTTTCCAAAACGAATGCCAAACAAGTATGTCAAAGCCTTACATCAAACACACATTCTTTCGTATGTTCTGCTATAAAATTAAGGGGCAAACTTATTATGATTAGTGATTATAATAACAACATTGTAGATATGGATAAACAAGTTTAAAAGTAGGGAATAATGTGCTAAAGTTTAGTTAGTGCTGGAAATATGAGCAATCCCTGAACAGCACCCAAATAAACTGATTAGTCATTTTACAAGTGAAAGAATCAATTTTTGCAGTAACTTTACATAATCATGCATCAAGGATTCGCCATCTTAACAACCGATCAGACAAAAAGGTTAAAGATAAACTGGTACCATGATCATGTCATTACTGCAGAAGTTGAAAGGATGACTGAAAAGTAGCAATTGCATAAAGAGTTTTTAGAATTCTCATTCAAACAAACAGTATAAAATGAGTTCAACAAAGGAAGAAAAGAAAAGCCCACATGAAGGCAAAAGGCAGCTTTCCAACAGATAATAAATTGTGACTTCTAAAAACAAATGAAAAGGTTCAATTAAAAGATTCAACAAACCAACCTCACAAAAAATGGTCTAGGAAAGTACATAATGGATCAATATGTTATTAAAAGTGCAGCAGTGACACCTTAAATCCTATTACGCCCTTACAGGAACGAGTGACACTGATTATCATTATCAAAACTACAATTTCAAAATAATCAACCATATTTTCCTTACTGGAAAGGTAGTGGGCACAAAAAAAAAACAAGAATAACAGTATAACACTTCGTGGAAGTTAACATAATCCATCTTTTGACAGTGAAAGCCAAAAGTTGACAAAGCTACATCTGACAAGTTTGGTACCTACGAAGACTGACAAACGAAAGCCAAAAATTCCCAGGAAATAATTCAATTCCATTTAACTGAAAAGTAAAAAAATTGAATATATAATCAGGATACATTTTCCCTCCACAGTGGATGATTGACATGTTCCAAAAAACTGAATTAAGATTTCCCTTAAACTTGAGCATTTACAACATTTGTAGTCCAAAAGGTCTTCTATAGGTAGATAATTCAAAGAAGAGTTGAAACCAAAATCCAGAGGATTTCTGCATTTTATGTAAACAACGAAATATCCAAATGGAATCTTGATTCCTATAGCAAAGATGCCTTACCCACTGTAAACCTAAATCTCAACCTCAGGAGCCACTTAATTTCACAATACCAGGAGAATCCGAGAACAACAAAAGAGTACATATTTGTAAAATGTATCTAGCCGCCTTACTAAACTAACTACACCAAGACAAAATAGCCTTAAGAAGATGGGCATGACCAACTTTTAGAACTTGATATTAAAAAACAAATGAGCTCCACTATGACAATGAGCTGAAAGAGAAAAAAATAAATGATGAACTTTATTCAAATAAATGGTCAAGAAGTGGGTTTATGTGAATCAAGAAATAAAAATGCTTAAGAAGGATAATATTGAAGTCACTGGCACGTAGAAACACATACCAAATGCAGCCGAAGGAAAGTTATCCCACTGATGACAAACCAATCTAAAACGATGAAATTTGTAACATGCTAGAAGCGGAATAAATTGTGTAAAGGTTAGAAAAGAGGGAGAGGAAAACAAAACAAAAGAAAGAAAAATAAATTAGACACATAATACCACATGTAAACAAGGCGAAGCAATAATTTTCCCACATTATGTAATTAAGTAAAAAAACCTAATATTCTGCCCAACTGCCAATATAAAGCATAGAACAGATTAAATTAGATAGTAAAAAAGAAATGATGACATGAACTGCATGGTCTATGCAATTCCACTCATTAGATATCAAACATGGATTAAGAAAAAATATTTTTTCATTGGACTACTATCATTTCTACAGAAGACAATAGAAAGAAACAGGAAAACAAGAAGGAACACTTTCGCAGGGAAACCAAAAGGAAAAAAAATCCCCCTCTTGCCCATGCGTCCAAGGCGGCCCCTACAAGTTGCCGCCACTCTGCTGCCAGAGGTTGATGATGTCAGTGGCCTGGTTGAGAAGGATGATCATGCGCTTCTGTGAGATCCACGGCTTCTCCTCCAGCTTGGACTTCAGCTCCTCCCATGCATCCTTGCGTGGCCAGAAGTAGTAGGGGCTCAACGGGATCGCGCCGTGTCCTGGGATCACCTGGTCCAACGCCAACCCAATGTTCTTCTCCATCCATATGAACTTCAGCACCAGCCTCGGCTTCCCAATCGTCTTCACCACCACTGCCGCCTTCTACAGTTCCTCGCCCATGATACATCACATCACATTCCATATATAAGCCAATCAGACGTGACAAGATCAAGTTCTAGTTTATTCTATAGTTTGGGCAAGTATATCTATCCAAAGAAGATTTTTTTTTCTCTCTAATTGTAGCATTTTAACTCCCTTCAGCTTTCCGCCATCAGTCCATCCGACAAGATAAACAATGATGATTGAATGCACAAATTGCATAATCGAGAAAAGAAATGGTTTTGGGGGATGGATACGTGAATTTTTCTTTTGTTATTTTTCAGGTAACATGCGCGCCAAAGCGCAGGCTTTCTTATAAGAACATAATAGAGAACATAAAAAAAACGGAAAATAAAGAGAGAATTTACCTCTGTTTCCTCTTGTACCTGGGCATTGTCTTCGGTTTCGAGCACTTCGGCGGCAGCCTCGGCGGCGGAAGCAACGGTGGAAAGGAGGCTTCTGGGAGGGTTTCTAGCTGTGTGGGCTTTACTTCTGATGAAAAAGGCAGCGGTATCACTCGGACCGAAGGTGGTAATAGAGGAAGGGGAGAAGAGGAGAGGCTTTGACGGAGTTGGGAGGAGGGAAGGCGTCAACAGGTGGCTTCCATGAACTGATGTTGCCGAGATGGAGAACATTTTGATGCAGAAGAGAAGAGGAACAAGAACAAGAACAAAAGAGGAAGGGAAGGCACGGAGAGCAAAGAAGACTGCGTCCTGCTACGCCAAGAAAGATTGGGGGATGGATATGGCGAAGGATAAGGCTACAAGGCGGAAACGAAGATGGGCTGAGTCACAGGACAGCTCGGCCCATGACAAGGGCCCATCAGAAATGAACGGTCGACGAGTGGTGGAGATTCGAGATCTTTCGGTGGCGTCCACCAAATTTTTTGTGGGGAGGGAGGAAGTGTGGCGAATATTTTGTGTGTGGACTGTGGAGGGGAAGAGAGAGAGAGAGAGAGGGAGAAGGAGAGTTGGGGAGGGAGTGGATTCTGGAAATGGATACGGGGCTGTGCGGTAGATTCGCCGCTCTGTCGCCTAATCACGTTCCAAATCACAGACCAGGTTGCATGATTTCCTTCTTTCCTAGACGTGTTCTCTTTTTTTCTCTGAAAAAATTCGTGTCGGATGCTTGTAAAATGCACATTTTTTAGCTTCTTTCCGAAGTAGCTGAGGCAACCCAGGTCATAAGTTGAACTCTCGGAGTTCGATAATTGCTGTTGCTACTGATCTTGTTGCTGATTTTTAACTTTGTTGCAAGATATGTTTGCTGGAACTTTTTCCCATTGCTCGGGAAGTATTATTGCTCTAGTGGCTGCAGATATCTGCGGCTTCGACTCTTTGCATGCCCTTTTTTTTCCTGGATTTGCCGCCAGACCTGTTCTGGACTCATTACGCTGAACTCCAGAAGTATCTCTTCGCACCATCTCTTGCGATGTCCGAGTTTGAGGCTGCTAATCTGAGACATGATACACTGCAACAGAGTATAACGTGAAAAAAATTTGTTGATTTTTTTCTTTTCTCTGGATCTTATGTTCTTTTCTTTCGTTATATAATCATTTGGGCGATGCTCAGTGGTCATATTCATAACTTCCAAATTTTGTACAGAAGAGGTCCAAAACTAGAAATATCTAACGTTCTAATTTCAGTGTTTGCCTAATAAAATAAATGCTAATGATATCTGGATATATGCACAACTGTTATGCAGGGGATAAGATATCTTCCTACAGGGGACAATGTACAACTCGTGGTATTCTTATGGCGCTATCAGCAACTGGGCCTGGAAAAGGAGGGGGCTTGTTGGAAAGACCAACAATTGAGAAGGCTACACCTGGCCGTGAATCTGAGTTTGATCTGAAGTATGTGAGCCGTATCTAGAGCTTGGTTATTATCCTTGTCACTTGGACCTCTGCTTCCATGATTATGTGTTACCACATCTATTACTGTTTGTGATTTTAACATGGCATATGGATGCATATGAAAATTTTCCTTGTAGAACCATTAAAAACTAGAATGCTTGTTTTGTTTACTGATTGAGCTCTTTCAACATGGACACATGGTTAAATAAGAATCATTTTGATCAGTCATCTTTTGAGGAATCAGAAGCAATCTAGTTCTGTGCAATGATTTAAGAATCGTTTTGACCAGTCATGTTACGAGGAATCAGAATTAATCAAATGAAACCAAAAAACTTGTATAGTTCAGAGATTCATCTTTTGCATTGCTTAAGCGAAGGATTTATAACCGTTTTGTCAGGTCAGGTGTAAGTAAAATCATAGAAACTGTATCCATAAACCTAAGTTTTTTTTATATTATTTTGATTCTTATACCTTTGCATTCACAATTTACACAAAATGGCAGCATTTATCAAATTTTATAAAAGGATATGCATTATAATTCCATCTTCCTATTAAGCTAGCTATCACTTTGACCATAGGCTACCTCTTGGTATTGATGGATGTAGGAGGCACATAACTTGGAACCATAATTCTTGAAGTTGTGTATTTAGATGTATGAAGGAATGGGACAAAGCAATATCACGAAACTGTGGGAGTTGTGACAGATAAAAAAAAGGAGGGAAGCTTTCAGAAAACACTGCATTTATAGAGGAGAGAAAGCCCCAAATTGCGTTGTTTTATGGTACAGGAGGGTCTTATTTTTCCATAATTTCAGAACATTACCCAACCTTTCTTAGTGTGATTACCTCATATATTTACAATGGGAGCTCAATCGACATAAGGATGCTGAGAGAGTTTGGAGCGAGGATCACCTTAAAAGCAAATTCAATGCAAAACTCAGAAGCATATAGTGATTTATTTTCAATTAATACTCAGTATTAGGCAATGAGAGACATGATGATTATGATAGCTAGGAGGATTAAACAGCCGTGGCATCTAACATTTGAATCCTTGTTAACTGGTTATCCATTTGGTTGTCTCCAACATTTCTTTGGTGCCATGTCTTCTAGGACTGGACTTTTTTCTTTGAGGGGATAGGTCTGGACATTTTATCATCTTTAAAATGAGGCTCACGTAGTCCAATTTATTTTGTATGGTTACCACTTACCAAGAAGTTACTGTGAGCAAGCCATATGCATGAAACTAATTTTCTATTATATTTGCTTGTCTTCCTTTTATTTTTTTTATTGACATCTGTACACAGGATTGCCATGTATTTTGTGATATTTGACAAACCTCTTATTAAGTTTGCAACACTATGGAGTATGGAATATCAGAATTCTGCTGTTTATAAAACTTCCAGAATCACATTGTCCTAGAATCCATACATCGTCACTTCCATTTGCACCCATTTGCAGGAAACGTAGGAAATCTGCTCCCCCTTATCGAGTGATACTTCACAATGACAACTTCAACAAGCGCGAGTATGTAGTCCAAGTGCTGATGAAGGTTATCCCTGGTATGACACTTGATAATGCAGTCAATATCATGCAAGAGGCGCACCACAATGGGCTAGCTGTTGTGATAATTTGTTCTCAAGCCGACGCGGAGGAGCACTGCATGCAACTCAGAGGCAGTGGTCTTCTAAGCTCAATTGAACCTGCAAGCGGTGGCTGCTGAAGCCTGCAAAAGTAGTCTCGTTGGATCATATACCCTCTATTTGTGCTTACCTGTTGATAACCCATTTGAAGAACGACAGAGATCTTGGTAGTAGTGGAAATGAATATACTGCTGTATATAATTGTATACTTGTTCTAGGTATCACAACCACAATCATAAAACAGCTTTAGTTTAAGTATAAATAAATTAGCCTTTTAATGGATCTTACATATTGGAATTAGTTATCTGGCCTTACTTGAAAGGCTTGAGCAAGCTTTTAGTTGTTAATTGTAAGTTGCAGACAAACTCGAAAGGCTTGAGCAAGCTTTTAGTTGAGTAAAAGTATGGATGCATGGGTTAAGAAGACTTGAGTAAAAGTTGATGAGGTTGAAATAATGAATGTTTGTAAAAATATATATATATCAGAATAGGATTTAATGGGGTCCTCCCCCCGTGTAAGGGGGGAGGACCGCCCTCTCCCCATCCGCGCCCGTCGGATGAGGATCCGACGGGCGCTTTTTTTTCCCGATTCAAGAGTAAATAATTATTTTTTTGTCCGGTTTTTTTTTCGTCGGAATGAGTTCGTTTTTTTGTTTGCCCTCGTCGTCTACTCCGCACCCACCGGCGACCGTTGCCGTTCCCTGCCACGAGACCCTCGTCTTCTCGGTGAAGATGGGGCGAAGAAGGTCGTCGTCGCCCCGTCGGCTACCGTCGTCGTTCTCCGCTCGCGAGGTCACCGTCGCCGTCAGATGGGGCGAAGAACGCAGGATTGGAGGCAAAGAGGTTGCCTCGCCGCACGATCTTCGTCGCCGTCGCTCGCGAGGTCGCCGGCTGCGAGATCGTCGCTCGTGAGTTCGTCGTCGACGTCGGATGGGCAGAAGAAGGCCGGATCGGAGGCAAAGAGGTCGCCTCGCCGCACGATCTTCGTCGCCGTCACGAGATGGCCGCCGCTCGCGAGGTCGCCGCCTGCGAGATCGCCGCTCGTGAGTTCTCCGTCGCCGTCGGATGGGGCGAAGAAGGTCGGATCTGGGGCGAAGAGGTCTCCTCGCCGTACGATCTTCGTTGCCGCCACGAGATCACCGCCGCTCGCGAGGTCGTCGCCACCGCTGCTGCTGCCACCGATGCCGCCGCTGCTGCTGCCACCGATGCCGCCGCCGCTGCCGCCTCTGCCACCGCGTTGCTCGCTGCCGATGCTGTCACCGTTGCCGCCGCCGTCTGCCCGTTGCTGCTGCCGCTGCTAGCCGTTGTCGTTGCTTGCTGCCGCTGTCGCTGCTTGCTGCCGCCGCCTGCCCACTGCTGTTGCCGATGTCGCCACCGCCCGCCGACGCCGCTCCCCCTTTTCGATTTGTTTTTCAAGCCGAACCGTTTCTTTTTTCAGTCAAACCGGCCCTCTGAACCAAAAAAAAAAAGCAAGGATGGGGGAACCCCCATTAAACCCATCTGAATACGACTAATATGAGTTAAATTTAACGTATTTTTTATTTGAATGCAAGGATTAAGAGAGATTAAATTATGAAAGTACTGTTACTATTTTAAGGGGATTTTATTTAATTTAAATTTGATTGAGAAGAAATAAAATGAAATGAATATACATATTTTAAAATTTCTTGTGTTTTGAATCATGTGATGGGCTCATATGCATCAATCCAACTTTACTTAATTTTTTTAATATTGTATTTAAGATTATCAAAATGGATGGATTAGTGGCGGAGTGAGGTAGGCCCTGTCTATTAAAATATAAATTTTATAATAAAAATTTATGTTTGGCTGCTCTTAAATAAATTTTGTATGCTACTTTAATAAAAGGAATTCTTTAATGTAATAGTAAGGAGGGAGGGAAAAGAGAGGAAGGGTAGAAAAGGGAAGATAAGGAGGGAAAAAATAACTTCCTTTGGCAAAGGGAAGGGAAAATAATAAAAAGAATTGATTAGACAGTTATATTTTTTAATATATTTTTTCTTATAAACATTCATAAGGATAAATAAGTAATTTAATCAATTAATACTCTTTTCAAAATGAGTCTACCGGAGGGAAATCTCTCCTCCATTTATCTTCATTATCTCCTACCCAAATAAAGGAAAAAATAATTTTCCCCTCGCCTAAGTGAGAAGTAGTTAGATTTGCCCCCTCGCTATTTTTCACAGCCTGCGTTTGGTTGGAAAATTTGGAGAGAACGCTAGTTTTCGAGAACTAATTGATTTGATAGAAAAATTTGGGTTTGTGTTTAGATAAAAAAATATAATAATGAGGATTTAAAAAGTTGATGTGATGAATAAGTTTTAGTCAGTGTTTGAATAACAAATGATAATTAAGAATATAATTTATTATTTTATGAGGTATAAAATTATAGTAAATAAGAATATGTTATTAATATTATAATTTGCGTAAGTCATTATATTATTAATATTATTTTTATTTATTTTGATTAAATATTATTAATATTATAATTTACGTACATTTTAAGATTGAAATATAATATATTTTTTTAAAAAAATAATTGAATAGTTTAATTAATAAAATATTTATTAATTATTAGAACTAATTATTTTATAATTTTTAATTAATAACATTTAAGAAATTATTTTATAATATCCCTAATAATGTCTTAATATATTATAAATTATATATACATACATTATAAAACAATTAAAAAATAGATAAAATTTTTTAAAATAAATCAAATATTGCGACTGAAGTTGAAAAAAATAAGAACTTTCCGAAGGCAAGAACTTTCGGCCGGAACATTTGGTCAAATGTTTCGGCCGAAGGTCACATGTCACACACTGCGTTTGGAAACAAAACGCGATGTTCTCACGTTTTGTTCCCAACCAAACGCAGCCATAAAGATTCTATAATATTATTTCAATATTTTTCTATTTTTTATTTTCATCAAGTGCAAGCATGATTTTTGAAATAAATAAAGAAAATATTATTAATTATATTATAAATTTAAAAAAGTTTTCATAAAATAAATTTATTATCAACGTATATTAAAAATTATTTATAATATAATGGTACTATGTATTAATCATATTATTGTCAATTTCTAATATGTAGCATAATTAGGAAAGTACTCTTACTATTATGAGAGATTAAATTATGAAAGTACTGTTACTATTTTAAGGGGATTTTATTTAATTTAAATTTGATTGAGAAGAAATAAAATGAAATGAATATACATATTTTAAAATTTCTTGTGTTTTGAATCATGTGATGGGCTCATATGCATCAATCCAACTTTACTTAATTTTTTTTAATATTGTATTTAAGATTATCAAAATGGATGCTACTTTAATAAAAGGAATTCTTTAATGTAATAGTAAGGAGGGAGGGAAAAGAGAGGAAGGGTAGAAAAGGGAAGATAAGGAGGGAAAAAATAACTTTCTTTGGCAAAGGGAAGGGAAAATAATAAAAAGAATTGATTAGACAGTTATATTTTTAATATATTTTTTCTTATAAACATTCATAAGGATAAATAAGTAATTTAATCAATTAATACTCTTTTCAAAATGAGTCTACCGGAGGGAAATCTCTCCATTTATCTTTATTATCTCCTACCCAAATAAAGGAAAAAATAATTTTTCCCTCGCCTAAGTGAGAAGTAGTTAGATTTGCCCCCTAGCTATTTTCCATAGCTTGCGTTTGGTTGGGAAATTCGAAGAGAACGTTAGTTTTCGAGAACTAATTGATTTGATAGAAAAGTTTGGGTTTGTGTTTGGATAAAAAAATATAATAATGAGGATTTAAAAAGTTAATGTGATGGATAAGTTTTAGTCAGTATTTGAATAAAAAATGAGAACTAAGAATATAATTTATTATTTTATGAGGTATAAAATTATAGTAAATAAGAATATGTTATTAATATTATAATTTACGTAAGTCATTATATTATTAATATTATTCTTATTTATTTTTATTAAATATTTTAAATATTATAATTTACGTACATTTTAAGATTGAAATATAATATTTTTTTTTTAAATAATTGAATAGTTTAATTAATAAAATATTTATTAATTATTAGAACTAATTATTTTATAGTTTTTAATTAATAACATTTAAGAAATTATTTTATAATATCCCTAATAATGTATTAATATATTATAAATTATATATACATACATTATAAAATAATTAAAAAATAGATGAATTTTTTTAAAATAAATCAAATATTGCGACTGAAGTTGAAAAAAAATAAGAACTTTCCGAAGACAAGAACTTTCGGCCGGAACATTTGACCAAATGTTCTGACCGAAGATCACATGTCACACACTGCGTTTGGAAACAAAACGCGATGTTCTCACGTTTTGTTCCCAACCAAATTCAGCCATAACGATTCTATAATATTATTTCAATATTTTTCTATTTTTTTATTTTCATCAAGTGCAAGCATGATTTTTGAAATAAATAAAGAAAATATTATTAATTATATTATAAATTTAAAAAGTTTTCATAAAATAAATTTATTATCAACGTATATTAAAAATTATTTATAATATAATGGTACTATGTATTAATCATATTATTGTCAATTTCTAATATGTAGCATAATTAGGAAAGTAGTTAAATTTATATTATAATATATACTATTATAACTTATTTTAAACAAATAATTATACATATTAAAAAAATTATTATATAACTGAAGATCTTACTTTAGATTTTCTATTTTATAGATCTGTCCGATCTTGACTACCTAATTATATTCAAGTATGTCGTATCATTTTCTTAAGACCTCTCACTTCACCTAAAATGAACCGGCTCCTTCTCAATCTTTCGCCCAAAGAAAGTTTTTGATGGGAGATTTAGTAGAGATGGGTTATGTCTAATTAGGATGTGGAGGTTTAGAAATTTTATGTCTTATTTGGATACAATTTTTTTTTTAAAAAAGTTAAGATTGGGTTGGTGTTCAGCTCATCAATTGAATTAAAATTAAATTCACCAAATTTATGATTTCAAAAAGTTAGAAACTATTATTCCCATTGTAACCTTATTTCTTCTCAATCAAATAAATTCTTTTAAGAATAATAAAGATACATAACTTATATACTATATTTTGTATCTGAAAAAAGAGTAAATTAAATTAAAGCAACCCATTCAATTAATTTATATCTAAACATGATTTATCTAAATATTCATGACACTCAACTTTATCAACCTTCACTACACCATGTCCTCAATTTAAAGGTTTTGATGTTAAATTACTTAATACTTATATTACTCCAAAGACATGGAATGTTAAATTTTTTTTACTTTCGGACTTCGAAAAAGCATCTTTTCTTACCGAACTCAGCACTTAAACCTACCATGTTAGTTTTTTTTTTCTTTTTTGTAAGAATACTTTTTAGGTGCGTACATTTCTAAAAGATGTATTCCTTGATGCTCGCTTTATCAATGGTCTAAAGAAAAGATGTACGACGTAAGTGCTTTGGACAAGGAGAAAGAATGAAAGAATCAAATTTTGAGAAGTGAATATCTTCCTTAATATTCGATTCTCATTTGACATTTGACGTAGAACGAGTGTAGAATACTAATTTTATTTATTAAATTAATAAAATAATTATATATTAATTTATTATATATTTTAAATGGCAAATATGATTAAAATTAAGACAATCGAATTATTTGATGATTTTGATCAAATCATGTTAATAAATATAATTTATTTAATTTTGGATGATATATTTTTATTATTAAATAACTCAAATAAATATATATTATTTTATTTAAGAGATAAATTATAATTATATTAATTAAATGATAAAAAATAATGGATGTAGAACGAAGTGCTCTACGTACTATTAACCTCTAATTTTTTTTATGCTTTCTCTTGTAATTACTCGTAGATATTCAAAATTATTAGCACTTGAGAAGTTCGAAGCGGTGAAGAAATGTACCTCCTAATTAATTTATTATGATATAGAAACCTTTAGTTATATTTGACGCTTCTTTAATTATGAATGACTATGACACAAGCACTTTGAAGATAGAAATTAGAAAGATCCTGTGAAATGTACCTCCATAAGATGTGACTTGCACAGTCTGCTCCCGGTCTTCGTGGGAACGGAAATGTAACCAGGTAATTTGATGCAATAAACGGGTTGTCTAAGTCTTCAAACTTTCCAAGCTACTTAAATAATAATTTTGATCATAACGCGTGAAGGCGAGTTCAGACATTCGGTCAGATCTTACGAAGTTCTCAACATCATCGAGAACTAAAATGAAGTTCTCAACATCATCGAGAACTTTTTAGTGAGAACTTCTTTGTTGATTAGAATTTTAATTTCGGTAGAGTCCACGAGAACTTCATTAAGTGTTTTCTAGAATTTGATGAAATTCTACTCAAATGTTTTCATCCAAACAGGGACATAGAACCCACGAAACTTTCCCCAGTGTTTGAGAGGATTAGTGCAAATTTCATCGACAAATCTTCATTCAAACACATCCCTAAGTTCATTTCAACAGCGAATTAGTCATGTTACTAATAAAAATTGGGTAGAGTGATAATCCTCCTATAAAATTTCAAGTTTAAATTTTTCTGAATGTATAAAATTTTTGTCGAGAGTATCTCTGTCAATGTCAAATAAGCGATACATGATGATCTTATCGGATTATGTTTGCGCACAACATTAGTGCCACACTATTGCTTCCAAAAGTCGGGGGTTGGAAAAAAAATGAATTAGTCAAATTAATAATATCGTATATAACGTAAATAATTAATGTATACTTAAATTCTAATCAATGTTTAAGTAATATGTCATTAAAACTTATATAATTAATATGCATCCAAGGAATGTATGATTTTGAGATTATATTTATCTAAATAGTTAATAATAATAATGATAATTGTTATGTTGCTGTTGTGGGGGCTCGGAGGTTCCTTCTTTTCACGTGTGCTCTATGCTCATTCAACCATCTTCAGTGTTCTGTTTCCAACTGCCTCCTCCTCTTCCTCCGACGTCTTCTTCGTCTGAGTTCCAAACTTTTTCCCATGCCATGAAGTCCAACAGCATCAGCAGCAGCGTACGGGAGCCGCTTTTGCCGCCCAAGTTGGGATCCTTCCGCTACGCCTTCGATCAGCGCAGCAAGGAGCGGCTCTTCCTCTCCTCATCCCTCGCCAGGCCACCTCCTGGTGCCGGCGAATGGGGCTTAGGAAGCTACTACGGCGAACAGGAGAGCGCGGAACGATGGTCGGTGCGACGCTGGGCCCGCGACGTCTCCAAGGGGATCGCCGGCGCCTGGGGGAGCGCGCGGGCGCTGGCCGCTACGGGCTGGCAGCTGGCGCGGTCGGACCCCAGGAAGGTGGCGTTCGGGGTCAAGGCGGGGCTGGCGCTCTCCATCATCTCGTTCATCATATTCCTCAAGGAGGATACGTTCAGGGACCTCGCCAAGCACTCCGTCTGGGCCATCCTCACCGTCGTCGTCGTCTTTGAATTCAGCGTAGGTTCGTCGGTTCTTTCTTCGCCATTTGCTGTTCGCAATTCATCTTCCCCCTGCCTCCCTCTCTGCAAATGAATCAGTTTCATTCTTTTTCTTTTCCTTTCTTTTTTCTTTATCAAGATTCTCTGCATTATTTGGATGTTTGGAGTGTCATAAAGAAGCTAGTGCTTTTTTTTTACTGCGATACTCGGAATTGGGATCAAAATCTTGTTCGCTGCCTTTTGGGGGTAGCTAAAATATAATGCACGGTGTCTTTTCCATTCTTTCTAATCCTTTAACCATGTATCAAAAGGAGCCTTTTGGACTATTTGGATCTTTGGACAGACAAAAATGATATGAATTTTACCATATCATGTTTTTCCCTATTTTAGACGAGATCAGGAAGCGAAATGGTGTGTTTTTTTTAATCGAAGTAAGTTTATGAAGATTGTCGGACGTTAACAATCAAATATGATTCAGACTCCTCCTCACCTAATCAATAGAGGCAAGAACTTGTGACACTAAAGTTGTGGTTTCCTTCTGTTTCTTTCGTTCTGAGATATTTGATGACTCTGCTAAGATTGGTTCGAAGTGGAATCGCACATTTGAAACATTCTGAACGTTGTCCTGAAGGTGCCACGCTGAGCAAAGGGTTCAACCGTGCATTAGGGACATTAACTGCTGGAGGCCTCGCTCTAGGGATCGCAGAACTCTCCACCTTGTGTGCAGGATGGGAGGCGGTGGTGATTATTCTTAGCATTTTTGTAATGGGTGAGATGGATCACAAAATTATTCTTTTTCTCTCTTTAAATTCAAGTTATTTGCGAGCATGAAATACTTATTTGTATTTTATGATACCTTTTGGCCAGGATTTCTTGCGAGCTTCATTAAACTCTATCCAACAATGAAGCCATATGAATATGGATTTCGAGTTTACTTGCTTACATTTTGTTACATAGTGATGTCCGGATACAAGACAAGGCAATTTTTTGATACTGCTGTGAGTCGGTTTTTACTTATTGCCATTGGTGCTGCTGTTTGCTTGGGCGTGAATATCTTCCTTTATCCAATCTGGTCTGGAGAGGATTTGCACAACCTTGTTGCGAAGAACTTCACGGGTGTAGCAAAATCTTTAGAAGGTATTGTTTACTCCATGCAGTAATCCAAGTCAAGTTGTATCTTATGAGTTATGACTAATCTTCTCGCAAATTAACTCACCATTTCCTTACTGGCAGGATGTGTCAATGGATACCTTGAATGTGTTGAATATGAAAGGATCCCTTCAAAAATCCTTACATACCAAGCCTCTGATGACCCTCTATACAGCGGATATAGATCTGCTGTTCAATCCACAAGCCAAGAGGATGCTCTCGTGTGTATCTACTCAAATGGGTACTGTCATCTCGAAGTTATTTATCGTGAGTTATAATGTTCTTGTTTTCATTCTCAGTTAGGTTTTGCCATCTGGGAGCCACCACATGGTCGTTATAAGATGCTGAATTATCCTTGGAAGTATTATGTTATACTTAGCGGAGCACTTCGCCACTGTGCCTTCATGGTTATGGCATTGCATGGATGCATACTTTCAGAGATTCAGGTAGGATGATTTATATTCTATGTTGACCATCCTCATCTTTGTTTGATGACCTATAATGCAAATTCAAGAGTATCTGGAATTTGAGTAGCTTGTTAAGATCTATATTGTTCTTGGGTAAAAACTCTTTGGATTATTTCCTCTGACCACCCTTAAACTATCGTGAATTATCACATCTAATCCCAGACTACGAACTTCATTTTTTTGGTACCTAAACTATCACAATTTTTTCAGTTTGGTCCTTCCGTCTAATTCCGTCGACTTCTCCGTTATTTTTTATTTTTTGCATTTGTGAAAAGTCTATTATACCTCTCCTTTCAATTGAATTCTATTTTTGCATAAAATAATATATAAAAATAAATTAAAAAAATAAAAAAAAAATAAAAACCACACGGGGAACCCCCCTTGGCACCCCCCCTTTCTCTTTCCCGACGCTTGGAAAGAGAAGGGGGGGTCGCCGCCCCCCCTGCCGTCGTCGTCGACAGGGGCGCGGGGTCGCCGCCCCCCTGCGTGCATCGTCATCGTCGACGACGACGACAGGGGGGGCAGCAACCCCCCCCCCTCTTCAGTCTTGATTTCGCTTGTGTCGTTCAATTCTTCCTTCTTTGCCTTGACTTCTACTTCACCGGCATCGCGCAGCGCCAGGAATGCCCGCTCCTTGGGGTCTCGCTGAGGACTCCTCCCTCAGGCCTGCTTCGCTTACTGATCCTTCGTCCGATCCGGGGTCATCACTTGTGTAGCGCCAGTGGAATCCGCCATGTGCAGTCTGACTTCATCAAGCAACTATCCGTCCATCAAGTCTTTGTTGGATTCACTTCCCTTCGACTTGCGCAACGTCAACTTGTGTGGTTTGGCTTCTTTGGAGTGAAAACAACTCTTGTATGCATTCAGGAATAGCTCAGAAGAAGAGTTGTCTCAGGGTCGTGCAGAACACGATGAAGAGTCTCGTCATTCGACCTGCATGACTTGACTCGATGCCTTCATATTGCGGGTGGCCGCAACATAAGGTCTCCCTTCCGTCGAATGTGAAGTACTGGACCATCTCACCCTCGATGATCGTCCTAGAATTTCGACGGCTTGAAATAGAACAAGCTCTTTGATGATGACATTTGCAACTTATCTGCTTCGGGTGCTTTGGGTCGCTATGATGAGCGACAAGAGTCTTCCCACGGATGTTTTGGGACACTTCAGGTCTCTTTGTGGGCTTGACTCAATGTCTCTATGTTGCAAGTGGCTGCAACGTAGAGTCTTCCATCCCTCCGCCGAGTGAAGAGCGCAGAACCACCTCCTCCTTGGTGATCATCTGATGTTTCGGCGGTCTTGAGGCGGGACAAGGTTCTTTGATATAACAATCCATACCTTGTCCATTTCGAGTCGCCATGATAAGCGACATGAGTCTCCCCACGTTCCCTTGTGGTTCAACTCACTCTCTCTAAGTTGCAGATGGCTGCAACGTAGAGTTCATCTATCGAGTGTCGAGTGCGGGGCCACCTTACCCTTGGCGGTCATCTGATATTTCGATGGTTTGAGGTGGAACAAGGTTCTCGGATATGACACTTTCTACCTTGTCCACTTCAAGTCGATATAGTGAGCGACGAGAGTCTCCCCACATTCTTGTGATTCAACTCGATCCTCCTACTTCGATGGGCTGTCTTTGTCTTTGGCATATTATCTCCTCTTTGCGACTTTTACTTCTCTCCCTCACCATTGCCCTTGCCCAAGGGTTTTGGTGGTATGACACTTGTCTTGGCATGAATGCCTTAGCAGCGACGACTAGCGAGCGGAGGTTAGGCGATCCTGTCGTTCCAACTCCGTCCTAGTCCAAAGCTTCAACCCCTCTGCTTGAAGAGCACCAACGTTGGGTCTTCATCCTCCTGGGAACACTGTAGGCGGAGCTCGGTGATAACTTTCACGTCCTCCTTCGACATGCCCATCTGGCTGATGCTGAACAAAGCGATCTTGACCTCAAGTCCCAACTTGTCAGGGCTTGCATAATTGATGAGCTGCCATTTCCTCTGTCCCGCGTCTCGATGGGATCCCTGTTTGCCATATTCCACGTCGTCGTGATGGCAACGCCATCCTGAGTTTGCCACATCTTGCAGGGTTCTTCGGATATGCCTTCTTCCGATCTTGGGACCTCCTTTGAAGCTTAGGCAACACCTTTGGGGTATGGACGGGGCGAGATCGTTGTGGTCGTTCACAAAGAGGATGCACCTTAGATGCTCGTCCGTCCGCAACTTGGACAAAGTAGTGCCATTGCGCTTGTCGGCAAGGATCATGCGCCTTTGACGTACTTGTCCATCGGGCGGCTGACCCTTGTGAAAGAATAGCCGTTCCGGGTCTTCAACGAACCATGGGGATGTTCGTGAAGATGCTCCGCTTGAGCAAGCAGATCGTGATTGGTGAACTCATGGCATGAGCTCCCAGCGTCACCTCCATCTCCATTCGAAGAGACGACATCGCCGGTGTGTCCTTCGAGCGATCCTTGGAGGCCGCTTCGATTGCTCGAGGCGTTGTCCGAGAGAAAAGGGTACTCCTTCCTTTGGTTGGCGACGGAACGCTTGACAGTAGCATGCCAAGGTTCGCCGATGCTCGACGCTCAGACCATTTGCCAAATTGGTCGTTGAATTGGGGCGTCGATTTGCGTTGGCATATAGCATGTTCATCTCAATCCTTGATGGATGACATAATTGCGGGGCGACACTTGACGAGGCAGGCAAGGCTAACAGCTCGTCCGCAAGTGTTTGCAAGTAATCAACATTTTGCTCCATTCCTGAAAGTCTAGCGTGGCAGGCGATGATGCGGCACACCAAGATGCTCGTGATTGATGCTCCTTAGCCGAAAGGGGACCATGAACCTTGACGTTTAAACTGGAGCCAACTTCTCCCGTGAAGCGGTTGTGCACTTCACGTTGCATGACTGGGCATGCGATGCGACGTCACAAAATACCGAGCAGCGTCAGGTCGTCACGATAGTGCATGACCGACAATCCCTGAATGTGACACGGGGCCTCCGAGTTACACGATGTTCGTGTAAGCGATCTCATGATATGAGTAGCGCAAGACCATAATGCGGAGCATATGGCCACTCTTGACACAGCACGACATTTCAAGATTCCCGACTGTATACCTGGGGTGGTTGATCTACTCGAGTGAGTAACGCATGACCGTCCCGGTTAGGCGGGGCGATCAGTCCGTCATCATGATGCATGACGGATGTTCCTTGACACGACACGGGTGTACAAGGAAAATGCTGCGAGGCACGACTGGGCATGCGGCGAGGAAGCTTGCCACGCATTTCTCGTTGGTGTTCACGATCAAAGACCATGGTACCAGTGCACCTGGGCGTGATGGAGTTTTTGAGCGGAAGCACTTTTCCTACTCCAAGACACGTTGCGACGACACAAGCGAGTCATCTTCGTTGGGTAATCCGAGCAGGAAGAGCTGCTCTGATATCACTTGTCACGGGGTCATTCTCGGACACTAGACCGCGTGCGGCGACTAGGCGGATAGGCACCTAGCCAAGCCTGTTTTGAGTTTGCAGCGGAAGTTTTATGGTCGAGACAACTATGCCGAGAGTCGCTCTTATAGGCCTTCAATCACGAACACGACTAGAGTGTTGGACTACTCATCATGGGACCGTGACATTAGCGCATTGCGGCACTAATGCAGGCGCTTGGGCGCTTAAGGTCCGAAGGGGCAATCGTGGGTTGCCACCCCACGCTCAAGGCCATGACACTAGAATTAAAGGAAAGCTTACTTGTATTAAATATGATGAAACATAACATACAATTGAGCCTCGGAAGGCACTAGTGAACTCCTCCCAATGTATCGTAGGTATAGGAGTCTTGTTACATATTGAAAATGTAAAAGACGTACCCTACATGTAACATCACCTACTTGGTCATTCATAAGGACGACCTTACAAGATAAATGCCCTAAGGGCGGATAATTTGGTACTCCGCAATATTACGCAGTGCGGGGCAGCTGCATGTGTTCCAAGGTTTCGTCATTGAGCGACCGAGAGCTATAAGTTGAGCGGCACTGGTGCCGCGAGGCTTCACGCTTCGTGTCACGGGAAAACGCTCCGTGACACACGCAGGGGGGCGGCGAACCCCCCCTCCCCCTTTCGTTGACCTAAGGGGAGGGCGTGTTTTTCTTTTTTTAATTATTTTTATATTTATTATTATATATTATTTTATGTAAAAATAGAATTCAATTGAAAGGAGGGGTATAATGGACTTTTCATAAATGCGAAAAATAAAAAATAACGGAAAAGTCAACGGAATTGGACGGAAGGATCAAACTGGAAAAATCGTGATAGTTTAGGTACCCAAAAAACGAAGTTCGTAGTCTGGGGTCAGATGTGGTAATTCGCGATATTTTAGGGGTGGTAAGAGGAAATAACCCAAACTCTTTTGACTAGCTAATTATAATATGGTACATGATGAAGTGCAAACATGGTGATTTTTTGCTTTTTCAATTCACAACTGATCTCAGCTTTCCAGACATTCTCGTGTCTGTGTCATCTCCTGTGACCTGGATATTTGATGCATTTAAGCATTTGCTTCTCATGGGAAACCCTTTCTGCTTCTTCCTACAAAGAAGATGGTATATATGCTCCTATCTCCCTTGGCAGGTAGAAATTTTGGTTCCTCTCATTCTAGGTGAACTCCTTGCCTGAGTATGGATTACTTTGGGTGCTAGTTCTCTATTTTCTCTTTAACAAGTTGTTGGAAAAAAGATCAACTGGGTTTTACATACCTTCCGAATCAGACCAGGATGATCCAGCTTTGAGAGATAATAAAATTTGATTTCTTTTTTCTCTGTTCTTCAATAGTTGGACTTGCATTTCAATTTGAGAGGAGGGACTAAAAACGCCCATCTGCTTTCATTTTGATTATCTCTGCTTGCTTCTCTAAGTGTAAATGACACCATTCTGTCACCAAAAATGGCAAATATATGTCGGCAGAGGAAGATTTGCTCTGCAGAAGGCAGTTCATAGGAAAGTAACCTATACGTAGTGCAATACTAATGAATGGGGTGCTACTACCTCCATTTAAAACCTTTGAGTAAATGTTGGAGCACCCTTTTAGTCTGCTTGGACATATATTATTGAGGAAGTTGTTTAGTTGTTGGCATTTTGATGTCCATTTTATCTTGCAGGCTCCACCAGAAATTAGACAACTCTTTAGCATGGAGCTGCAGAGAGTAGGCACTGAAGGTGCGAAAGTGCTGCGGGAGCTTGGAAATAAGGTAAAGCTAATGGAAAAACTAAATTCACCAAACTTCCTGGTGCATGTCATTGAGGCAGCGGAAGAGTTGCAGAAGAAGATAGATCAGAAATCATTCCTTCTGGTGCATTCACATAGCTGGGAGATTGGTAACTTCCCTCAAGGAACTAAAGGCATCATAGACTGTGGTATTGTCACGGAAGAAGAAAAGAGACTCTTTCCAACCGAATCAAGTAATGAAGCACTAATTGATCAAGGACCATTTCAATTATCGAAAAGTTTTGACCCACGTAACTCTGTGATTATTGATGTTGCTCGTTCTGCTCCAAAGCCAGGCATTTTCTATGATACACAGATATACTGTCCTCAGAAATCATTCATTTCAGATTCAGGGGTCAACGAAGAATTATCGAGAACTTATGAAAGTGCTAGTGCATTGTCTTTGGCGACATTTGCTTCACTTCTTATTGAGTTTGTTATACGGCTTCACAATCTGGTGGATGCATTTCAAGAGTTAAGTGAAAAGGCTAAGTTCAAGGAGCCTACTGAAGAGCCAATATCAGACGACGCCAACTCTTTGACCAGAATACTGAAATCATTTGGTTGAAAGTTAGGAATTCATTGTTATGGGGGGCAAGCAAATGAAAGCTACTAAAAATATTGGCTAATGGCTGTTATCATCTCTTGCACGTTGAAGTGATATTTTACTCTAGCAAGGTCCTTTTTTACACCTTATTTTGTTACCGTGCGTTTTTATGCTCAAAGAGCAGAAGCAGGTGAACAAGGTACCAGATCAAGGCTCTGGATACAAGATTTCTCACAAGATTGTGATGATCGAATTATTATTATTATTTTGTATCATAATGCGGTTCTACGGAATCTGCTGAGACAGTTGTAAGACAACTATAGTATGAACACCTTTTTTATTGGTCTGGAGAAAGAGGACAAATTGATTTCCTTTCTTGATCCAATTGTGTGTTTTCAGTAGGTTTCAGCTAGTGGTCTGTATGAATTTTTGTGTGTATTGTTGCTGAGTGCAATCCTTCGATTTCTGGAATAAGGCATGATTTATTTGTCTCATTTGATCCTTGAAAAGAAAAAAAAGGCAACATTGTATGCAGTTGGTGGGGTAATTGGAGGTGAAAAGAAAAGAAAAAGATACTGAACTAAAATAAACTATTGGCAACTTTAGTTTGTAATTTGATTTCCATTTATGAAACCGAAGGTATAATTCTGTTTCTTACATTTTTCCCATGGAGTTTGATCCTAAAGACTTCTCAACTCTCCCGACGTGGTTAGGTGTTCAATCCGATAGCCATGTCATAATTGTTGATGAAGAACTTTATTTTCACAGGCTTCATAGAATTAACTTTTTTTCAAGAATGAAAAAAATGGGCGTGTTTATTTTATGAGCAGCTTACGGCCAGCTTAGTTTAGTCAAATAAACGGTTCAGATAGCATAGTTATCAACGTTATCAAGCAAGCCAACGGACAATAAACAAAAACGCAAACGCATCCATAAGAATCTCTCTCTTCCTTCCGCGCCCAGCAAGTCGGCTTCATAACTTCGTTGTTCTCACCGCCTTCTCATCCCGCCGCCTGGCCATGACGGCGTAGATCGTCAGAAGAGGAACCTCCTCCTCCACCTCCTTTCTATTGTTGGAGTTACATCACCTCCGCCGTCACCTCGCGCGCTTACATCCCGGAATCCCTGGTCTCGGCCGCCAAGGCTGGCGTTGTCATCTTTCCCAAGGGCGCCGCCGCAGCCATCGAGCGCTCCCCACGGTGTGTGGCGTATCGCCCTTGCTCGGTGTTCCCTGCGAGCTCAGCGGTTTCGCCTCTGTTGGCTGGCGCAACCGTGGGGTTTTGGCGTCGGCTAGCTCTCCTCCTCTCTCCATCTCTTCACGGACGGGGCAGATGTCGGAGGAGGAGAAGCACGCCAAGTTGGGCTCGTTCAGGATGGAGGTTTTAGGTCGCCACGTTGGAACCCTAGAGAGGGTTTGTGGCCGGCAAGTGACCTTTACTTGATTGCTGCTGTTCCTTCTCTTTTGGGTTAGTTTTACTTACTAAAACGAACAAAAAAAATTGGTCTTTTTAGCGGTGAGGAGACACATATGCCTTTGTGCGACGCATCCTGGGATAATCACTCGGCCTCTCACAAAGGGAAGTGGTTTCATGAGCTCGATGGTGAGTTCTACTCAAGCTAATTATCTTTCTTCCTTTCCTTTGGGGGGCAAATAGTTGGACTTGACGGATTATAAATTTTTCTACACATATACGAAATATTAATAGTCGCTTAATGCTCCAAACGAAAAATTCATTCTTCTTTGCTGAAGTTGGAATTCGTCTAAAACACAATGAGGGCTAAAGCCTAAATGTCTTCATGTTTGAACGAAATATTGCCATTGTCCTATGATAGTTTTATGCTTGGGATGAGATAATGCTGTAACGATGATTTCTTCTATGTAGGACTGCCAGGACTTTTGTGTCTTAGGCTCGATGTTTGTGAGAAATCTTCAAACAGAGTTAGCAGCTACTCAGACGAGGCATTGGCTTGCCAATTGAGTTCTGATGGATATGTTGTGAGACCTTCATCCATGGAAAATGAATACTGGCTATTCCAAATAGGAAAACCAGAAATGGAAGCGAATGTCGAGGAAAATTTGGTAGACTTGTTTGCTTCAATGCTAACCAAGAATTTAGAAAAGTAAGGAATACTGATAGTTGTTGCATTTGTTCTTTCCTTTTGTGCTTTCTTTTATCTGGAACAAATATTTATCATTTTTAGTGAGAAGAACATTCGTGTATGCACTTGCCATGTCTCATGGGAGGACTTTGGTTTCTGTTGTCAAATTAATGACCAGTGTACGACAGAACTAGGTGGTAAGTGTTAATTTTTGTGTTGCTAAGCATGTTTAACATCTATGCCTTTGATTTCACTCTAAAATGTGAATTTCTGATCACACAATGGTTTTTTTTTTTTTTTTGAGAAGAGATCACACAAATGGTTGTCCTTGAACTGTTGTTTATTTAATCTACCTCTTTGATATTTTCTCCGAAGTTTATTCCATGTTATTGTAAGACTATCGGCATGCTATCCATTGTGAAAATATCATGTGACTTCTTATTCTACTGTTACTTAATCTATTATTAGTGGATTATTTTTCCAATGTCAAATATCACACATAGTCTGGTCCAGGGCTAACATAGATTGGATAGTGTCAACCGGAGAATGATTTCTGAAGCTCTTTTTTGAGGGGCATGTCAGTAATGGTAACATCACATATCGGTCCAGAAACAAAAGAGCTGTGGTGTGTGCTTACCTATGGGGAATATGGCAGCAAAGGAACTGTGATTTTCCAGGAGGGTCGCTGTTAATGGAGAATATTGTTGCACACTCTTGGTCTTTATACTGGGAATGGGTTACATGTAGATGATTGCTCCATAAGACACTCTGTACTATACATATGGTCTTTTGATCACCTTTTTGAATGAAATTGTGGAGGAATAACACCTTGTTTCTTTCCTCTTTTTTTCTCAAGAAAAAAATAGTGAACTTATTATCATGCAGACGTAATTGGTTGCCTTAAATATTTAAAACATAATTTGCATTGATTTACACAGCCACTATATGCAAATGTCGAAGTTCTTTGAGTAAATAGTTCACTCAATAGAAAAACCCTAACATCATAGATAAGGCGCAAATGCAATCACAAACTTGTGATTCTAGCTAAAGTGTTGCCAAAGAAGTCATAGATAATTGCATCATCTATTAATTGCTGGTTTAATTTTGTTGATTGTGTTGGTGAGAGGTTGCTTCTTTTTTCTCAGAACAACTAGTTGATGGCTTCATGAGTACATTTTAACAAAAAATTGGAAAAACTAAATTTGAAATGTCATTAGAGGAGCATCCTCTTTAAGGTGAAGTTAACTCATAATTGATGATTTTCTCAAAGAAGAAAACTCATAATCGATGAGTGATGACATTTGGTAACTCGCCGTAAAAAAAACATTTAGTAACTGTATGCAACTCTGCATCACCTAGTCAATCATTTTGCATGCCCTTATAATGTTTTATAATCCGAACAAATTGATCAATCATCCTCTTGAAAGAAAATCTGAAAGTAATTATGCCTTTTGGTAGAATTTGATGAAGCTGCCACTTCTTTGACAGCATGATCTTTGTTTGCCTGTTTTGGAGAACTGTCTTGCTGTTAATACAGATCTTCCATATGTTATTATATGCGTTACATTCACTATGATGAAGTTAGAAGTACACATTACTTCATGCGAATTTATTTTTCATATACAAATGTGAGATGATACACACATTCTCTGATATGACTGCTTTCATTTAAGCAAGGATGCTAAATTTATGATGTCCAGCATCCATCACTTAAGTTGGTGTTTGTGCTCTATGACTAAGCAAGATATAGATAGTAGAGTAAAAAAATATAAAAGCTTTTGACTTCAAGGAGGAGGAGGGTTGTGTTAGGCCCTCAACGTAAAACTCTGTCGAATCTCATGAACATAGATTAACGAATATGGCGTCGTATGATCCATGTAGCCGACCCCACCTAGTGGGATAAGGCTTTGTTGTTGTTGTTGTTGTTGACTTCAAAACAGTTAATATTGATGGTTTGGGAGCGATGTATTGTTGACCTTTGTCCAATAGTTCCTTTGGTTCTTGACTTTTCTTTTCTTTTCTTCTTTACGGAAGGGAGGATGACCAGTAAATTTGGGCAATCATCCGGATGTTTATTCATCTTTTATATTGATGCCCTAGCTAAGTTGTTTCGCTTCCGGTTCAGATGATATATCATTTTTTTATACATTTCTTCTGATCCTGAATTTCAATAGGATGTTTTGTGATCATTCTGGATGTGTGATATACGATGGAGATGCTCTTACCAAGTCCTCCCCAATCCTATGGGCCATATAATTGTAGCCATATTATTTTTGTGAATGAGTAGTGTTATGTGGAGAACGTTGCACAACACTTGTAAATCTTTCTTTTCATATTAAACATAAAAAATGGATGGCGCCCATGTTCGATAATCATCCTTTTCTCTAAAAGAAGGATTTCAAAAGCTGCTTAATCTATGCAGGACCAAAAAATGATATTTTACTATCACTAGTCTGTTCTAGGTCTTTACTATCAGCAGTATTACATGCAACTTTCAATGTGCAAAATTTGATTTGTTGCTTTATAACAGTGGAATCTGCAATGGATAAGAGATCAACAGGGCCAAAAGATGATCTCTACATAGTGTCAGCTCTGAAGGAGATGGACAAGGTAACTACAAAAGTTATGATCCTTGTTTGCAATTACGGTCATTTGTATATTGAATGATGTTCAGTAAAGTTTTTAATGTTTGTAGACAATCAATGGCGCAGCTCAAACTAATTGTTCAAAACACAACATGACACTTTTGAGGCTATCAAGGCTTGATGAACCTCCTGATGTTGGATGATCCCTTGTATGTGTGGTTGCAGCCAGAAACCAAACGTGTGGGGGAATGTTTACTTGCCTGGTCCGAGATATCTTACTTCATGAGAGTTGGCTTCGCAACTTTACAGGAAATGCACTGGCGTTTTACCATCACGAATTAGTCCATTTCCCTGTACATGTGGATGCAACTCAGGAAGCAAATTTTGTCTGAAAGTAGCTCTCTTTTCTTTTCTTCTTTTTTTTTTTGTATTTGGTATAGCCTCAGGCCATTTATAGATGGGAGTTGATTCTTAAACCATTATTACTATCATATGCGTAACCTTCCAGCTATCATTGTATGTTTTTAACAGTAGGACGTTGCATATCAATGAATGTAAATGGATGAAGTAGAACGAGTCTTAGCTAAAGAGGTATTGTAAATGCAATTATGCATATTTTTAAATTTGTCTTATAAGCGCTGAACAGCTCATTAAGTCCCGCCTATTTCTCATTTATCCTTTTTTGGTTTCGAAGTAGGAAAAAAGTGCGAACCACAATGTATGTATTTAGAAGTCATCAATGAATGAGTAAATTTAGGTCATTCAACTTAAGAGGTGTTTTTAGTAAAATGATTCAATTTCACTTTGAAATACCGCGGTCATCAAATTTTAGAAATGTTTTAGCTGCGATCATCACGATTGGTTATAGTCAATAAATTTGTAAATCATTGACGTGAATGTTTATTAGACATAACGCCAATATTTTCTTTCTCATCTACATTAGATTAAAAATATATAAAAATGTCACGACAACATTTTTTCTTTTTGCTCTATTCAAATTTAATTTTGTATGGTCATTCAATTTTTCAAAACTTTCAAACAAAATAATTTAAGTTTTCAAATTTTAATCGCAATCATCATTGAAAACTTAAAATAAAAAATACAAATAAATAAATAATTGAAGGCACTTAGATTGACTTAATACATTTTTTGGCATGACCCACTCAAATCGAGACGTCCAAAATTTTAATGTGTATTAAATATATAATATTATGATAATTAATAATTTTAATTAATGAAATAAAAATAAAAATAATAACATACTGATTATATATTTTCCCTAAAATTTAAAATAATAAAAAGTATTATAATTAGAAATAAATAATATTTTTTTACACGAGATTT
Source organism: Pontederia crassipes (assembly GCA_030549335.1). Taxonomy (NCBI): domain Eukaryota; kingdom Viridiplantae; phylum Streptophyta; class Magnoliopsida; order Commelinales; family Pontederiaceae; genus Pontederia; species Pontederia crassipes. The sequence continues at coordinate 1,396,360 of JAUKPH010000017.1, forward strand.
TTATCGGGACCGAGTCATCTAATGGGGGTGCTAGACATGACCTAACATTCAACGGGTTGAATCAAATTATTAATTATCATAATATTAAAAAAAATAAAAAATATTAATTATCATAATATTATATAAAAAAATCATATTTGTCTCAGCAACCCGCTGATTGTTGGGCTGTGCCTAGCACTCCGATAGATTAACCCAGTACGATTTGGCTTGGCCCAAATGGAATCTTATGCGAAATTTTTTTTTTCTAATTCAAGTATTTTTATTATTTCAAATTTTAGGACAAAAATATAGTCGGTGTGTTGTTATTTTATTTCCTTTAATTAAAAATTATTAATTATCATAATATTATATATTTAATACCATTAAAATTTTGGTTGAGTCAATCCAAGTGGGTCGTGCTAAAAAATATTTTGAGTCAGTCTTAGTGCCTTCATTTTTTATTTATTTATTTTTATTTCTTATTTTAAGCTTTTAATGATGATTGCGATTGAAAATTTAAAAAGTTCAATGATAATGTAGATGCAAAATTAAGTTTGGATAATGCAGAGAGAAAATATTTACGTGACATTTTTAAAAAAAAATTGACATGGATGAAAAAGAAAATGTAGACATGGTGCCATGTAAGAATTTACCATGTCAACGATTTCCCGGTTTAAACGTTTCTAAATTTCAATGACCATAATGTTACGAAATGAAATTGGATGATCATGAAATTTACTTATTAGGAATGTGATATCAATCATCTAAACTAAGCTTGTGATAACAAATATCGGCCGGTATGAACTTAGTTTTATTTTTTAAATAAAATACATAACTATAATTATAATACTAAAATGTATTTTTTTATTGTAATAATAGAAAATATCAAATTCACACAAAATGGGAATAATGTTAGGATAAAATTACTAAAGACCAATTGAGTAATTTTATTGAAAAATTTGTGAATTTAGAATATAAATCAGAAAAGTATTTTGACTGTTCTAATCTTTTAGGATTAATAGACTTTCATTGAATTAGTGATATGTTAATTGTAACGCCTCTGGTGTTAAAAAAAAAGAAGATGAACGGCCGCATCTTTCCTCTCTCCTATGTGCTCTCCATTCCTCTCCTCTCTTCAATGATCAGCAGTTCATTTATACAATATAATACATTATTTTCATAATAAAAAATATTTTTAAGCAATGAATTCAATTTGAGTCCAATCAAAACTAATATTTCCTTTTTGAAATATAATGTATTATTTTTGGAATAAAAATTAATTTAGAATAATAAATCCAATTTGAGCCCAATTAAGAATAATCTTTTTTTTACTCATTTAACACTTTTGCAAGTTTAAAAATAATTTGATAATTCTTAAAATTATAGTACATTATTACATAATAATTAATTATTTTAATATCCGTGCATCGCACAGAATTTCGTACTAATTACCTAGAATAAGATTTTAACAATCAAACACAAATAAAATTAACCACGTAGAATGTATCCACTTATTCCATTCACCAATATTGTTAATCCAAATGGCGCCTAATTAAACGACGGTTTCTCCAACCCACGAAGCTTTTGTTGCTCGTGTGGGACCCCAACGTGGCTCCACACGTGACACGGCTGCTCCCACCCAACCCCTCCACGAATCCAGAGACGCACGATGACCACTAACATCTTTCTGCCCTGACGCGCGCTACCGACCACTAACATTTTGACAACTCATCAACGAGCGGTGTCCGCATCACTTCGTGAGATGCAACTGAGTGGCGCAATCCGCGGGTAAGTACAGTTTCTACGCGCTACGGTGCACGTCCAGATTCGTCTGTTACCGAGGCGGAGAGCTCGAAACAAAATGGACCCCCAAGAAAGGTTTTTTACTTTTTTAAGCGCCATTTTTTTTATTAGATGCCTTTGTTTTTTTTTAATTCTTTTGCCGCCCCAAAAAAGCGCGCCAAATCAGTCGCGAAACTTTGCCCCAAAATCCCTCCCTCAAAGTCAAATCCATTTCCCTCCTCCCAACTCTCTCTCTCTCTCCCCCCACCCCCCAATACCCCGCCGCCGCCGCCGCCGCCGCCGCCGCCGCCGTCAACTTCTGAACCTGCACAGGTAATGGTCTCGCTGCACCTCGCGATATCTATCATAAAAAAATCGTATTTTGGAGTTTTACTCTCGATCTTCCCTGCTTTTCCATCGACTCTTTGGATTTATCGGCGTTTCTTGTTCTTTAACAGACCAATCGATGCTCCTTCGAGGCTAAAAGTTAGATTTTCTTTTGGCAAAGTTAGGGTTTTATATTTCTTGGTTTGGTGAAGCAAATGATTCTATGGTTTCCCGTGGATGATCAAAGCTCTGTGATCCTGGCCTTATTAAGAACCATAGCGCTATCGTTTTTTTTTTCTTTTTGACATTTCATTTATATGTTTGGTCATAAATATGAAAACTTTATATATTTTTGTACTCTGCTTCTTTTCACGTGATTATATCTGATGCATGTTGCATTTCCCTTTTGTAGTTCACCATTGTCAGGTTAACCTTTCGCATTTGAAATTTTTATCAGGTAGACCATGCTTCTTCTTGTTTATCTCGCAATATTCTTGTATTGAGACGTTTAGATTTTTTTTATTTTGTAAGAAAAAAATCTATAATAAGCACATGTGTTGGCGGATACTGAGCATGAAGCTAGCAATGAATAATATATATTAAGAAAGATCATAGACGTTATGAAATTTTAATAATGAATTTGACTATCCAAGTTGGAACTTTGTTTGGACGATATGTTCTAGTTTTTAGGAAGATGACATAATAGTGGACACCTTTGAGTTAGCTGCCAAATTGAAATTTCTGTTTCTTAAATCAAATCACAGGAGAAATTGTGCAATATGCAGTATCCAATTTGAAAAGATATGACTCTAAGAGATGCTATTGGAAGTATTAACAATGAATGTCATAGGATTAAATCTATTCAGACGAAGGCACAAGTAACAAAAGATCCATATGCAATAGAAGGATTGCAGAAGACCAGTGTGCGATTGTAGAATGACAATTTTAGCTGCAAGAGCATAGCTTTCTGCACATTGTTTCTCTGCCAGATCTACCTAAACACTTTGGAGGTAGGGGCATTAAGTTTTCATATGAAGTAGGTATGGTTCAACCCTGCATCATTAAATAATTGATAAAGAGTTTACTTAGGATGGCACCTTATCAATTTCCCATCCTAAGTATACATTGATTCAATCATAGGTCATCAATAAAAGCAACCAAACAATGTAAGGTTCCACACACAATGCACTTATGACCACATTGTAGAAGAGAGTACACGATGACTTAATAATTGGCAACAAAAATTGTACATGCCTGAAGAAGGGAGGTAGAGTAGAATGTTAGTAATTCAGCTTCCTTTACCCTCATTAAAAAATCTGTCCATTGCCAGCATTAGAACAGGCCATCATTAAAATTTGTGTGAGGATTTGACTTATATGCCATAGCATTTGTTGTCAACTGGAAAGAGTTTAACAAATGAGCCTTTTCATTTGTCATCATAGGGTTTATGAACTTTGATTGTTCATGAGTATTTAGATTTCTTGCTTTGAACTCTTGTTTCCTTTCTCATATTGTAATGGCCTTTTAAGTTGATCCGGCATTTTCTCTTCAATTTTCATCTTTGATTTCCCTGGCAATCTGATATAATTTTCTTTGTAATCCATTCATTTTTCTGCAGTATGATCTGACAGAAGTGTCCATTGGTTAAACATAGATATTTTCATTTTGCTTGGCTTGCAAGAATGTATACTTAAAGATGGCATTGACGATCCAATTATTGTTAGCTTTCATGTTTTCTTCTATATTTGGAAGTCAGCTGCCATTGTGTGTATCTTAACTTGAAGAAATAGATAGTAGGGTGTTCGCTGGTGGTTTCTTATAGTTATCTAAGGTAAAAGAGTTATTTTCATTTATTATTTTGCTAGTGTAATCTAGTGATACTCAGATCATCTGTTAAAAGAAAATTCCGCACAGATGATTAGTATTTATCTGATCAATTTAACGTACCCATGGGCAAACAGTAAAATGTAGCTGGATTTATTTTTATTTAGTTAAAGATAATGGTATCAGCTTGAACAACCCCTGGCAAGTGTAATTAGGGAACAGTAACAAAGTTCTATCCTAACAACAAAAGGAACCAGAACTAAAAGGAGTACTTCTTTATCCAGGCCTCTTTGTTGTTTACTCCATTTTATACCTTCATGATTTGTATGGATTCCTGGAAAACATTGTGTGCTCTTTTCTACAATTTAAATGGTTATTTCGGTGTGTATTGTGTGACAAAGGCACTTGGTGCTACAGTGATACCCTTCTTTAGCGTCCATTCTTCATAGACTATCTAGATACAATAATACAAGTGATAAATTACTCTACCTCTTTGAGAAATAGACCTCTATATCAAATTACAGTCAACAATTAGTTTTTCTTGATTCCCCTCTTCATTTCTGCACATTCATAATCAAAGTTATGTGCAACCTAATGGTGACTCCTAATATAAGTGATCTTGCCCATAAAGCAACTGGATTGTTGGGAAGGATCCATGAGGGTGATTTACATGTGTTGAAAGATCACAGCCATTGATGCTGAAATTTGTTTTTTCTTTGTTCTTACTGTAAAGCGTGTGCATGTATTTTCTATACTCTCTACTCATGCTGGCTCTGAATAATATTTTTTTTGAAAAGGTTCTGAAACATTTTGATAGTCTACCTTTGTAAAGTTCAATCTGTTACAAGTAAACTTGTTTTTATTTTTTTTGAAGTCTCTTATCTTTGTAGAATCTTGTCCATCGCCTGCATAACTGTTAGTGTGAGACCTTGATTTTATTTTTGTGATGAATCACTTTTAATTTCACGTTTTCTTGACTTTTGCTCTAAAAGAAAAGTTTCCACTACTTGGCTGTTTTTACTCAATCTTCTGATTTATCTTCATTTTTATTCGTATTCATATTAGTATTACTCAAAGATTATATGCTCATGATTATGGACGCTTATGCTTAATATTTATTTCCCTCTTTTTCCTTTTTGTTTCTTCTATGAGCTATTTTCTTGTAATGTATGTACCTGTTTTGTTGGTTAGTTGAAGCATTATATCTTGCTTTTTTGCTGGACATACTGGAGAATCTCACAAGTATTTTTACCCATTGAATTGAAACTCAGTGACACGGAGGACAAGATAGGGCGCTTGTGTATGGCTTGATTTCTTTTGGAAATTAGTGTTCCCATGAGTCCAGAATCCATGGCCTTCAAACAAAAGAAGCGAGTAAAAAACTTGAAGAACAAATACTTGAAACCAGGTGCACTTGCTCAGATCCGATATACCAGGACCAGTAGCAAATCTTGCACAGATATAGGCAAGAAAAGAGTTGTGTTGGACTCTGAGAAGGCAAAAACAGAATTACTGGATGGGAATGATATTGCTACTCTCAATGATACCCCTATTACATCGCCCATTAGGATCAACATTCTGCATGTGCTAGATGTGACACAGCAACAGAAGCAACCTGTAATGCCAAAAGATGCAGAAAATGTTTATTATGACAGTCGGCTTGAATCTCTTCCTGTGGAACTTCTGGTACAATTTCTTTTTTATTAAATAATTTTTATTGTTTTTTTTTGTATTAAAGTTGGATAGTTAAATTTAGGTTATGCTGATTGTCACGTGGTTGAAATTTTCATTTTGTTTTCTTCAGGTAAAAATCATGTCCTTTGCATCATGATCAACTGAGAGCTGTTTTTCATGTTTCCCAGAGAATTCGAACTGCTGTAAGTATTCTTTTTCCTTCAGCAGTGTTTCCTTTTGGATATATCTGCTATTGATGATAATATGAGCTTAGGTTTTTATATTGGTACAATTTGAACTATACTCTAAAAGACTAATCATTCACATCCAAAAGGTCCTTTTGGCAAGGCAACTACATTTCAATTACACTACTCCAGATAGGTCCAGGCAAGAAATGCTTAGAACCAAGACTCCTCTTCCAACTGAACACTGGCCTTTTTTGAGGTATCACCTAATTGATAGAAACGTGCACTGGTGACTTGTTGCTTTTTCATCCTTCTGCTACTTTGTTCTTAGTGTCATTTTTTTGCAGCAAGGGAGATATAAAAGGATCCCGGGGATGCAGCCCATGCACTCCAAAAGCTCCAAGACATGGGCCTCATCCTCCTCGTTATCGCTTGATGGATACGAAACAGATTGCTGCTGTTCTTTTTCAGGAGTCCACATTACCTCAGAGGCACTTGACTCCACCAGGTCTTCCAAGGCCAGTTTTCAAGCCAGTGGCTTCAACAAGAGTCCTTTTCTATGAGGATGAACTCTGCAAGGCAGTGGCTCAAAATAAACTTCTTTGAAACTTTTGCATCTATAGCCATCCTTACTTTCCATCCATATATTATGTACCTTTTGTCATGTATATATTGCCTTTTTGTCTCTTTGGCAAACAGTAGAAAAGTACAGATTTGCAACTTGCAAGTTCTGCACTAAGTATCAGTCGAAGTAGGAATTAGATGGTGTAAAGATGAGGAAGACAAGCTTATAATATCTTCCCTAGAAGTACTGGACACTGGTTGATATATGTACAGCATATATATAAATCTACAATTTTGCCTTTGGTTGTTCTGTGTTTGAGGATGCCTGATATGAATATGTGTCTGTGTCTCCATGTTTGTTAATTTGGACATTTTTTATGGCATCAGGAGCATTTCGCCTTATTCACTACTCAATATGTGGCTATAGATTTGTTTGAAGTTAACTATGTTGGCTTGCTGAAATTTAAAACTGCTATAGCCACTTGAGGCTGAAGGGCACTCAATTGGGTTAAAACTGACCGCAGTAAAAGGATTTTCTTATGTTTGAAATGCATAAACAAAAACGATACATGGAAATATTTTTTGACTAAGTTTTTTTTACACATGGTTAAATGCCAAGAAACTTCGCTTATATTTTATAGTCGATCTTAAGTCCAGATAAAGGAGGAGGGTTGTGTTAAGTTCCGATAGTCAGCGTAAAACTCTGTCGAATTTTATGAACATGGATCAACGAATATATTGTGTTGGTTACTAATAAAGCAGAATGGTGTCGTATGATCCATGTAGCCGATTTTACCTAGTGGGATAAGGCTCTGTTGTTGTTGTAGGTGGTTAAATGCCAAGAACAAACATTTTTCAGAGGTTTAGCTTCTCCAGGCAATGACAGGGAAATTTTGGATTGACAGATAAGAGAAACTAATATTTGTCCTTCGTGAAGAATGCACGTGCATATTTTAATATTATTTTGCTTGTATATAAGTGTAACATGACTTTAAGGTAAAAGTTTGCCTAACAATGGTCAATCTTCTCAAGAGAAATCCTTGATTGCTTTTTCTTCATTGTAAAAGGTGCCCCTCCTCCATTAAGCTATATTTTTGCGAAGTTAGAATTTTAATTAGTGAATAACAGTGAGATTAGAGTGTAGATTAGATGATAGCAATTTTAATGAAAAGTGTTTTCTTTATAAAAGTTGATTGATAAATATAACAACTGAATTAACGCATAGTTGTAAGAGGACATATGAATATAATTCACTTATTCTTATATTCATAATGATTAATTTAGTATAATGTATTTTTGGATAGCAATAATTTTTAAATATTATTTGACTAAAAAGGTTGATTATTCTAAATAAAATCTTATTTATACTGATAAGTAAATTTAAAATGTGAAATATTAAAATATAAAATATAATACATGACGTTTAAAATTGAACAATTTTTTTTATAAAAATATCAAATATTAGAAATAAAATGTCAAAGTACTATAGTTTGTAGGTTAATGAGATATAAAGTTTTATATTCAAATATTCAAACTCTACTTTGTAAACATATTTATCAAATATTAAAATTAGAGTTTTAATTATTCGAGTTAATTATTCTATACTTTTTGAGATACATAATGTCTAACCACCTAACCAATTCGAGTATCCCTAATCAAGACTCCATAAATCTATTTTAGAGCTATTAGCACCCAACTCCGCTAATCAGTTGCGCTAACCATTATAGTGTCATTAGGAAAATAAGGATTGTATTTGATGGCTAGTTCACAAAAAAATGAGGGTGTGGTGCTAAGTTTGGGAATTATAATTCCTTTCCTCAATGATCCATGAATCATGCTACAACTTAACTAAAACGTCAAAAGCTTTTTTTAGATAGGATCTTAAATTCTTAATATATTTATTTTGAACTCCTCATCAATTCGGTGACTCGGATCTATTAATATCTTACTACAAAGTACAAACAAAAAAGCTTGCGCGGCCAGCTCTTTGGTACTATTAGAACCGTATTTGATAACATTGTAATTATTTATCCAATGAGTTAAAACGAACAGATAAATGACAATTATTAAAGTTAACTCGTTGGTCACAATGAGAACACCATCAACTTTACGTAGTATGTGAATTAGGAGTTCTCTTGACTCTACAGTCACTCCAGTAACAAATTCCTAATTAACAGCAAGTAAAGTATTCATCTAATAAAGTTTAAGCCGAAGGGACTAATTAATATATTATGAATTGGTCTCGCGAGAGCATAAATAAGTAGGCTCTCATTTTGTTTGTGGCAAAATTAAAAAGAAGGGTTAATTCCTTACTACTCCCTTTAACTATAACGATTTTCGTGTTAGTTCCTAATTTATAAACTTATCATAACGCTCCTAACCATCCATCATGTTCTGTTAATTTTTTTATTAATTTTTATTTTTTTTATTTATTAAACAGCTAAATTGCCCCTCGAGATTGTCCTCTTAATGGACATCTATTTCAAGTGAGAGCAATTTAGTCACTTAATAAATAAAAAAATGAAATTAATGAAAGAGTTATAAGACGATTGGATTAAGGTGGAAATTACAATATAATTTAAGAAGGTGTTACAATAAGTTCATGTACGAAGGATAAATACGAAAAATCATTATAATTAAGAGAAAGTTTAAGTAATTAATCATAAAGGTGCTGTTTATTTCGAGAATAAGTAGAAGAATAAGACGTAATTTTATTTTATTCTGCCAAACAGATGATTATTATGTTATAATGATAAAAGGCCAAGTTGTCATTTATATAAGAAAAAACATTATTCCAATGAAGAGTAGCTTTTCAAGAGATAAATTATTTTATCCTTTTCTTGGAATTGCTTATTCTTTGTTCTAGTTTCAGAGAAAATATATATTCTATTAGAATAAGTGCTTTTAATAAACCCAAATCCACAATTGCCGTAGGACAAAGACACATTGTATTGTCGGATGGCCCACATTTGGCCAACATCATGCGTTGTTTTGTGCTCATGGCATTCTCCCAAGGGAAGTAACATTGGAAGCCGTCCATGGCAAGAAGATGGATTGTCGAGTCCCAAACATCGTTGGCTTCCAAAATGAGTGTTAGGTTAACTATTTACCTGTTTTGATGTCTTCTACTTATGAAACCAACTAAGATTGATTGGATTTGGCTGATATCAAACTGTTAAAGCACATTTAAATCTTCTTAGAAACGATGTGATGCAGAAAGGCATAAGCAAATGGATGGAAACACTAAAATTAATCAATGAAATTACCTTTTCAAATTTTGTTATTATATTCAATTATATTAAAAAACATTCAAAATTAATTTGTCGATTCAAATTTAGAAGAGCTATTGCCAAATGATATCTTTAAGGTGCTATATAAAATTAAGGAACTCAGAGATGAAGAACAATTCGTATAATTTATCTTCAATAAAAAAGATATTATGTCAACTATTCGTGACCAAAACTTTACCTAGTATCAACTAATTATCGTACCATTTCATTGTCTATCAAATAAAGTTTAATTAGTTTTGTTAGCGATCGGTTATTTCATGAGACAAAGTATTATTGATTATTTTTTATCGATTAAAAAAATTGAGTTGAAAAAAAAACTTCAATTCTATAATGACTAATTATGCATTGGTAACATGCTGAAAATTTTGAGCCATAAAGTAAACCTACATTGTGAATAAATAGAGATATGCCGAAAATTGCACTTATCTTGAGGCGGCTTAAAGATATTTATACTCATTTGTCTACTAACTGATAATTTAACAAATGGAAAACAAAGTAGAATCGAAAAAAAAAAGATAATAAAAATCTTTCGAATGGAGAATGTCAAAGTTCACTCCAAAATCACCCGTTGGGACCCTCGAAACGAATCTAAAGTTTTTTCCTCCATTTTAATACTCTTAATATTATATATTATATTAATAGGAAAAGAGTGAAAAGAGAATTCTATAACGTGTCTGACATATTCTAGTTTTTTTTTTATGGGTGGGGTGGTGTGTGTGGGGTGGGGTGGGGGGGGGGGGGGGGGAGTATTATCACATAAGTACAAAAGAAGTAAGAATGTTATGTCTTTTATTTTACAACTCCAGAAAAATAACTCTGAATATTAATAATATTAAAAGAAATATAAAAGAAAACAAAAAATAATAATAAGAGAGAGAGAAGTAAATTATACGGATCGTTCGTTTCCTAATTTTGAATCGATTTTTAAATAATTCCCCAACTTTAATTTTATAATTTTAAATCGGTTTTTAAATAATTTTCCAACTTTGATTTTATTGTAAAATTCGTTAACTTGACCATTACTATGCAATCTCCGAGTTACCTTACTGACGTAGATAATAAAATATAATAAAAAATTTTTAAAATTGCTAACATGTTACAATAAAAACATAATAATAAAAAATATTATAAAAAAATAAAAGCACGCACGGCGAGAAGGAAAAATGGGGGCCGACACCCCCTCTATCACCAGCCCCCCTTTTGCTCCTTGCCGCGCGGCAAGGAGGGCCCCCTTTTGCTAGATCGTAGCGAAGAGGGAAAAGGGGGGCCGACGCCCCCTTTGTCAAGACCGCGCGCTGGCAGAGGGGGGTGTCGGCCCCCTCGCGAGCTCGTCCACATTATTTATTATTTATTATTATTTTATTATTTTTATAATATTATTATGTTATTTTTTATTATGTCATGTTAATAAATTAAATTTTTTATTACGTCATATCAGCAAAGTAACTGATAATTGTCTATTACCGATCAAGTAGACGATTTCTATGTTGGGGGACGTTTTAGTACAAATTGAAATTGAGAATATGTTTAGAAATCAATTTAATATTGAAGGATGATCCGTGTAATTTATTTAGAGAAAGATATGCATGTGTTCTTGAATACTAATAATATTAAAGTTTAAACTTCTAAATATTATTTGAAAAATATATTTAATTATAACTCTATAAAACAAAAAAATGAATATTTAATTCAATATTAATAATATTAAGGTTTAAACTTCTAAATCTCAATAGACAATAGACAATATATCTAACTATCACAATATATAATATGTATGTATTATATATGAGTGACACAATCTGAATACCACTCCCATCTATAGCTTGTTTGAGAATCGAGTTAAATTTTAACATTATATTTTAAATATATATATAACTATATTTGTTTTGAAAAAAAAAATCAAAATTATGTTCCTAAAAATTGTGTGCACACTCGGTGACTTTTCAGTTTATTACAGAGTCGGGCACGGGCGCTCTGTTTCCTTCGTTTCCTTCCTTCCCTTCGACCGATCGATCGGCTGTGTTTGTGTCCAAAGCGTTTCCACCACCGCCACGGCCACCGCCACCTCCACCACCACGGCCACCGCCATGCATCATCGGTGTCGATGTGGTCATCCCTGTTTCTTCTTCTTGATGCTGCTCTCCTGCTCCTGCTTCGCCGCCACTCGAGCTTCGGGCGACTACATTAAGCTCCCGCTCTTCCGCAAGCCACCCTTCCCCACCGCCGCCCGTGCCCTCGCCTCCGACTCCCTCCGCCAGTCCTTCCTCGCCGCCGTCTCCGCCACCTCCCCCGCTTCTCTCTCCCCATCTCCGCCCCCTCCCGCCGCCGCCCTATCCGCCCCGGTCGTCTCCGGAGCCTCCTTCGGCGAAGGCCAGTACTTCGTGGACCTCCACCTCGGCTCCCCTCCTCAGCGCCTCCGCCTCGTTGCCGACACCGGCAGCGACCTCCTCTGGTCCATCTGCTCCCGCTGCCGGTCCGACCGCTCCAACTGCTCCCTCGTACACCCGCCGTCCAGCGCCTTCTTCCCGCGCCTCTCCTCCTCCTTCCGGCCCTTCCATTGCTACAATTCCGCCTGCCGCCTCGTCCCCCACCCCTCGCCGGCTCCGTCATGTGCCCGGCGCCCCCTGCACTCCCCCTGTCGCTACCGCTACTCCTACGCCGACCGCTCCTCCTCCTCCGGGTTCTTCTCCCGCGACGTCGTCAGCATCAATGCCACCGGCGCCGATAGCCGTCCGACTCTGCTTCGCGTGCGCTCCATCCCCTTCGGCTGCGCCTTCAACGTCACGCCCGGCGCTTCCTCCGGTGCTGTCCTCACTGGCGTCCTCGGCCTCGGCCGCGGGCCCATCTCCTTCCCCTCCCACGCCGCCCGCCGCTTCGGCGACGCCTTCTCCTACTGCCTCGTCGACTACACCCTCGCCCCGCCTCCCACCAGCTTCCTCCTCATCGGCGCCGCCGCCCACTCTTCCGCGGCCCCCCGTGGCGGCAACCTCACCTTCACCCCGCTGCTCTCCAACCCGCTCTCCCCGACCTTCTACTACGTCCGCGTCCTCGCCGTCGCCGTCGACGGTGAGCCGCTCCCGGTTGACCCGAGCGTCTGGGCGCTCGATAATGCCACCGGCGTCGGAGGCACCGTCGTCGATTCCGGCACCACGCTCTCTTTCGTGCCCCCTGAGGCATACCGTGCAATAGTGCAAGCAATGTCTGCGCAGATCCCGGCGGCGGTGAGGATCCCGGAGAAGGGACGGCCACCGGGCTTCGGCCTGTGCGTGAACGAGACCGCCGCGGCCGTCGAGGGGACGCGGCTTCCGAGGCTTGGGTTCCGGCTTCTGGGCGGGGCGGAGTTGTCTCCGCCGACGGGGAACTACTTCATCGAAGCGGCGGAGGGGGTGCGGTGCCTGGCGGTGCAGCCGGTGAGCCCAACCGGTCCAGGGTTCGCGGTCATCGGAAACCTGATGCAGCAGGGCTTCCTCATGGTGTTCGACCGGGCCGGTTCCCGGCTCGGGTTCACTCGAACTGGTTGCGCCCTGGAAGCTTAGGGCCCAAGTGTCATTAGAACTTTAATAAAATCCGGCTCGAACCGCGTTTTAAAGGCTCCTCTACTTGTACCGGACGAGGAGAGGGCGTCTCACAAAGAAAAAAAGCTGTATTGCATGTGATCTTGGAAGTCGATGGGATGAGGACATGAATCGGAGTTTTTTTGTTGTTTTTATTTACTTTTTTCCAATTTGTCCTTTTTTCTTTATGAATTATGATGGATCGGATGGGGGAGGAATGTTTTCTTTACCTGTTGTTCAGTCACTTCAGCGGTGGATGCAGACGATCAAGACCATAGTAGTCGTCACGTGGATCGGTTTGGCATTGGACTTTAGCTTGAGAGAGAGAGAGAGAGAGAGAGAGAGAGAGAGAGAGAGAGAGAGGTGTGTAGTGCTGTACTGTTTTGAATCTTTTGACAAATACAAAGGTAATGTTTTGAATCTGTTGTAAGAGTACAATGTTAATTTTTTTATTCTTTTCTAATATATTTTAAGTTTCTTAGATCTTGGTATGGAAAATGGGAAGGAAAAAAAAAGCAACAAATTCACAGGTTAATCTTAATCTCTGGGTTCAGTAACGTTTGGTTGGGGAAATGGAGATGGAAGCCCGCTCCTCTGCTTTATGTGGGTCCGTCGTCTGCGCCCCCTGCTGTACGAGTTAAATGATTTGATACGGAGCGAGAGGCAATTGATGCCCACCGTGCAGTGCAGGATCGATACGGTTTGCAACAGGGGAGGGAGGGGAGGGAGTAAACTCCATGGATGGATTTTATGACTTGGCGTCGCAATCACGAGTCTACGGTAGAACATGAGACCCAACCTCTACGGCTGAGACCACTATTCACCAAGTAGCTCAGCTCAGAATCATTCATTCCTAAGTTTTAATAACTACAATTTGCTGATTTTAACCGTATATATATATATATATATATATTAAACAGTCAATTTGCTGAAAAGTTCCAGCGGATATTAATTAAAATGGGAGAGGTATATCTTTGTAACAAAATAAATAGTTATGCTAACTAAATCATTTTACCCATACATACATATATACATACATTAAGAAACGAATGATGCAATTAATAGTATTATAATTATAAGATTGTGCTAAGTAGAAAATAAAAATTAATAGTTAATTATATTATAAAATATAATTAATAATAAATTAATAAAAAAATTTAAAAGTTAAAAAATGAGGTAACTAATAGTTTTATAATTATATAACAGCTAATTAAAATCATAAGTTAAAACATAATTATATTATGTTAAACCAAAATTAAGGAGAAAAAATAAGCAAGCTAACTAATTGTTTTATAATATAATTATAAAGATAATTTAAAATTGAAGCTTAATTAATTTATATTAAACAAAAATGAAAATAATATTATTATTTTTTTTGTTATTTGTTGTTTGTAGCAATATAGATACTTTGGTGTCCTGGCGGTGGTGGTTAGAAATTGTTGTCACCTGTTACATTCTTTTGCGTCATTCCTACTTCGTTTGGTTTTATGTATAAAAACGAGAGAAGAGAAGGTTGTAAAGTGGGAGATCATTTTTTGTTCAGATATAGTTTTGAATAAAAGTTTTATGGCCTTTCTCCTACTTCTCCATCTAGTTCATGATTGTGCTGCTGAGGACATGTGATCAGCTCACGCAAGATCAAGAAGGGATCTCAATTTTGACATGATATCAGAGCCAACTCCGGAGGTTCAGATTTAAACTGGTTTTCTTCAGTCAATTGTTTGTGCATTTGGTTTTGCAATCGATCTTGTTTCCTGGATTACATTAGATCTATCTCTTGAGTTGTTATCTCCTTCTTATTGAGTCATTTCTCTTCTGCAAATGTCTACTAGTGGAGGTTCTGGTCTTCAATTGTTACTGGTTATTCTGGATCAATTTCTGTTGACCTTATGAATCCATTGTTCTTAAGTCCCTCGGATTCACCAGGAGTTGTGTTGATACCAGATGAACTAATAGTCGCAAAGAATTATGCAGATTGGGCACAAGGAATGTTTAATGTCTTATTGGCAAAAAATAAACTTGTGTTTGTAGATGGGAATTTTACAATGGATAAGGTAGATTCGAGCTTGCATTTTCTTTGGAAAAGATGTAATGCTCTTATTTTTTCATGGATTCGAAGCACAACTGTTAAAGGTTTAATCAGTAAGGTCTCCTTTTTCTCAAAGTGCACACATTGTATGGGCAAATTCAAGGGAGAGATTCCAGAAAGTTAATGCAATGCATGTGCTATTGAAAGTGAGATTTACAATTTCAGGCAAGGAAATTATTTCGTATTTGATTATTTCAATAAATTGAAAAATCTCTAGAAAGAATTAAATCTAATGACTCTAACCTTACCATCTTTAGATGCTTTGAAAGAGTATGTTGATTACTTGAATCGCCAACAAATGTATAAGTTTTTTGTGGGTTTGAATGTGGCATATAGTTCTGCTAGAACTCGAATTTTACTTATGAAGACTCTCAATAAATCAAGCTTATTCATTGTTGGTAGAAGAAGAGCAAAGGCAAAAAAGGACAGTGCACAATGAATCAAATTAGTTGGCAATGTTAGGAGAGAATGTAAGTTCATCAGCAGGGAAAGCAAAGAAATATTACTCTAGAATATATTATTACTGCAAGAAATATGGACATAAAAAGGCACAGTGTTATAGATCGGTTGGATATCCAACTCATTTCAAATTTAAGCCAAGGAAACATCCTTCAGCATATTCAGCACAAATTCTGCAACCCAATTTTGAAATTATTGATAAGGCTAAGTTCATTCTGTAAATACAAAAGCATTATCTCCTTTCACTGAGGAGCAGCACAAGTATTTGATGCATTTACTCAACAAAGATCAAACTACCCCAGCAGCATATCACTCTGTTCATATGACAGGTAGCGTGTTTAATGAATCATGTTCTTCTCTACACAAGGATTGGATTACCAATTATGGTGCATCCAATCACATGAAATCATATTTTCATTGGCTGTCAAATGTCAAATATTTACAAGGAAAAAATTTGATTTCATTACCTGATAGAAATATTTCCTTAGCCACACATTTAGGCACAATTATGCTAAAAAATGGTCTTACACTAATAATGTCCTTTATGTCCCGAAATTCAAGTTTAATCTAATATCAGTGGGTCAACTAGTTACTGAGTTGGATTCAACAGTTAGTTTCACACCAAGTTCTATTTTTTGTTCAGGGACAAATATTTGGAAAGGGGAACCTCATTGGTGAAAGGAAAGGTGGTCTCTATCAACTACTTGTTGGAATGACTCAATCTGATATCTTAGTAGCAGTAGCTAACAAAGAGAAACTTGGACATATGACATCAAAGACTTGGGCACATGCCTTGAGATAGGATAAATTTAATACCTATACTAAGAGAATGTAACCCATAGATTTTATACATTGTAGAATATGTCCTTTAGCTCTACAAATTCAATTGTCTTTTAATTCTGCTCAAAGCAAAACTATCTACTCAGCTTTGGAATTAATACATGTTGACACTTGGGACCCTTTCAGTGTTCCCACACTTGATGCTTACAATTATTTAATTTGTTACTATTGTTGATGGTTTTTCTAGATTGATTTGGATTCATATTATCAGACAAAAGTCAGAGTGCTACCATGTTCTATCTACTTTTTTAAAGTTGGTGGAAACTCAGTTTAAAGCTATAGTTAAGATAGTTAGAACTGGCAGGGAAATGTTCTCAAATAAGGTTATCATCCACCAAACAAGTTGTGTTTACACTCCTCAACAAAATGACATTGTTGAGAGGAAACATAAACACATCTTAAAAGTGACAAGAGCTTAAAGTTTCAAGCAAATTTACTTATAAAGTTTTGGGAGGAATTAATACAAGCAGCTGTTCACATAATCAATCGAATTATATTAAAGTTTTGGATAATAAGTCTTCTTATGAACTTTTTTTAAGAAATCACCAAATGTAACACATCTGAAGGTATTAGGTTGTCTTTGCTATGTCTCAAATAAGACAATTACAAGAAAATTCGATCCAAAGTCAAAAGCATGTCTTTCTTGGCTATTCCATGACTTCAAAATGTTACAAAGTTTATTATATGGATGCAGGGAAAATCTTTGTTTCAAGGGATGTTAAATTTGTTGAAAACATATTCCCTTTTGCTGAAAAGGTTATTTCAAAGGAAAATAGAGAAGTTGGAGACATTCCCAATTCTCTCAATATCTTTGATGAAGTAATTATGGAAAATGATATTTTACCTGCACAAGTTGATAACGTACCAGAGCATACAATTACTAATACTGATGAGAGCGATACTTCTCCACAAATACAGAATGAGGAAATCACTCCTGAAGGCTTATCAAATCAATGCACAAGTGAATATGTGCCTGCAGAAATGAGATCCAAAAGGATTTCAAAGCCTCCCAAGTGGTTGCACGACTATGTTACGACGTCAACTTCTCTCAACAAGGTTCCATATCCTCTAGAGGAAGTTGTCTCCTACCATGATTGTACCACACACTATAAGGCTTTTCTTACTTGTTTATCAGCTATTAAAGAACCTTAACAATGGATGAAGAGCTAACCGCATTACAGAATAATAACACTTGGGAATTAGCTACTCTTCCTTCTGAAAAAAAAACCATTGGATGTAAGTGGGTGTACAAGGTCAAGTTCAAGGCAGATGGACAAGTTGAAAGGTTTAAAGCAAGGCTAGTGACTAAAGGATATAATCAAAGAGCAAGGATTGATTTTAAAGATACTTTTTCTCCTATAGCTAAATCAGTCACTATTAGGGCTTTATTAACCTCAGTTGCTCAAAATAAATGGCTCTTATTTCATTGGGATGTTAATAATGCATTTTTTAATGATGACTTGTTTGAGAAGGTCTATATGACAATACTACAAGGTCTTTCAAATGAAACTCAAGGAAGTGGAAAAGTGTGCAGCGCTTGAGATCTTTATATGATTTGAAACAAGCCTTAAGGCAGTGGAACATTAAATTTATTGAAATCTCGATTGATTCTGATTTTTCTCAAAGCAAGAATGATTATACTTTATTCGCTAAAACATAAGGGAAAGACTTTATTGCACATTTAGTCTGTGTTGATGACATTATTGTGGCTGGTAATAGTTTAAAGCTTATCTCATCTACTAAAGAGCCGCTGAATGCAAAGATTAAAATGAAGGATTTGGGAGAATTAAAGTTCATTTTGGGCATGGAAGTGTTGAGGTCTTCAACGTAGATTTTCTTGACTCAAAGAAAGTATGCTCTTGAGTTGCTTTCTGACATTGGACTTTCAGCATCTAAAGCAATTGGAACTCCTCTTGAGCAAAATAAAAAACTTACAACTTATGAGTATGATCAATTTTTTGCCAATACTTCTTCACATAGTGATCCTCTGTTTGGTTCTGTTGAGCAGTATCAGTTATTGATAGGACAATTGCTTTATTTGACTCATACTAGGAGGCTTAAATCATCTTTGCAGTCCAACATCTAAGTCAATTTATGCACCCTCCTAAGAAATCACATTATGATGCAGTCTTGCGAGTTGTTAGGTATCTAAAAATGCTCCGGGTCAAGGCATTTTTTCTCATGAGTCTCAAATGCTCAAGTTCGTGCATATTGATGCTGATTGAGGATCTTGTTTATTTACACGGATGTCTGTCTCTGCCTTTTGTGTAAAAATTGGACACTCTCTTATCTCTTGGAAGTCTAAGAAATCACAAGTATTATCCAAATCTTTTGCAGAAGCTGAATACAGAAGTACTGCATTGCTTGTTACTGAGCTTATGTGGCTTAAGCGGTTGTGTGCTGAATTATGTTTGCCTCTTCAATTACCAATTACAATCTTTACCAATAGCAAATCAACTATCAAAATGGCAACAACATGATCATGACATCAACTAAGCACATTGACATCCACTGTCATTTTGTGGGAGAAAAAAATTACAACATTTGATCCGCTTGGAGTTTGTATCTATGAAAGATCAACTGGCTAATTTATTGACCAAGGCTTTGTCTTTTCAACCAGTTTCAATCCCCAACTTGAAGGGGGTGTTAGAAGTAGTGATCGTGCTCAATGGTTCAGTGATCATATGTTGTATTTTTTTGTTATTTGTTGTGTATTCTCTGTAACGATATAGATACTTCGCTGGTGACGGCGGTTAGAAATTATTGTCAAATGTTATATTCTTTTGAGTCATTCCCGCTTCATTTGGTTTTATGTATAAAAACGTGATAAAATGCGAGATCATTTTTTGTTCAAATCTGATTTTGAATAAAAGTTCTATGGCCTTTCTCCCACTTCTCCATCTAATCAACCAAACGGAGGCAAGAGTGAAGGCACAATTTATTCTAGGAAACGTTGCGGCGAAAGAGGGCATACAACTCCCAAGTCCGACTATACTCCACAAAACACTCGCGTTTGTCTCTGTCGAGATGTTTTGAGGCAAGGCATTCATTCCCATATCGGAAAGGAGATGCGGAACCGTTCCAAGAGAGGACAGAAAAATACATGGCAATGATACAGCACATTACAAACTGATGCTGAAGCACAAAATCAGACGTAAGACACCAAGAATACAAATCGATTTCAACCGCATTAGTCCCGGCATTTAGGGAAAAGATATTGGCAGGGTCCCCGAGAGCCATCTAGTTTACATAAGATCATTTCCCGTCTATATTAGGTGTCGTAGCCACCGTGGTCAGCATTTGCAAACGACGGACAAGTAGATAATGAAAGGGTAAAATAACTTTGGAACGTTAGTGCTCTTTTAACATAAAAGTTTCCCAAATTAGTTTCATGAGCTAAAGTACATTTTTTGCCAAAGGACAAGTAGGCGCAGAAGAGGCTGGGCTTGACCAACTCACTGATGGTTATTGGAAGACGACAGCCTGAAACCTCCCCTTCATCAAGGAAAATTATACCCCGGCCTGCTTGGTGTCTCAGAATTTACCATTTTGAGATCCATTTTCTGACCAAGTGTGCTAATCCATATGCATCCACCAGCGTCATCATCCATTTAGAAGTCACCTTTCGTATGTCACATAACTGGCTGACCATACTAGGGCCAACTTCTCCTTCCCATGTAAACATGCTTATTTTCAACTTCAGGACATTGCTTTGCAAAGATACATGGGCGATGGACATCAGCTGCCATCAAGCACATTGTATTATCTCCACCACGTTCATATATTTCCAAGGGCTCGACTTTTGAATCTGATCCTTACTTTAGGTGCCAAGCTGCCTTGGGTGGTCTCACTAGTTGTTTCTTTAGCTTTAGATGTTTGAGTATCCCCATTCTCCACCTTTGATTCCCCCCCAATTATTGACGTATCTTTTGACAATTCAGGTGGCATTGAGCTTGTCGGAACACGACTTCTTTCTTCTGCCTTCTGCTTCTTGGTCAACTCTTTTTCCAATTTTTTCTTTGCCTTTTTAAGTCGTTTATGCTCCAAATACTCAGGATCATCCTTCTTGTCTATTTTATCATCTCGCTTCCGTTTCTTGTCCTTGTCCTTCTTTTCTTTCTTCACCTTACCTTCCTGAGTATCGTTGTAAACCTTATCCTCCTCCAACCCATGTTTATTAACAGCATGTGGAGCTTGAGAACTTGCAGTCCCCAGGGGACCATTGTCTTCAATATGTATGTTAATTGTCGGGGATAATGGATGCTCATCAAGAATGTTTTGCTTGGAATCAGCTGTACACTGGAATTCCTTGGCAATCTCTTCCTTGTTCAAAACCTTCACACTACCAATGCTCATGGTCATCCTTGATTCTCGATCAAGCCAGGAGTTTACATCGTCCATGTTTTGATTGCTTACGGTCAATTTCTCATTTGCTCCTCTTGCAGGTGCATCTACAGAAACAGGACTGCAAGGACCCAATTCAGTAGTATTCAGGACAGCTCGAGAGTGATCCGTCTGCTGTCCATCTGTCCTACCAGATGATGCAGACTGTCTAACTCTAATCTTCACGACATTCTTTCTTTCACTGGATGCAGAAACAGTATCAGCATCCTTAGCAGTCTCTGTAACTAATTGAGCATCTGAAAAATTCGGCATATCCATAGGAGGAGGTTCCTGAGATCTTGGTATCTTTAATTTCAAAGGTGCAGGTATAATCTCCTGCTCACTGTGTGTTTCCACACTAATTGTTGTTGGTACTTGAACTTTGGGCGCACCATAAAGAGTAGGTGATCTGAAAACAGAGAATATTCTCTTCATTCACATTTATCAATAAAACATCACATACTACCCTCAAGCATATCTCAAGTTCAGGTCATAGAATAAATTATAATGTTAAGGGTAAGAGCCTCACAATTAACCTTACAGTGCTTTCTGTAAACTATAGGCTCCGAAAAGAAAGACAACTTAGAAAAAACACAGCACAACCTTCATCAGCGCAATGAAACTGCAGTGCTTGATTCACGCACATAGTTAACCATTCTTTGTAAATTGCAATTGGTAATGAATAGAATCAGACATGCTCTTTTGAAGAGGGGAAATACCATTTTAACAAAGTTTTTTTGGGAAATGACGATTTCAACAAAGATGACCATGAGATTTAAGTAGTAAAAAAAATTAGGGAAGGGGCAAAGATCCAATATTTCTGTCAGGATTTATTGGATAAATTAGAGCTGGATACTTCGACAAACAAGCCCAAGAACTATTTTATATTATAGGTTCTAGTTAAGTCTTTACTTCGACAACTTGTTTCTAAATCCTGGCAAGGGAACCAAGGTGTCTAAATTTGGAAAATTATCTTTAAAATAGTGTGACTCCCCTACGATTCCAGATAGCAAAGATAAATTTCAACAATACCACTTTGAAAATATCTAAACAAGGAAACTTTTAGCAAGCAAGATGAAATTTCTCACCTTCCAGCAAGCATTTGCAAAATAGCAAACAAATAGTGTCGAAGTAACACATTGTTGAATGCTTTTCTGCTTTCCAATAATCTAAGAAGAGCAACAAGGGTCTGAGACGCTATTTGACTGTCCAACTGAGATTCCATATTAACTTGGCATAAATGCATAGCATGTGCAGCCAACTTTATCTCCCCTGGAATCGAGCAAATGTTGGTAAAACCATTCAAATAATTAAGAAATCAGCGTATATGCATATGTGAGATAGGCACCTCGTAAAGATGTTTCCTCATCTAAAAACATTATGAATAAGCAAAGAGCTGCATTGAGTCCTTTTCCATGAAATTCGAGATCCAGGAGCACCCGGCTTGCTTCAATTCGTACCTTCCATGATGCTTTATCAATGTTTCGAAATGGTTCGATGAGTTCACAAACCCGATCCTGCTTCCAGGCTCAGTCAGAATGAAGATAACTCGATACTAAAAAAACTGATGGAAATTTTGGAACAAAGTCTCACAAGAAGCAATGAGTTCGACATCTTCAACGCAATCTGTGCCAGAGTACGAAAGCAGCTAACTGTCAAGACCCTGTTGTAGCTAGGCATAAGGCTGATTAAGATAAAATAGAAAACTGTCAAATTCAGAAAGACAAATGTGATCCGACAAAAAACTGAAAGCTCATGTTAGTACATTAGAACACTCCATGCAGATTTAACAAGTGCATACCTGTCAAATTGCATCAGTCGTTCAATGCGTTTGAGCAGGGATGATAGCAGAACAATGCCCTGAATAGACGGAGGCAGAGGTAAACTTGGAGAAGAATTATCCAACATAGTTATTTTAAAGGAAATAGTTAAAGGAACAATTAAATTAGAAACTTGAGGCTAAAATGATTTCTCAACATATCTTTAAACTACTCAAACTTAGGTGAGATAGGATATACAATACCGATACTAGAGCAGGGCACAAAAATTACTAGGACAGGACACAACCATAAATCATAGGTTCCTTACTATTTCCCACAAACATGAGGTGCCAAAGGGTCATAATCAATATTCAAAGATCCTTATCTAAAACAGATATTAAGGAAAGCAAGTGAGTGGGAGTAGAATAGTATGCAAAAGCTGATATCACAATAATTTTAAGACTAATGAATGAGCAATGCATCCCTCTGCAACAAAGAGCGACTTTTACAAAAGAATCATTCACAAAGTTCAGAATGTAAATAACCACAAACTCCATTTTTCCTTTTTCTTATTCAAAGCCAAAAAGCTGCACCAATTCTGGAAGAGTTTTTTTAGAGGATTAATCCTGTAAGAGTTACAAAGCTCAACCTTTAAAAGCTTTTTTTTAAAGGAACTAATAAAGGAACCATAATAAGGACAAACTCGGTTGTAAGAAAACTGATACTTGACGAAATAAAATGTCTTCTTGGACCCAAGAAAATTTGTATTCAGTAAAGACAAATTCCAAGAAGGCGTTCATATGATATTTTCTGCCAATATCAGTTTGCTTGCACCCGAATTTGTCAAGTTTGTCCTTGCAGAATAACAACTCATTTAGGTATAATGGAGTTTGTGGTGATTTATGTTCAAAACTGTGAGTCTGCATAAGAGAAATTTATGTAAAAATTGCTCTTCGTCGCAGAGAACTGCAGGGAACAAGGTCTTCGTGCACATTAGTCATTCAATATCCTTATAATAATTGAAGATGCAAATCCACTTAGACCATTTGGCTTGCTTACCAAATATCTGTTCTGTACTAATATTTATTTTTGGTTATAAAAGGACACATGAATCTAATACAAGGAAATATAAATTTGAAAAGATCAGATCCCCTAGTGAGAATCAAACTCAGAACCTCTTGGCCCATGAGTACAAAAGTGTAGTACCATAACATGTTCATATTTTCTTTTTCTAATTGAACTTGATAGGCACGCCAACTTCAATAGCTATTTATCAAATATTGATCGGTTTAATGAACAAGGAAACATTATGACTGCATTTCTATAACTTCATGTATCTGTTTCCACCATTCGTCATCGCCCCTCAACACACACCCCTAAAGACCTCAAGCCCATTTGAGGTATCCTTTTCACTGCAAATATTTCTCAACAAGGAATTCCCTGTAAAACAAATCTTCCCGACAAGTTTTGCAATTTGTTCCCTCATTCAAAATTCTGCCTTTATTCCCTTTCTTTTTGAGAAAGGGTGACCTTGGTCCCTCTTGTTTTCAGGTTTCCATCTTGTTTTTAATTTGTGCACATGACAGACCAACCCCAATCACCATGCAAGCTACTGGAAGACACTGTAGTCGATGCATTTGAAACTTTGTAATCCATCTCCACATAAAATTTTTTAATCTAGGCACTAGTAACATGTATTGGCAACCAGCAGAATAATTAATACACTACCTATAACAGATGAACAGAACTTGGAGCGCATGCAATCAAATAAAAAAAAGGTTAATTGCCAGACACTGGAGGAGCAAGCAAGAATAAGAGCAAGCAGAAAAAACATGAGGAAAAGAAAGAACACAAATAGTATAACTCCAGTAGTTATCTTGTCCATTATAGCAGAAGACATCAATAAGAAATAGATTTTTTTTAGAGAAAAATCAATAAGAAACAGATGTTCAACACAAAAGGAATTGCTACTTCATCTTCCTCCATCCCTATAAATTGGAATTGAGATGAACTTTCATTTTAAAAAAAAGTAAATTATCAGCTAGTTACAGACCTGCTGGCCAAATTCGAGCTCACCAACAGACTGAACCAATGCAGCAAGCCAATAAACATCAGAGTAAGGATTCCCATTGTTATCATTGTACTGATATAAAACATACAGGAAAACAACTAATCAAATTGAAAATGAAGAGAGAAATAATAAAAAAAAACTAACCATTTTATCTCATCAACAAAACATGATATGCAAAATAATGAACAAACATAGTTCATTGCTCATGAGTTCTTGCAAAAAAAAAATCATTATCATGTATTTTATATAGAACTTTATCATAATTTTCAATCAACAGAAAGGGGGAAATAACATTTTCTAGGTGTGGTGCGGTTAATTTTTCATCATAAAGCCTCCAGCAATTATGGCAGCATCTCAGATGATTGTCTGCATGCCTTAACAACTTTCTTTCAGTAGGTATTTCATTTTTTTCAGAATAAAAAATAATAAGGTCCCTTTCAAACAAAAGAAAACTTAATTAGGCAACCAAACTGAGGGATGTACCCAACTTAAGATATCTAACATATCTCTTCGGTTTCCATGTCACGTGAGGAAAAGGATGGATCAGATAAAACATGGCAAAAGAAATAAATGACCCTGTGTCGAATGCACTAGAGCACTTCAATAGGTACATTAACCAATATTTTGGTCAAACTTGAAAGCAACAACAGATGATAGTTGCAGCAATAATGTGAACCATGTCCTTGAAACCAGAAAGAATGACTCAAGTCAATGAGATCTAAAGTTAAACAATGGAGAAAATAAGCACAGAAATAGCTTTTACTATCTTTATATATCACATTTTTGTTCCACATTTTCTTGGCTACACAGCTCAGAGGCAGACGACCATCAGCTATAAAGTTTGTTCTTTGGAGGAAAAGGATGACTAGAGTTTCATCTCAATGTATTGATATGCAAAAGGATACAAGTACGGGAGACAATCTCTTCGCATATGTAACACACAAATGGATATGTATTGTAATAAATATTATATCTCTCCACCAAAAATCTATTGAGCGGGGGTCAATCCCTCACATCCCAGACCTTTCTAGCAACGTTGTATCTGAATAGGATGAGATGCCCACATCAGAATCACAAATAACACAAGGGTACACTCTGGAGTTATGATTCGTGCTTGTTGGATATTGTGGTCTCCCAAATAAGTTTGCAATCCATCTCAAAATCATCGAACATCCACAAAAATGAAGAAATTATAAAATAGAGCAATGCTAAGTTAGGTACATCCCTCACCTTGTGCATCCACAAAAATCGTGAAGCTGAACACATACATTGTAATAGAGCTATATATAACAATGCCACATCCATGAGGATATGTGCCCAAGGTCCTTGTCTCTTCATTTCATACTCTAGAGGTTGTGTTAGCTCTAAGATCATTCCTTAGCTTTCAACCTTTTTATTTTAAATGAGAAAGGACGACTAGCAAGATGGTAGTCATCCAAAAGTTCCATTAATAATATTATGGGTTACAAAAAAGTTAGATAGAAAGGTCAACAGAAGGCCATGAAAACAAAATGACAACATCACACTACTCAATATCAAAGATCGCATCATTATTCCTAGCTATGAAGAAATTATAAAATAAAAATTGAGGGTTTTTTCTTGGGTGGTGGGGTGACTGTTCCTATCTTTGCATATCTTTGTAATATTATTCAGATGACTTTTCTAGAGTCACTTGGGTTCATATGTTGCAAAATAAAACAGAAACTCCTCGTATTATACGAGAATTTTTTGCAAAAATAAAAACCCAGTTCTCTACCTCAGCGTAGTGACAATGGACTTGAGTTTGCAAATTTTGATCTTTCATTAAATCTGTTGGTGTAATTCATCAAACTTCATGTGTAAAAACATCTCAACAAAATGATGTTGCTGAAAGAAAGCTTCGCCACTTGCTGGATGTTGCTCGCACTCTCCTCTTCCATATGAAAGTACCCTCCACCTATTGACCAGATGCCGTTCTCACTGCTGGTTATCTCATTAACCGAGTTTCATCGTCGGTTCTTAATGAACAAATTCCATTCCATCTACTATTCCAAGGAAAGTTTCTATTTCCTATCCCACCTCGTGTTTTCGGGTGTCAATGTTTTGTGCACCTCTTTCAAACTGATAAGTTAGCTCCTAAAGCAATCAAGTGCATCCTTTTGGGGTACTCACGAACTCAAAAAGATTACATGTGCTATGATCCTACTTCTCGCAGGTCTTATGTTAGTGTTGGTTTTACCTTTTTCGAAGAGACGCCTTATCTTTAGAACCCTAGGAATAACCATGAGTCATCTAATTCCAATTCCTGACCCATCATAGGATCTACAACCACAACTACCACAGTCTCATCCTCCATCACCTGTACCACCCCTAAAAGGTTATAGCAGCCGACATACTCATCAATCTCCGCCTGACATTGATGATGAACCGCTCTCCACGATTTAATCATGTAACCCTCCAAACAATCATGACTTGTTGGAAGGAGATTCTACTCAGGTACCTCATGATTTAGATGTTCCTATTGCACATCGCAAGGGCACTAGGTCATGTGTGAAATACCCTTTGTCTAATTTTATGACCTTTGAGCTTGTCTCCTGCTGCCGAAGTTTTTTCTACTTCTCTTGATAGTAATTTTATTCCCCGCAACCATGTTGAGACATTCCACCATTCGTACTGGAAAATGGCTATAGATGAGGAGATGTCCGCTCTGCAATCTAAAAAGACATGAGAACTTGTAAACCTTCCAACTAATGCTACAGTAGTTGATTGTCGATGGGTGTTCACACTAAAATATCTTTCTCATGGGACGGTTGATCGTTACAAGACACATTTAGTAGCCAAAGGTTACACCCAAACTTATGGAGTAGATTATTTTGAAGCATTCTCTCCAGTTGCTCGCCTTAATTCTGTTCGCATTTTACTTTCTGTTGCTGTCAATTCTGGGTGACAAGTTCACCAACTTGATATTAAAAATGCTTTCTTATATGGTGATCTTACATGGAACAGCCACTTGGATATATTACTCAAGGGGAGTGTTCAAAGTTGCAAATTGAAGAAAGCAATCTATGGACTCAAAGAAAGTCCAAGAGCATGGTTTGAAAAATTTGGCAGAGCTATTGAAGAATATAGTTTTAATCGATCCTCTTTAGACCATTCAGCATTCTCTTTACATACCTCTAAAGGTTCAGTCTTCCTCATAGTTTATGTAGATGATATTTTAATATCCGGTAGTGACTGTGAAGGTATTTTGGCAGCAAAGAAGTTTTTGCAATCACAGTTTGTGACCAAAGATCTTGGTCTAAACAAATACTTCTTAGGTATTGAAATAGATGAATTTGATGATGAACTCATTCTCTCTCAAAGAAAATGTCTTGGATCTATTAAAGAAAGCTAGTATGATGAGCTGTAAAATAGCCACCATTCCTATGGATCTAAAAGTACCTCTAGCTGATTTGAGCAGTACTATTCTAAAAGATGTCACTAGATATAGAGCTATGGTTGGTAAACTTTTGTATCTCAGTCCTGATATTTCTTATGTTGTTGGTCGTCTAAGCCAATTTATGCAAGAACCACGTGAAGTACATTGGGCAGGTGTATATCAGGTTTTACGATATCTAAAAGCCTCTCCAGGAAAAGGTCTTCACTTAAAAAATCATGGACATTTTAAAAGTGTGAGGTTATTCTGATACAGATTATGCCGGGGCTCATGAAAATAGAAGATTAACCACTGGTTATTGTACTTATATTGGTGGAAACCTTGTAACGTGGCACAGTAAGAAACAATATGTGGTCTCACGCTCTAGCGCTGACTCAGAATATAAGGCAATGGCTCATACTACATGTGAACTCTTATGGATCATCTCTCTTCTACGTGATTTTGAAATTTCTATTACTTATCCAGTACCTATGTATTGTGATAACAAGACTGCAATATTTATTGCAAACAATCCTGTGTTTCATGAGAGGACGAAATACATAGAAGTGGATTGTCACTTCATTCGTGATGCTGTTATAACTAAGAAGATATCCACTCTATACTTGGCCATTAAAGATTAACTAGCTAACATCTTTACTAAAACACTTTCCAAGAAGAAACTCCTGGTTATATGTTCTACGCTGAGCCTAAATGATATTTACGCAACAACTTAAGGGGGAGTGTTAAGATATGATTTGCATATCTTTCCATATCTCTGCATATCTTTTCCTATCTTTACACATCTTTGTAATATTATTCAAGAGTAGCATCCTAGATTTCTTGGGATAATATCCCAAATATTTTGAGATAATATCCCTGATTTTCTGAAGTAACACTTTAGCATATTCTACCTTCTTGTATTGCCTACCTCGATTATAAATAGGAGGCACTAGTATTTGGTGAATAATAAGAGAATATGTTTCTCAACAATAAAGAGCCATAATATGATATTATTCAATTCCAAAAGTAACCTGTGTTCATTCAATTTGAAAAAATAAACAAAAAACACAATATTTCTAACTAATAAAAGCATGGAATATATAATATATCATTTCAACACAAAATGTAATTCTTAATAACTCTTTAAAAGATTCTTGAAGTCAACAGTAAAAAAAAGACAACCTTAAGTCAGATTCATCTAGTAATGTAAAGTGTACCTTTAACAATTGCAAAACAAACTCAATAGCTTCCCTTGGGCTCTTTTTGTCTGCTGCTCTAACCAGAGCTATTGCATGTGGAATGGCCTGCCATGAAACATAACAATTCTATTTTATTGCTATGGCAGAGAGCAAATTGTACATAATCAGGTACCATGTCTATTTGGTAGGTTTATATTGCATAAAGAAAACTCCCTCTAAAAGAAAACTTCTATACAACAAACTTTTCAAAAAACAAATGTATACAGAAAAGTTGTCTGGTTTATATTGCAGCACAAAGGATGGCAATTGTAGTGTAGCCTTATGGTGCTTTTCCTGGGCTGGGGATCAACCATGATAAATCTGCCTTTGTTCCTTCTGAGGATGGATGCAGAGATGTCCAACACTTGTGTGATGGAGTTATCTTACTTGTATTTTTCCTTTAAGCTTCAACCCACTTTTGTAAATTAAGGCTTAGCTCAGCATGTGATGGAAATCTTGTAGTTATGCATTCAAAAAGGGTTCCCCAAAAGCTTGTTCTCTATATAACATGTCGCAAACCAACCTCTCGAAACAGTGGTATGTTAGGGAAAACCAACTAGTCCTCTCACGAAACCTTTGTAATCAAGCATTCTATTCAGAACTATTCGCATTCTGCATTAGGAGATGACCGCGGTGATCCACTACCTTCGAACATGTCGACACTATCCCCTCATGTCATGATTCCGTATCAAGACGGACAATGTCATGCTCAGCTACTTCGAGAGACAAAAGAAACTTTTGCCAATGCAAAGTGGCAAGATTTTATGGCAGAGTTCGACTACGTTCTGAAATACAAGCCCAGCAAGACGAATGTCGTTGCCGACGCCCTCAATCGACATGCGAAATTGATGGACATGAGCTCCTCTCGAGTCAACCTAATAGAAAGGATCAAGAAGGGATTGGGGTCAAACCCCCAGCGAAGAATTTGCTGGAAAAAGCGAAGGAGGGCAAGATGCGACGATTTTGGGTTGAAGATGGACTCATGGACTTATCTTCACCCAATGTCGCATCTACGTTCCGTTCGACAACTTGCAGCGTGCCATCATGTAAGAGTGTTATGACTCTAAGTGGGTAGGACATTAAAGCATCCGCCGCACTTTGGCACACAATGAATAAAACTACTTCTGGCCATAGATGGAGTATGATTTTGATGCATTTGTGAAGACATCTTGTTCTCCAGCAAGATATAGGAATCCATTAAGCGCCCGACGGACTTCTATATCCTCTGTCTATTCAAGAACTACGGAAAGATGTTTCTATGGACTTCATCGCTGGCCTACCCATATCTCAAGTGGCGGGTACCATTGGTTGTGAATTAGTTCTCCAAATATGTCATCTTCGCCGCCGATTCCGCAAGTTGCTCTACCACCGAAACTGCGGAGTTCGTGTGGTGAAGTATTGAAACCTTCCCCAAAATATAGTCAGCGATCGAGATGGACAATTCGTTGGCCACCTTGTAAACCTTGAAGATCCCGCGGGTGGGATTGCAAACCCCACTCCATCAGCCATCCATTAAAAATTCACGGATCAAGTCGAAAAAGTACTTGCCGTCCGAGGATCGAAGCAAAAGGAGTACCTTGTTTGATGGAACGAAACATCAGACGCCAACACAATTCACAGGTGGCATTTGACAAGCCACAAAGCACAACAAAAGAGCTTGTCTAGATGGTGGGCACGTCTAAACGCCGCACGAGTCGGTCGCGAGTGAAAATGACCCCGTGACACGGCCACCCAACAAATCAATGCTGATCAAATATCTAGGCCTCCCCCACTCTCTGATAGACATGATCACTCTCGTGCATGGAATATAGTGATTGAGCACATTGAAGCTAGGCTCCAAGGGCGGGAATATTATTGATGTAGAAGGGATAAGATATAATTTATTAGTTGTTATTGTTATCTTTATCCTTTTAGATTACTTAGATTCTCTTAGTTAACACTCTTATTTATTGTTATTTTATCTTTCTAGATTTTAAATTAGTTTAGATGTGATTGTAAAATGCCTATAAATAGGCATGAACTCTTTTGTTATTAGTAGTTCAATTATTATCCAATTATTACATAAACCTATGTGATTTTATTTCTCGGTGGATTCCGAGCCTCGATGGATTTCGAGATCATCAAGCTATTGATGGTGCTTTGAACCATATCAATCTCTTTTGAGATTCGTTCGAAAGTTGTGATCTTCTCCACTTTGTGATCCCCCCGCTGCATCAAGTGGTATCAGAGCCTTCAAGGAGATTTACCTCTTCGTTTTGGTGCTCATCTTTTCCCCTATCATCCATTTATTATTTTATTTTTTATCATTCATAACCAATTCATCCTTTATTTTTGCTTTCTCCATTTTGTTATCACCAATTGATTTCATCATTATCATTTTTTTTTCTTTTTTTTCTCTCTCATGATTGGTTAGTTGAGAAAGAAAACTAGACCGTTGCGGGATATCAACTCTTTTTAAGAAAGGGAGACTGACATAGAAGAGATAAGATATAATTTATCCACATGCCCATCCCCCCCACCCCCCCACCCCGCTTTTACAGCCCCTGAAAGGCAGAATCCTTGCTTGGCTTTGAGGCACCTATCATCACTAGGGTGTACCGATCACAGTGGGACCCAGGTCCAGACACTCGTGTGTTTTTTGTCAAATTGGTATGGAGGGCACCAACCACCTCTTTCTCAGTTGCTCGTTTACACATGAGAAATAGGAGGCAGATAGTAGTGGCAGACATGGACCCAGGTTCTAGGAGACTTTCTAGGTGACATACCACACTGTCAGGATGAGCAGCTGGCAGACAATCTTCAGGGGCGATTGATGTCACATTAAGGACATTGTACATCAGGTCCGTCCTTTTATTAGGGAGGGGGCATCACTATAAGTTTCTTTCCTTAACCCCTAGACTTTTGATAGCTCACACCTGTGCATTTTGTACACATTTATATATACCTAGATGACTAAACGTTGCTAACCATCCTTCTGCCCCTCAAAAAAGAACTATGGGGATAGAACATTAAATGTTAAAGTGAGTATACCCAAAAGATATTCTCTCAAATAAAATTTGAGGATCACATATATGCAAAAGAGTAAATTCTAAGTTATTGGAAAGTTAAATAGACGGAAAAATATAAACATGGATATTATACTAAAATCAGGCATTGAATTTAGTAATTTATGAATCAATGACCAAGGTTCCATTTAATTTGACAAATAGCATGGTAACAGAAAATATAATCC
The DNA here is from genome assembly GCA_030549335.1 of Pontederia crassipes. Lineage (NCBI taxonomy): Eukaryota > Viridiplantae > Streptophyta > Magnoliopsida > Commelinales > Pontederiaceae > Pontederia > Pontederia crassipes. Next base: position 1,429,005 of record JAUKPH010000017.1, read on the forward strand.
TTGAACTTTATATACAATACTTGTACAACAGCATGAAATTTATGGGAAACAGATTCAATTGACTAATTATGTTGATACTCTGCATTTTCTACTAAGTATGAATTAATGTAAACGTATTACATAATGGCTGTAAACTGTACCATAACAGCAACTCAGACAAAATATTGTTTATTTGAGGGACATGCATAACATTGTTAATAACTCGAAACTATGAACATTTAAGGAATTTCAACATCCAACAAGAATTTTGTTTACAAAATTGAAAACAATATTAAAAAAATGCAAATCAGTGAAAATTTAATACTCATAACCATGTGACATTTGGCATGTGTGACATTTACCATAGCAATGCAATAAGCCCAACCATGGCTCAGGGAGACCACCAAAACATCAATTTTTTTTTTTTTTTTTTGAGGGGGGACCAAAACATCAAATTTTTTTCCTAGATCTGAAGCTGCATTGCAGCCATCTCTTAGTTAAAAGGGAATACCAGTCATAAATGAGCCAACTTCCCCTCAAGGAAAGAAACTTATATGAGCAAACTAACTCTTACCTAAAGTGAACCATATGAATATTTTTTTTCAGTTAACAAACTGCAAAACCAAAAATCTACTAGAAATTTCACTGGTAATTCAACGAAATACAACAAGACAAGTGACAACTGAATTCCGCCAGTCACAAAACAAGATACCAAAGAAGCCATTGGAAACACTAATGTGAGACAAACAGTACGACTGATACGAACTGAAAATACAACTACAAATAAAACTAGGATAACTATTATTAGTAGTAAAAGTGCAAGGATCTTAAGCACAATTACTACTAATAACTTGTCAATTCCAGATGACAAATCTCCATAAGTCCGTATGGAGTGGACCAAACTCCAATTACCTAATTGGTAAACACATTTCAAAGGCTCCCCTAAATCTAAAACCCATGCATGTATTTATAACATGCAAAGGTAATTACAATAACTATAACAAAACTACAAATATAACTAACTACCCACAACTTTTTCAACCAGCCACTAACTAAACAAAGTGGTATCTTCTAACTACCCACTACTTAATCAACCAGTCACTAACTAATACAAAGTGGTATCTTATCAGTACACCCCTCTTAAATTTTCGCTTTGTCCTCTCCTCAAGGAGGAGAAAAGAAATGAAGCCTCCAGACTTTATTAACTCCATCACTGAGCCAAGAGAGAAATTTTTGAACCAATATGAACTTCCAACTTTTCTTCTTATGAAATGAGCTTTCACTTGTAATATGTAAAGCTGATTTCTCCTGAATGAATGTTGCTTCTTTGAGGCTCTGCTACTAGGATCTTTGAGACTCTGATACCAATTGATACAAACTGAAAATACAACTAAAATAAAGCTAGGATAACTATTATTAGTTGTAAAAGTGCAAGAATCTTAAACACAATTACTACTAACAACTTGTCAATTCGAGATGACAAATCTCCATAAGTCCGTATGGAGTGGACCAAACTCAAATTACATAATTGATCAACACATTTCAAAGGCCCCCTAAATCTAAAACCCATGCATGTATTTATAACATGCAAAGGTAGTTACAATAACTATAACAAAACTACAAATATAACTAATTACCCACAACTTTTTTAACCAGCCACTAACTAAACAAAGTGGTATCTTCTAACTACCCACTACTTAATCAACCAGCCACTAACTAATACAAAGTGGTATCTTATCAATGACTTTGTCAATTTATATGGTCCTATAGGCATGAACGCCTAAAAGTAATATAATCAATGTCAATTTCATATAATTGAACATCATGAGCATCAGGCCTTATCAGTCTTGTTTGAATGCAAAATATCTGTGCTATGCATTGAGATGTCGTATGATCCATGTAGCCGACCCCACCTAGTGGGATAAGGCTTTGTTGTTGTTGTTGTTGTATGCATTGAGATGAAACTTCAACAGTCAAGCACATACTACATACTACAAAGAGGTAATAGCCTGACGCAGATCTAGATACAGATCTGATGAAGAAATCCTACAATAACTAACTCCTAGTATTTCAAATTTAGTCTCTATTTAGTTCTCTCCTTATCACAGTTCCTTTCTGTTTTAGTTTTGTTAAGGTAATTTCTGTTTTAGTTTGTTATGGATGTTATCAGGAATTAGTTGAAACCATCTTATCTTAACAGAACTCTATAAAAGAGAGTTCTGGGATGAAATAAAGTAGCTTTTTTTGTTCTGTGTTAAAAAAAATACTATCTTTTCTGAGTTCATCTTTGTGCGAATTCAACCTTGGAACTCTCTCCAAGGTGCTGGTGGATTCCAGAGTTAGGATTAGTCGTCCCCTGCTGCTTGAACCAGCATCATCGACTTTTCCCAGGTGTTCTTGTCCAGGCATACCAGAGACCCAGAGACCGAGCAACGTCTCAGCAGGCCAGATAAGTTACAGATCTAGTTCAGTTAGTAGGTTGATCTTTTCGTACGTATTCTGCTGCGTCATAGCCTCAATCTATTACTTTTATATCACTGGAATAGGTTTAGCAATGTTTGACAATGAAAATATGATGACATCACCAAACCCTGACATCTCCCAGGATTCAGGAAAGGTTAAAGATTTAAAATATCACAGCTGCAAATTCGTTGGATAGTGAAATTGATCTCACCACCAATTTTCCAAATTGATGCAGTGGAGAGCAAAATGGAGCTCTGTCAGTCAACAAATCAAAGTAGGCAAAGACAGCTAACAAATTCGCAGCACCTCATGCAAACATTGACAATTACTGTGCAAATGTAAACATAAGTCACCACGTCAAAGAGGAACCGATATTATGGAGTAAATACCTCCTGGAAAAAGTGCTATGAAACATTCAACAGATCTTTCCACTGTGTTAGTCAACATTTTATAATATTGCCTGTGACTAAAAGGTTTTTTTGAGGAAAAATGTAATGTCAAAGGCAACAAAGTCAGCCAGGTAAGTTAAAAAAAGGCACTAGTGTCTCAGTATTTTCCAACTTCAGATGCATACTGCCAGGGAGAGACCCAGGAAAAGAATTGTTGTTATGTGTGAGTGGGAGGAAGGGAAAAATGGGTGGAAGTCGGAGTGGGGTGATGGAGTAGAGTGTTATACATGGGTCTGTCCCTGACTACTGCAATAAAATATTTGTTATGTCAATTTACAGCATCATCATATGAAATACTAATAAGCTCCTACCTCATTGCATTACCTCAAGAACAAAGTATTCTTGAACATCACGAAAGTCATTTGGCCTATCAAACAATATAAACTTTGAAATTAGAAAAAGCTAACAGATTTCAAAAAGGTCATCAGATCAAGCTAGTAGATGCATACAATATTTAGAAAGAATAATTGAATTTTGACCTTGGCAATCCAATTTCTGCGTCAAATCTTCGGCTCTTGTAAAACTTAACCAAGTGCAGCAGCCCAGCCAAATCAGTTTCCTAAGACAATAAGTATTAACTTTTGACATATGCACTATCCCAACAAATTGATACAGCTTGTCTTACAAGCTTGGTAAAATAAGCAGACATTGACAGAACAGGCAAAAGTTCAAGTCGCACGTCAGCTTAGAGGTTCAAAAGTTCAAATGGCAAACCCTTTTTTTAAGAAAGGAAGACTACCTAACTTAACATGTCTGAAACACTACCTCAGTAGTTGTGTGCGCCAATGCGTACGCTGCTTCTATCCGAACTCTCCAAAATGCCTGCAATATAAAATTCTGGATAATGAATAACAAGGTTACACAACACACACATCCACATGCCAACGCACAATTAAAAACTAACAATTAATGGGCATTCCTCATAAAAAACTAAGAAACATTGATACCTTTGAGTCACTTAGGAAGCTATTGAGTGCATTAATAACAGTAAAAGAAAGTTGAGGGAGCTTCTCTAGCATTGAAATTGCTTGTGACTGAGCAATTACATCTTTGTCTTTCTCTAGCTGGTTAACCTGAGAAATCATTTTAAGGTTCAGAAACCATCATGTAAGACTTCATTGAAGTGGCTCTGATGAAACTTGTACAGAGACATGAATAAAAAAAGCATATGAAAAGAAACATTATATCAGAGAAAAGAGAAAACACGTCAGCAGTCAACGCAAAGAAACACCAAATTCAAGAAAAAAAAGAACGCACATGAATGAATATCACAGTACAGTGGTAAGAAAATTTCGATAAAAGTAGTGATCTGATTTCATTAAAAAACTGCAGAAGAGCTAAGACATATTACTTTACAGTAACAGCATGCAGAAGTCTAAATTTATAGTATGATAATACAAACAGAACTGCTGGGGGTAATAATTTAGCAAACCACAGTGCAGCTCAAAGTAACCACATAGCAAAAGAGTTTTTTTAAGAAAGTACTGTAAGAATAATAACAATGTATATTTCTTTTCTGGTAAGTGCCTAAAAGGTGACTAGTCATAAGTATTTTAACTATGTGAAAAATATACATGTAAACACGAGAAAAGAAGCATTGAGATAGGGCAACAATTTATCAATGAAGACATCTTCGAAGTAATACAATATGTGAAAATTTTAAGAAAGTCTCAGGTTTTTCTTGGGAGAAAAAGGACCACCACCAGAGTTTGCCAACCAATTCACAAAATAACTCATCGAACTTAATTGGATACCTAACTCCTGAGTGTTTGAGATTGTTGATGTGTTCAGTACTTCTTAATAAGGCATTGTGGCAACCTAGACTTCTTAATAAGGCATTGTGGCAACCTAGGTTAGAGAAGTTTGAAACTTTCATGATATGATGTGACATTCTCCTCCTTTTTTTAGTCATTATCCTCCTTATCGCCCAACGAGGAGCACACTGACTTAGAGCAAGACAGTGCACAGGCACATAGTCACAGTGAAATACCACTACAATCCTTGATGGCAGTATATATCGGGATAAGCCACCAAAAATACAATTTAATAAATTGCAACATATAGTAAAATCATAGCAAATAGATGGCAGTATATAGCAAAACCATAGCAAATAGATTGCTTACCTCTCTCAAAAAAATAAATAAATAAAATAGATTTCTTACCCACTTCCCTCAAAAAGTTCTCACCATTACCTAGCGCAGCATATAGTAAAATAACCCGCCAAATGATAGAATTTAATAAAATTGTAGAAAGAAAATAAGACCATAATGGATAGATTTACAGTTCACTTACCCACATCTGAACAGGTTGATGAAAATGGATTTCAGCAAGGTACTCCATTTCAGGATCAACTCGGACCCACAACAAAGGTGATTCAACACTGCAAATGGAAGTGCACCTTGTGATGCATGAATGATCAAATACAATGGACAACTACTTGGAAACAAAGGAACCCACCCATTTCGTATATCTTGAGTTGAAATAGTATCAGCATTGTCATCAGAGCCATCAGGTTTTGATCCTTTCTTAGGTTTCTGAAATCGTTTTGCTGCTAGTTTTGAGTGGCATTGTATCTCAAGTAATTGCCAGCTTTCTCCAGCCATCGGCAAAATCGGATGGTCATACATTCCATCAAGTTCATGAACACGGATGCTCATCATCCCTGGCCAACCACTATCCCCTTCTCGAGTCTCATTATCTGCAGTGCGACCAGAGACAGAGCCTGGCTTCACTGTGCAGCCTCGGATAACAGCAAGCTCAATTATATTTCTACGCTTGTTATAAGATAGGCCAGTTCTACAAAGAATAGATAAATTATAAATACATGAGTACTATCAAATAGTAACACAGTACAAAGGATAGCTGACCTCATAATAGGACATCCACACGATTCAACCCATCGAGGAAAGAACTCTTTTAGAAATGGACGTTCCAAATTGCCAATTTTGTTAGCAAGGTGCCTGAACTGTGCACTCAAAAAAGCAAAACAATTAAAAAGAAAAGAACTTTTGTACTTTAGATAAAAAAAAACATCTCATGAACTTCGAAGTTGTACTTCCAAGTAAAGTGGTACAAAAAATGTCAAGTCCAAAGTAAAATCAATACATGAATAATTCAGAAAAGACATACTGTCCAAATGTCCATACATGAAAAATATCTAAAAACAAGAAACAGAGTTATTATGATACTTAACCAATGAAATAGAGCAATGCAGTTAGAACAAAACAGATCAGTTTAAACCCAAAAATACTGTTGTGGTATTTGCAATGTGCAATTTTACCAATATAACTCTAACAGAGGAGATAAGTAATCACATCCTGCACAAATAAATCAACCACAAAAGCAATAATGGTGCAGTGGCTGATTTTGATGTTGAAGACATGCTCATCCATGGAATGAGGATCATCCTCCTTTCTTTTTTTCTTTTGAGAGGGAAAGGATGATTTCCAGAATTTCTGGTTATAATCTAGGTATATATATATATAACTGTAGGATCAAACGTTATGTGGAAATGTAAACTCTCAAAAAGAGAGCGCCGACAAGGGAGGAATGTACAAAAACTAAGCAAAGGATCATCCTACATCTACACCTTTGGTTTAACCTTCCACATAATATTTTGATTGTCCGTAATATTAATTATTAATGGATGTGAAATGGATATCCTAAATATCACGTGGATAATCAACATATCAATACTAAAGTCGAATCAATATTAAATTTAAACCACCCAGTATAATACACAGAATTGAACAAATTAGCAAATTCCAACCAAGTATATCAGGCAACTTGTTGCAACATGGTAGTACGCTATGTTGTCAAAAACATGTGCTGACTCGTAAACATGTCCGATTTTACATCTCCAGCTCTGCATTTCGTGCTCGATCCCACCTGGAAACGGTTTTTGGGCATGCTGTAGGATCGTGTGCTGGCCCGTAGGATCAGTGGAGATGCACAACTCCACCGATCCCACAATCCGGTTTTTTTACCTTTTATAAGCGTGATAGTCACTCATCTCTCCTCCTTTGTTTGCTGCCCACAGCTGCACCCTGCTGCTTGATCATTAATTTTTGCATATGGAATATTTATACTATATTTTATATTATTTACTTTAACCCCCATGCATTTATATACTATTAGATTAATTTTCCTAGTAAGAGCATCATTAGGTTACTTTTTTCTTCTATAGTTTTCTTTCCTTTTGATCTCCTTATTTTTGTTTCCTGTGTATCTCCTTAATTTACTTTAATTGGCTGTTTTATTCCGTGTGCAGGACTGCTGATGGCTGGGACGCACCTTTTGGGGACCACTTTTGCACTAGAAGCCACTTGTCATTTTCTGCTGAAGGAACCCTGCTTTTTGCTGCTGCCATAGATGGCATGTTAGGAGGAAGAGGAGCATTCTGATCCCTTGATCCAAAGGCATCTATCGCTAATATAAAAAGAAAAGGAGGCTGCTGTGAAAAGGGAACTTTGGCTGGCTGGACATTTTTGGGAGGAATCTGCACCTAGGTTTGAGGAGTCTCCAGCAAGAAAGAAAGAAGGATAGAAGCTGATACTGAGAAGTGGAAGTTTGCATCCTGATTCCTTCCTTGTCTTATTTTTATTTTGGATCTCGTAATGGTTATGGAGAACTCTTCTTTGCATCTCTGTGTAATGTTGAATTCAGACATGTGCGGCTACCTTCTTTTGTTTTTTTGGGAATGGCTGTGACTTAGAGCTTATTCTGAGATGATGTTGGGACCTTATTTTTAGTGCAATATTAGTTCTCTTTGTTAAGTTTTTTATCTGATCCTGTGATGGGCTTTGAATGATAAATGCTATCGACTCTCGAGCTGTTTTTACCGAACTGCTAGCGTTGTCTTCTTCCCTTGATGACCACACTCTGGGAAGAGGCGGTTTCTCTTCATTTCTGCGATTCCAGAGGTCATGCTGATGTTGTCTGAATAGATAAGTGATAGTATAGCGAATGTGTTATGTTAAGGAGCCAAAAGGTTTCTTTTGTGCTGAGTTGTGATCTGAGAAAAAGAAACTAGCTATGACTCTCTAGATTTGAGGGTTATTAAGGGTTCAAGAATGAGTGAATGTTAGGAGTTGAAGCTTTATGAACAGTCAGAGTGAATGTTGAGGAGTTAGGCTTTCTGGCAGCCACTTGAAGGCAGGGTTGGCGGGCATTGTTGGCGATTTTTTTGGCCGGTACCTGGGCCATTTGGCTCCAGTGTAACCAGGCCATCTTTTGTGGGGAGTGATGTGAGGTGGAGAGTGTTTTACATCATATATGTTTTCTGAATTCGGGAGTGTGGTTTTGGTTAAGCGCTACTCATCTCCTTCCTTGTTGCTCTCTACTTCAGAGCCCATATTTGTACATGATGACTTTTTCTTATATATATATATATATATATATATATATATATATATATACATACATACATGGATGACAACCGCAAACCTGGTGGTCATCTTTTTTCTCCTCGAAAAAATGCTGAGTTATATTTTTGTTCAGGAGAGGTGTCCAAAGTCTTCAACTTGTTCATGTGGGATTATGCCATTTTAAGTATTATTAGAACCCATGAACCGAATCTTTTATAGGTTTCAGCAACGATGTCATACAAGGACTCCAAAGAACCTTCCATTCCCAAGAAACCCTTTTCCCACTGTTTTGAAACTTTTACTTTCTGCATAGTTTTTTTTCTTGTCCTTGAACTAAAATACCAAACATATCTGCATTCTTATTTTCTATTAGAAACTAGTCATCTTTCATATATTCTGCTGCATATTCATTTTAGTCTTGTTAATACTCATCTGTCTAGTTAAATCTGATTTTATTTTGCTGCAATTTAATTTTATAGGAATTAATAGCTAATTTGTGAGGTCATTTCTAAACTTTCAAATCTCTGAGGATACAACACCCTGGAGTACTACACGATCTGTGTACTTGCAGATTTGTAAAGGCTAAGGGTTTTCAAAACTTGTTTGAGACCATCCATCCCATTTTCATATTCCTTATATTTCACTTGATCCGCGCGCACACACCCCTATAGCTCTACACTCATCACTGCTCTGCTGCCGCCTCTGTGGTGCTGCTGATCTGGTGCTGCCATTGCCGCTGCTCATCTGCTGCTGACGCCATTACCATCTTGCTGTCGCTGCTGCCGATGCTCATCTGCTGCTGTTCTGATGCCGCCACCGCCGACGGTTCTCTGTCCCTTTCTCTCTCTCCCTGCCTCGCCCTCTCTTTCACTCCCTCTCCCTTTCTCCTTTCTCCCCTCTCCCTCTCTCGTGCTTTCTCTTTCTCTCCCTTTCTCTTCCCATTCTCCCATCCTCTCTCTCCCTCTCCCTTTCTCTCTTCCTGCATCGGAGCAGGTTCCCTTTTTTTTCCATGATCCCACTCATCTCTTTTTTCCCACAATTCCAATCGTCTCCTCATGGACAGGGGACTTGGATACCTTTTTTTATGTTATATTTTTATATTTCTACTAGTAATTATTTGTTTAATATAGTGGAATCACCCTTTGCTGTTACTATTCTGAATTTATTATTGTGTTGATTTTTTATAGATTAAACTCCGCCTATGTTTTATAGCCGGTCCCAAGCCCGGATAAAGGAGGAGGGTTGTGTTAGGCCCCGACAGCCAGCGTAAAATCCTGTCGAATCTCATGAACATAGATCAACGAAGCGTCGTATGATCCATGTAGCCGACCCCACCTAGTGGGATAAGGCTTTGTTGTTGTTGTTGTTGATTTTTTATAGATTAATAACGAAAATTATTTATTGATGTTATTATTATAAATTTATTGATGTGTTAATTTTTCATGAATTAATACTTTTCACATAGATATATATAATTAAATAGGTATTAATATCATGAATCAATGTTAAAATTATAAATTTGCACTTGTAAGTACAAAAAGTTTTGCATCTCACCACTAATATCATGGGTTTATATCTTTTTTATATATTAATATATACATATAATATTCAAAACAATCTGGTAGAATTGGTCAAGTCATGTTACGTGTTCACGATTTACATGTTTTTCCGGCCCTCCGCGTCAAGTCCACTTTACATGTTTGACAATTATGGTAGTAAGCACAATCCAGTATGTATTTTTACTTCTTTTTTTTTGTCTTTTGAACAGGTCACAGCAGTCAAACATACATCAACCCATTTTTTACTTTTCCTTTTGTTCGTTGAAAGGGTGGAGCAGTCAAACATGCACCAACAAGTATATGTAGTACAATGTTTATAGCTTAAAGGCACACTAATTGATTCCTAAGCCCATGTTTGGATTGAAGGGAGAGGGGGTAAGAGAAGGGAAGGGAAGGGAAAACAATTATTTCCCCGTGTTTGGATAGATCATTTGACAGGAAATGGAGGAAAAATGGAGGGGAATTTCCCCCACCATTTTTTCAACCCCAATACGGAGGGAAGGAAAAACTACTAATATGTGAAATTACTGATTTACCGTTTTAAATAACATAAGAAAAAAGATATCAAAAGGATATAATTGTCCGTTCAAATTATTTACTAATTCTTTCCCCTCCTTTCTCTTTCAACTTCATTACCAATTGGAGGAAACCTTTTCCCCTCCCTCCTTTTCTCATTCCCCCTCTTTCTCCTTTTCCCTTATTGAAAATTATCCAAACAGAGCCTAAAGTTCAAATTTTGATGACACTTAATGTATATAATGATTAAGCAGAATAAAAAAACACATCTAAAAATGTTGCAACTAAATGAAATGAGAAGGTGCTGAATGTACAAACAACAAGTCATCTCAGGGCTAAAGGTGCACCAAGCAATAAATTAAAAGAATAGATTTCTGACAATGTGATCAACAAAGCAGACACATTAAATCATTAAGCATTAGAAATGTAGCATACATTCTATTACAGGATACTGACCTCTTTAGAACTTAAGGTTCTCCCGGTAGCCTTATGAAGTATATTCTGAAGGATCTGAAATATAAAAAAAATGGATCTAACAAACACGGGAAAAAGAGAATATAAAGGAAACTAAAAGAAGTATATATTAAAGTAGCATGTACGCATGATTTTCATTTGGAGTAATGTAGTACAGAGAATATACGTACAGCAAAATATTTGGTCATAATAAGAGTAGGGAAGGAGCAGAGAAAAAGCAATTGCATGAAAAGTCACCTCCACACTTCGTGCTTGATTACTACTATTGATAACAGGATATCTTCCAAAAATGGACTGAGACAATAAAGTCAAGGAATGTATGTCTTGAGGCAGTGACCGTACGTGGAAAAGTGTTCTTGTTAGTATAGCTTCCACTGTATGTACCTCTAGCAACCTTTCTCCCTTTTCTTTTCTTTTATTTTTTTTTTCTTGCCAACAAACAGAAAAGCTAATCTATACATTATTGATCAACTAACAAAAGATGCTTCTACAAAAAACAGTTCATATCAGAAAGTACCGAAAGCATGCTAATTTCTCCTAAAAAAATATGCTAATTCAAATTCAGATGCCAGGTGAAAGCCTATGACAATACACTCACAACAACAGATTCAGTCGATCAAGATTGAGAATCTTAGTATCTAGGATTTCAATTTTGCAAGGCAATTTATAATATTAAACAATAGAAGAATGAAAAAAAAAACCTTGCGGAAACATTCTGGACCCATCTGCTTCTCCAACATCTGAAGAACTGCTATCTGTCCAATGTTCAAAACAAAGCATAAGGACAAATAGGTCCCACTAATTTATCATCATAAATGTCCAGTAAACTTACAGCTTTCCACAAACGAATCTTTCCATAGAAACCAATCGCATGAGTTCCATATAAATCAGTCGTCGCAGCAGATGAACTCAAAGCAGTAGCACCACTAACATCAGATTTACAGACAGCAGCATTGGCCTGCAACAAGGGTTAGTATAATCAATCCCTGCTTGAAGAAGCATCATTGTTTTCATATAGCATTTGAATATATCTTTTGGAAAAAAAGAATTTGCACTACAATGAGATGTGAAGATACAAAAAATGAAAAAGAAAAATCAAAACCTTCAAGCACAGATGTGCAATATAATATTATGGGCGATATGGCGACAACACAATGATTGCATTTTCAAGGGAGAAAAGTGTTATGTTGATAACATTCTAATAGCAGCTAGAAACTTGGCGAGTGAGTGGGCGAGATTATAAGATATGTTGTAATAGATACAACTTTTTATAATGAATAGAAAATGGATGTGAGCACCTGGCTCACATCCTTTATCTTCTCAAAAAAATATAATATTATAACAGCAGGCAAAAAAACAATGGAACTTGGGATAGTTGGGTTTTAAGGTCATGAAAAAATGTCCAAGAGTTTTTAAGACTACTTTTAAAATTAAAGCATCTTCACTATATAATTTAAATTTAAAATACATTAATAATAATCCTTGATGTATTTTCATATTAAATTTTAATGTATTCAAAATTATTCAAAAATTGAAACAGCTTTTTAACGAACATTAGAAAGGGGTTCCACCTATAGACCTTGGCTAATACTAAATCCTAATAAGGCTTATTGCATCTAACACCAATGAGGAGCAGAGCTGTCATCCCTCTCTAGTGTAGTTGGAGGGCGGGGCTCATGTCATCTTCCCTTTTAATTGGAGGACCATGCTCTCTGCCATCATCCTTTTGTAGCCTAGTTTTTTTTTTGTGGGAAGCTTTAGTTTAGTTGGAAGGTGGTACTCGCCATCTTCCTTTTCAAATAAAGGCCCCAAGCTCTCTCTAAAAAAAAAGAGGCTCCAAGCAACAATGGGAGGACAGTAGGGGTTGCCCTTTCTAAGAACGAAAGGGTGCCATCTCCTGACTTATAAGCCAAGGGAGAAGTGGAGGGAGATAATGGAAAGTGATGGACAAGTTTTATAATAGTAATATTCTGGAAATATAAGATTATAGGATATTCCAAACAACCTTTGTATTGTCAGCTTGTAACACGATGTAGAAAAGCAAACGATCTAATTGATCAAAGACTGTTATTTTTTAGAAGAAAGACTAAGGTTTTTATAGTAATTTTGTACATATTTATTGTATACCTGAAGCATTCTTGTGCAAAAGACAGGTAGCTTGTTGTATTAGGTATGTTCCTTGTTAGGTTTCCAAATTGAAACTACTTTAAACTAAACATGTAAGATCAACACAAAAAATAGTATGATTAATGTGGGCACAACATAGCCATAGCACCACAAAAACAATTACACTTGTATAAGTAATATCCTTTATGTCCTTCCAATGCCTTTCATTTTTTATTGGGGTGTGAAGTTGCATTCATTTTTTACAATAATGTGTTTTCAAAGTACTTTGATAATGTGATGATGGCATCTTCATTGGACAAGTAACTTTTGAAGGCAAATGCTCAAAGGCACCTTTTAATCTCATTCACCAAGTTTTTCGAAGTACTTTCAAAGGTAAAAAAACTTTGGGGAAGCATTTCCAAAACATTTCACTATATTAATTTTGTATGCAGTAACCTATAAAAAGCATGTTTGCTTTGCTTCCTCAAACAAAGCATGTTTTCTCCGATTAACCTTAACAGATTCAAGTAACATTCACAAGGAAAGCTTTGCATTATTGTTAAAATCAAAACAAGGAAAGGTTTGTACTCTGTCCCATAGAGTTTTTTACATTCTTTTACCAAAAAAAAATCAACTTTTCATGTCATTTGTTTCAAAACTAATAATAATAACTAAGAAAATCATTAGCGTCTTATAGATATTTTTCTTGTTCTTGAACTCCTGTTATATCACATTTTCAATTTCTAAAATCATGATAGCGCATAAAGTGGATTAGATAGGTGAATTAAAGATAACAACCACTTCTCTCCCCCTCAAAAAAAAAAACAACCACTTCTCTTTCAATGCACGACATTTTATAATTTACTACTGTTTCTTTTTGGAAACAGAAGTAATCAATGTTGCAGAAAAAAATATTATAATTCTGCACTTTAACAGATAAATTTGCCTAGTGCAAATTGGATTAGGCCTAGGGGGGTAGTCAATGTTATTCATCAACTACATTATCACATAGCTCATAGGAGTTGAGACTAACTAAAAGCAGATTTTACTACAATTAACCATGTATCATGTTCCAATTCCTCTTAAAAAATGTGTCGACTTCCAATTTGATTTCTTGAGTTATATTTTCCAGAATAACATATGAAATGAATTGCAAATATGCAGAAACAACATTCGACTAAATGAATAAGATGACAGACCTTGAAACGGCGATAGCGTGCCTCATTGTTTCCAAGAAAACGTTTAACATAAGTATCAGTTAGAAATCCAGCTAATCCATCTATTAACCATTCTGCAAACAAAATTGCAATGACTGAAAGATTCCATCCAAGGCAAAAGCTATACTGATGCTCGTGACTTATCAAAGACATAATCTGTTCTCTCAGCTCATGACTAATTTATGAAAGAAACTTACTATCTGTTGGTTCTTCAGCAGTGATATATATTCCAAACCACTGCCGAGCAAGAGCATAAGCAAGTTTGATTCTAGTTTCAATAGTCTGTGGAATGAATAAAAATAATTACACATAAAATAAGGACGTGTAGAAGCATGAGTAACAATTAAACATGGCTTACACAAGCCACAATAAACAAGTTGGAAGAACAGACCTGATCAACAATCTTATCATCAAATAATAGATGAGAACTGAAGACACAAGTGGAGGCACCAAAGTTAATTGGAGATACAGTTATTTCTTCTGGGATAAACATTTGTTTGTATGATCCAAATGGAAAACATGTTGAAAGGTAATCTTCATAGTGGCTGCAGAATAGAAAGATTGGGTAAGAAATCATATTAGGAAACAAAGAACGTTTGCCCAAGAATACAAAGCCCAAAAGAAATAGAAATCGGATTATCTACGTAAAATTTAGAATTAATACCTAAAGACATTGTGGAAAAAGCCTATTGTATTCTGAAGCATGGAAAAGCTTGGTGATAAACACATGTGAGATATGATAGCATTATGACTGTCTGGAAGAATTTCAAATGGAGCAACAGTCAATGATATCCATTCAGCAGTAACCGGAGAGGTTAGCTTATACACATAAGTTTTACATGAAGGATCAGCTTTGCCCAAAACCTGCATAAGGTTATTGTTAATCAAAGTAGCAATATCAGGAAAGAAAACAAAATAATCAAGATGTGTAGCCGAGTTAAGTAGTTTAACATAAGCATGAACTGGATCCACATGGATGTGAAACCCTTTTCAGGGAAAAAAGGAAATATGTCAGCCATCTACTTTACTGGTAGGAAAGGATTTTACACAGCATGCATTTTTTTAGAAGGCAAAGGATGCAACTAGGTTGTCATCCAGGTATATATATATATCGATATAATTGATCAACATGTACAAGTAAGGCACTGTCTCCCCTAAAAAAAATTAATAATAAGGCGCTCTCCAGAGGAGAGGGGCAAAAATGCTATCCAAAACCTCGCTCCCAAAGAAGAATGAAATGCAGTGTACAATACTATCCACCTGACAGGCACCGGCCAAGAAAACCATCAAAGAGAGTCTCCAATGCTGCCTTTGTCTCCCGGAAATCCGAAAAGCTACCAAAATGCTTCAGACGATGATGAGAAGCTACCCAAGAGGCTCATCCGCGACCACACCTGCCGAGACACAGGGCATACACAGCATGCATGTACAAGTATGTACAATGAATCATTATCATTGATCACTATCCCATTCTTCAATCCCGACTCTTACCGTCTGCACAATATTCTTCAAATGTATTCATATTCGCTCATCATGAAAAATGTATGCATTCTCCCCACATGACCCACGGTACACTAACATATATGTGAAACTGCACAACCATAAAGATACCTGTGACTTCTCAATACTAAAGTGGGCTCCATTGTGCTGACAACAAGTTCAAAAGTATAACACCAATCTAACGTCACAATGCCAAAATTTTAATTGCAATGGAAGGATTTTGGGAAAACCATGGAAGGAATAGGAGACATTGTGGTCCCTTCTCCGGGAGTTCATCGCCGACGTCCTGTCTCCCAGCGACGACGGATACGGAGACGTCTTGCCCCCTCCTCCCCCGATCACCAGCAGGCTCAAGTCCTCCTGCTGCAAGGCCGCTCCGCGGTTTCACGAGGCTTCCAGGAACTCCGCTCGTGACCTCGTCCTCTGGACACGCCGGGGATGTGCCCGTGCTCTTCGTAATTTCGGTGCATAGGTCTTCCATATGGCTGTCTAACATGTTAATTTTTGTATTGTTTTCATTGCCGATTTGCCGACCCCACCTAGTGGGATAAGGTTTTGTTGTTGTTGTTTCATTGCCGATTTGCGAATTTCTGTTATTATTTCTTTTTGCTGCTTATTAGATGCATTTATGAGATACAAGGCGATGATTTATGGCTGGGTGGCGAGATGAATTTACGTAACCTGTGAAATTTACTGAATGGGAGGAAGAAAAAAATCGAGGTAAACTATATCGTAAACGCATAATATTGTTGGGATCTGTGAATTCGATTTTTGAGGGTTTATTCATCCGCTCGTCACTTTATATCAGCAATCCTCATGAATGGACGAGTAACCAGTGACCGCAATTTTCATTTTAAAAGGAAAGGTGATTATGATCCTGATGTTCTTCTGTTAGTTAAATCTTAATCTTTCCTTGCAAAGGTAATATTGGAGTCTCAAAGGAGAGTTCTTGATGAAACAACAATATGCTTTCATACCTTTGCACGAGTATAAATCTCACTTGTGGCTTCTATATAGAATACCGAGACATTGAAGGAGGTTGTGACGATCACAGGAAGGTTTTTCTCAAGGTAGCACGGAGATTAGGTTTTCTAAGAGGCGCTCTAGCTTTTAGGCATTGGAAGGCCAGACCATGTAAAATGTTACAACAACAACAACAAAGCCTTATCCCACTAGATGGGGTCGGCTACATGGATCATACGACGTCATTCCGCTCTATTAGTAACCAAACCTTTCGGTATATTATTCACCAAGAGATCTTGCTCTATTAGTTCGCCGAGTGTTCGCCTTGGCCTCCCTCTCCCTCTTTTAATCGGACTCCAGATTATTTGATCTACTCTTCTTACTGACGCATTTAATGGTCTTCTCTGAACATGACCAAATCATCTCAAACGATTCTCTACCATTTTCTCACTAATAGGAGCTACTCTGACTCGTTCACGTATATGGTCATTCCTAATTTTATCTAATCTTGTATGACCACACATCCATCTCAACATCCTCATTTCGGCTACCCCCACTTTACGTTCATGTTGTCCCTTCATGGCCCAACATTCACTACCATATAACTATGCCGGTCTTATAGCAGTACGATAGAATTTTCCTTTAACTTTATTGGGTACTTTTCTATCATAAAGAACTTCAGTAGCTTTCCTCCACTTACACCAACCAGCTTGAATTCTATGATTAACATCGTCATCAATCTCACCATCTTGTCTTACAATTGATCCTAAATATTTAAACTTTGTCACTTGAGAAATTATATCCTCCCCTAGCCTAACTTCCAAATCGTCTCTAAGTTGTTTATTTGTGAAATTGCTATGCATATATTATGTTTTATTCCTACTTAAACGAAAATCCTTTGCCTCCAACGTATTTCTCCATATTTCCAATTTTGTATTAATCTCTTCTCTTGAATCCGCTAAAAGTACTATATCATCCACCATGTAGAATGTTAATCGGACCAAAATATCATGTATGCTTCCAATAGCTAGTAAGGTGCCTTTCGGGTAAAAGACTAACAAAGCAACCTTTTACTGAAATGACTTTGGGTTGATGTTTACTGAAATGAGTTTGTTTCCAGATAAAAGTGCAACGAATCAATGTTATACATACAAACCTGGTAGAGCAAGTCGCCATTGCTAACGGCCACAAAGTTAGAATTCACTGTGAACTCAAGATCAAACCTGGTAAAACAAAAAAAGTTTAACGTATAATAGGAAACACTTGACGAAGAGAAATGATTATGAAATAATCACATTAATCATGAAGTTAACGCGTACGTGCACTGATGGGAACCATATAAGCAAGGAAACCAGCAGTGTGACCGCCTTATTTGGCTATCAGTGTGCAGTACATTGTTAACAAAATGTATACCAGTCTCTGCCCTCTCTAGATGATAATCAATATGTATCAACATCATGTTCTGCAGTCAAATAAGGATATACTAAGTGATTGTAACCTTAATTTCCTAACATGAACTACAGAAATAAAAGGTTAATAGAGAAGTGGCATGAGAAGAAATGATGGAATATATTCACAATACCTTCTCCTTGGGTTGACCATTGTGGCCATTAACTATCTGTTCACCAGAACAGCTTTCCACTATAGTTTTCCCATTGTCTTCCATCTGTTGATGATTTGACTTGGCCAATTTATTACATGAAATTAGTAAATTGGGAACTATTTCTTTGTCTAGTGATGACATATATACAGAGCACGCAACTTCGGAAGCCGCTTGGGAACATGATAGCAAACAGAACTTATCATCATCCTCATTAACTTGATAATGTGAGGAATACTCAAACTCAGCTGGTTCTCCATTTACAGTTATCTGTGTAACTATCATATTATCAGCATGTAAAGCCACATTCTGACCCTCTGGCACAATTATTTTCAACTCAGTGTACCTTAATTGTCAGAAAGAGTGTTAAACATCAAGCTTTTTAACAAAATAATGGCTCTAAGTCCAAAGAGTCATTACAATAAAAAGAATATTATAAGCTACAAAGGAATAAAAGCCTTTTAAAGATCCATGCTATAAGATGAGCTCAAACACAGACCATAACAATTCACGAATTTCAATAATCTTTGTCTGAACAAACTGTTAATAAGGAAATATAATTAGACTACAGAAGATATTAATTTTTTTGAGGAACTATTTTTTAAGGATTTTTTTTTTGAGGAACTATAGAATATATTAATGGTCTTATCATAATCAATAACTTAACCTATTTAAGAAAATAAATAAGTAATCCGAGTACTTGGAGAAAAATAATTAAGCTTTTTTTAGAAGAGAAAGGACAACTAGCAAGGAGGTAAAAAATAATAATAATAATAATTAAGCTGATATGATTCCAAGAGAAAATGAAAGAAAAAAGGAACTCACTCCTCCCCATTCCCCCCAAATCCCCCAAGCCATCTAGCCACCTCGCACACACCAAAAGTAAGACCATATTTAACACAAGATGACGTTATCTTGTCGGTGCTTATATGGAGTGTCCACGCTAAAATTGCACACTCACAAGTTTGACTTAGTTCATTGCCGCATGCAAGATTATTGTTCAAACTATATAACGAGTTTTGGATTGTTTATTTCTAAACAAAATACAACATAAAGATAAAAAGATTTTTAGAATGCCTTAAAAAGAAAGATTTTTAGAATCACCAAGATAAAGCTAAAGAAGATCTTACTAGAGCACATATTGTGTCAAATTTAAGTGCTTAATATGCATAAACTTTGTATCGCATTATGGCACCTCAAGTTTGAAAGGAAAAAAAATCACCTCACTCAGCTCAGTAACACACACTTTAACTACTTGCGTTCGTGTAAGCTCAGTGGTACACAACTAGATCTTTGGAATGGAATCTTATTCAACGTGATAAAAGCTGGAGCCATTGACTTGAAAGTTCTCATAAAGCATGTAACTACATTACAAGTGTATTCAAGCTCAACAACCTCTTTGCATTAGGTGACATCAAATAAAAATAATATCCATAAAGCACCGTTAACATCAATTGATATTCTATGTGTATAGAAGGAACAAACAAGCTATTGAGGTGAAAATTGTTTAGGAACTCAAAAAACTCACTTCATCCCATATCATTTCCATTTTCACCAGAATATACTGTTAATAGGTGAAAAAGTCCGCATTCTGCACTATAGGTTCCCAATTCACACTCCGAATTCCAAGCATCCCATTTGACTAGTAAAACTTTCTTAAAATGGGAGAAAGACGAAGACGCACGTCTCAAGGAGGAGTTTAACTTTTAACTATCCCAAACCCAACTCAGTTAACGCTGCTGCCAATTACACCTACAATCCCCGGACTCATGAACCCTAATTCCACACACTCACTGGCTCCAACTGACGTTTCCGCAACAATCAAGACTGAGCTAAATACTACCTACTGAAACCCTAAGTGTACAAGGGGCCTTAAGAAACCTACGGTTTCTTCCAGAAGAATAAGAAAAGAAAGGAAGAGACGCGCTCTTACCCGTGAACCCTCCGCTTGTCCATGTCGATCGAGAGGCAGAGCTTCTGGTGGAGGACGGACATGCCGCCGGAGCTGTCCGCCGGCTTCGGGTGCTCCTCGGGCTTCTGCTTCTTCGGCTTCGCCATTGCGGCCGAGCGAGAGAAGGCGAGGAGGCGGGACGCCTCGACGGAGCTCGGTGAAATGGCCCCAAGAACTGTTCTCGGTATCGTCTCGACCTCGGCGATGGGAAATGGGATGTCGCGGTAGGAGGATTCTTATTGTTTTATAGACGCGGGGAGGGGTGGGGAACGGGAAAAGAAACCACTGGATCTGTTCTCCCACGGGGACGAGTCCGGAGAGCGTCGCGATGGCACGTGCTAATCCTGGGCTTCCCCTTTGGGCTTGGGCCACCTAATGGCATTTTACTTTCTTTTTTTTTCTTACCGAGAATTGGAAGGTTGCAAGCGATTTTTCTATACTTTATTCCTCTCGCATCTTTTCTCATTTACACATAAAAAATCATTTTTGCATATCCATTTTGTTATATAATCAAACATAATATATATACCATATTTTTCATTTAATATGTTTTCAGGAAACAAAGACCGGCATATTCAGATTGGATAATGAATATCCAGCACAATTGTAATGTTCCATAGGGGTGCTGGACCTGCTGGTATATCATCTTAAGTAAACCCTGAGAAGGGTTCATTTGTCATGGAGCGATTAAAATTTGCAAGAACATATGGGACCACGTTCGACTCCCAATGGTAATGCCGTAGCTCAGGAAAGACTGAGGAGGTGAGAGCTTCTATCTCCTCCATGTTCAAGGCTTCAATGTAACGACTTCCATTTTATTAATTAAACAAATGAATATTTTATTCATTTATAAGATCTGAAATTTTATTATCTAATATTTTATAATTATTTAATTATGAAATTGATAGAAATTATGAAATAAGTTAGAAGGATAAGATGAAATTTGAAAAGAAATAAAATTGCTATGAAGATAAGTATAGAAAATTAATTAAATTTGGATTTAATTAAATATGAGAAAATATGAATTGATTAATTATTGATGGATGTCCAATATTAACTCCAAAAGAGTTCAAGGTTCAGTATAATTAAAAATCATAGTTTGCACTATAAATAAACATCAAAGGGGTGACTGCAAATCCCCATTGATCAAACAAAAATTCTGCATCACGAGTCTCTCTTTGTCTCTCATTTGCATGCGTACTGAGGCGTTTCAGAGAGCACGCGACGACTGATTTCGAAGCCGGTATATAAGAGAAGATCATCCAAGTGGTGACCGCGAGTTTCGAAACGTGGATTCAAAGTAATCGCATGCCAAAGTTCGACGTTCGTGTAATTTTTCAGATAAAAGATTATAGTTAATTTTTTCAGTCGACTTTAGATACGTAGAGAGAATTACTATGTCATTAATTTTTCACGACATTGAATCATATTCTCTTCTCCTTTGTACCGAGAATTCATTGATATATATTATGCATAGTTTGGACATCTGCATAATTAAGGTGATCGGAAAGTCACGTCGGAACACATTTCTTCGTCGGCGGCAGAACCCAGCTCGGCTTCTATTGTGCTCGGCCCAGTTTTCATAAAATCCAGACCGAGTTGAACTCGGAACTAGATCGGGTCATCAAACACGGACCGAGTTCCTATTGGCCCAATTCGGGTTGTGCTTTGGCGCAATCATGATGGAAGGTGAACCGACCAATCTGGCCCAAGTTCACCATACACCCGGCACAAATTTATCTTGCCCGAGGTGATTTTGAGCGTCTCTAAATATGACCGGGTTTTCACTCTGTGCGGGCCGGGTTCTGGGGACGAAAAACTTATTTTTAGATAATTTATTATGAATAATTATTATGGTTAATTGTTCTTAACAATCCATGATTATATAGTTGGCAGACCTAATCTTATCATACTCTTTAGATCTAATTTTGATACTACTAGTATTATTGTTCCATCTGATCATTTGATTAATCATAGTCTTGATTCAGTAGTTTTTTCTTGATTGGATTCTTGTTTAACCTAAATTGAATTGTTAAAGATGGGTCTTTAAGATAAATAGGGTAAAGTACACGAATGATCCTCCAACTTTAAGTCAATTTTCAACTGGTCCCCCAACTTCAATTTGTAATCAGAATGTCCCCCATCTTTTATTTTTTTGCACGATTAGTCCTCTTGACCGGTGATAATGAATTTTCCGGTTGCCTTACATACGTGGCCGACACGTGAGCTGTTTCTCTCTCATTCATATCATTAAAGTCATCCACGTCATTTAACACTCCAAACCAGGTAAATTACATGAATCGTCCCCCAACTTTAAGTCGATTTCTAAACAGTCCTCCAACTTTGATATTATTACACGATTTATCCACTTGACCAGTAAGAAACAGTCTCCCGCTTATCTTGCGACGTGGTATAATAAAATATAATGAAAAATTTTAAGTAGTTGACATTACATAATAAAAAATATTAAAAAAATTTAAAGATACGGACGAGCTGACAGAAGGGGTGTGTCAGCTCCCCTATCGAAGCTCGCCCTTTAGCGGGTTGGCATAGGGGGAGTCGACCCCCTCTCCAAGCTCGCCACTGGCGAGCTTCGCACAAAAAGCGTCAACGTCCCCTCGCGAGCTCGTCGACGACTCTAAACGATTCAAAGTTGAGAGATTATAAAAAAATAAAAATGATAGGAGCGCCGACGAACTCGCCGTGCCCCTTGTGCGAAGCTCGCTAATGGGAGAGCTTTGAGAGGGGGTTGGCGCCCCCTATGCCAACTCGCCAAAGGGTGAGCTTGGAGAGCTCAGCTCATCCGCGTCCTTAAATTTTTATAATATTTTTTATTGTGTGATATCAGCTAATTAAATTTTTTTATTATATTTTATTATACAATGTCGAAAGATAATCGAAAGACTATTTCTTACCGGTCAAGTGAATGAATCATGCAATAATATCAAATTTGAGAGACTATTTAGAAATCGACTCAAAGTTGTGGGACGATCCGTGTAATTTACCTAATTTGAAATGTTAAATGACGTGGATGACTTAAATGATATGGATGAGAGAGAAATGATTCACGTGTCGGCCACGTATGCAAGGCAACCGGAAAACCCACTATCACCGATCAAGAGAATTAATCGTGCAAGAAAATAAAAGATGAGGGATGTTCTGGTTACAAATTGAAGTTGAAGGACCAATTGAAAATCGATTCAAAGTTGAGGGATCATTCGTATAATTTACTCAGATAAATAAGATAAAAGATGAAAACTGTTAGATCTTCATGTTGTACGATTATCTCTAAGCCTCATGGGTCATATTATTATCGTGTTGTATAGGGAAGATAGGTATATAGATGTTTGAGACGTCATTCTTTAAGAAAGTTATAACTGTCATATGGGGTCTCTCGCCATCACGAATTATTAGAGGACGGTCTGCCATGACTTGATATCTCACTAGCCTATATGAAAGAGACATAAAAGTTTTCTTAATTGATCGAGCGCTCTCTATTGAATTGGATACCTTCAAAGATTGAATTGAATTGAATCATAGTCATTCAAATTTTGGCATTGACCGACATTGCCTTCGCACATTGAATCGTATAGAAATTATTATTAGCCGATGATCATTGATATTGAGAATTGAATTAAAAATGTTAAATTAGATAGTTCCATATTGATTAGACATAATTGATTATTAATAATTGTTCATTGATATTGATTGGTTTTTTTACTTCCTTTTCTGATTATCTTTATTGATTTATGGCTACACTATTTTATTGATTATTGAGCTCTCCTCGTATTGTTTTATTCAGTACTATATTATATATTGTTCCATATCATTATTGATTTATCGAGCATTGTTGATTATTGATTATCATTATGGTTAGACCATATGTATTGATTATTTTTATACTTTTTCTCTGCATCCGAATTCATGCAGGTGAGATGATGATAGAGGATGGTGATGCAGGTGGTTAGGTTCGGTGACAAAGATATTGCACGTGGTGTAAAATTATGTTCAATTAGATTATTTGATTAGTTATTATTTTTTGCATATTTAATATTATAAAGTCATAGACGTTTTTAATTCCTTAACATTATATATGTTTAGATGTTGCTATTATTATTCTGATTTTATAGAATATATATATATATATATATTTAAATTTTATTTATATAAAATTGTGTAGCGTCTCTGAAACAACTCTAGATATGTGAAAGTCACGAGAATTTCAGGACGTTACATTCAAGTTTAACTGAGATGAATTTTTAATTCAAGTTTAACTGAGATGAATTTTTAAGGGAGAAATATGCTATTGGAACTTTTTTTTTCAGAACATTGCTGGAGGATGTGGGATCAGTGTTAGACCCGAGAGGCGCAAATATGAGCTTCACAAATCAAAAGTCTTTTGATCGACTCTGTGAGCCTCACATAACACGTTGGCAAGGGTCTCGGGATATCTCCCAAATTTTAAAGATGATGGTTCACCGTAGTATTATAATAAATTCAAATTTATTTTTTTAATCACCTGTCTGATTTATGTAATTTTGGTAGACCTTCAACGAGGAGAAGTTTCTTGATCCCAACCCTCAAACAGTTACTTGGTAAGGTGGTATCCACATTTATCGTGCACAAACCAGTTGGCTCACTAAAGAAGAATGATAAGAGAGGCGTCCATCAATTTCGTTGTCAACTTCCTCAATTTAAAAATATCTGAACTGCTCAAAACTTTTACAGTTTACTTCTCCTAACCAAAGAATACCTCGTCAAATCTCACACAATCATGTCCGCTAGAAGAATGAAAGTGCAACAAATTTACACGTCGAAAAACAAAGAAGAATGCAACCGGCTATACGTATACGTGCTCACATCATACAACTCGAAAAGAAAGAAAGTACCTATTTGTTATCATATCCTATATCGTGCTGCTTTTCATACAGTACTGGCCGTTTTGAGTTTCTCCTGGCACTCCTCGACGTATGCCCGGAATCATGCCGGATGGACTGCACTGTCTCCTCGTGCGGAGACGACGGCCTTGGGCTAATCATAGTGGCGGTAGTTGAGGTTGTGGCCGTGTTGTTGGTCGCCGCCGTGGTGGCAGTGGATGCGGAGTTCCCGCTGTACGACGAGTCGCCGGACGTATTCTGGCTGGAACCTATTGTTGACCCATATGTACTCCTTCGATACCTGGAACCCGGGATCCCAGGCCGCGTGGGCTCCTCTAACTTGGCCGGATTCTTGGACAGAATGATCACGACTCGATTCATGTCCGGCCGCAGCTTGGGATCCGCCTGAACGCAGAGGAGTCCGATCTGTGCACACATGGCAGCTTGCTCTGGAACGACAGTGGACTTCAGTGCAGGATCCAACATGTCCAGAATTCGTCCCTTCTTGTACAGCTTCCAAGCCTGTCATTGTAGAAACATGTTTGTGCAGGGTTCACTAATCAAGCATGATTAAATTGATTAGCGCATCGTTATGTGTAGCAGATGAGATACCGTTCAAAGCGTACCCATTCGAGAAGGCTGCCGGCTTCGGAGTCGGGGAGCAGGCTGAACGCAGAGTTCCTCCGGCCGGCGATGAGCTCGAGAACCAGGACGCCGAAGCTGAAGACGTCCGCCTTGGTGGAGAGGACGCCGTGCATCATGTACTCGGGGGCCATGTAGCCGTTGGTGCCGGCCACGCGGGTGCGGACGTGCGTCTGGTCCTCGGGGAACAGCCGGGCCATGCCGAAGTCGGCGATCTTGGGGACCCAACGGCCGTCCAGCAGTATGTTGCTCGCCTTGATGTCCCGGTGGATGATCGGGACGTGCGCATCCTCGTGCAAGTAGAGCAGGCCGCGGGCGACCCCCGCCATCACATCGAGCCTTCGTTTCCAGTCCAATTGTGTCGGTCTCGGGATCTCATCTTCTGCTACATCAATAAGCAAATTAACAGGATCTAACTGACTAAAATTAAATTATGAAAGAATTAAATATCACCTGTGAGAGCTTGTTTTACTTGATTTGGAGGTTAATAAGAAAAATTACAGGGTTCGGGTTTAGCAATTGGGCAATTAGATTTGGACTTCAAGTTTACACTAGGCCTATAAAGCAAAACGCGTATGTCAAAACGCACATGAACCTTTAGCCCATGAATGACAAGACTAATTATAATATATATTTCCCCCAAAAACTATGTACTATAATTAGCCTTTACGGTAACTATATATTATAAAATAACTAATTATAATATATATTAATTATGTGGCCAAATCAGCATTACGGTAACTTCTCTGCTTAAACAATTTGAAGTTAATAGAAATTATTTTACAGTCAGTGTTAGCTTACGCAACATTTCTAATTCTATTATTTATGCATGCAAAAGATTTTGCTAATTGCAGATGTCATCATGGCCTATGGTGGCAATTGAAAAAAAAAAGACCAATTCGTAAAGATGGGCGTCCACTAAATGGTCAACGATTAGGGAGGCTAAGATGATACGTATATAAAAAGACTTGCAAATTATGAAAAAAAGGGTCATGAGAGAACATGTGTTTCATTGTTTTCACAACAGCACAAGTTCTTTGTCAAGGCGTGTCATCCGTGAGTCAATTACGAAATCACATTTCCCACCAATAACAAGAGAAGTCGAGTGTCCGACTTCGCCTACCAAATATAAAATGCATATCATCCAAATCCTTCAATGTTTGGTCAAAAGAAAAACCATCTCAAGCACGCGTATTTGCATGGAAGGAAACATTTTTTTTCATATTAATTCATAATTAGGAAAACATTAATTAACAAAATAATTGGTTGGCCAAGAAATATTATACAACTTAGGGAGAGTAGTTTTTTTTTTCTCCACAATAATTAATACACAACTTGTAATTTGATCTTCAAACCCAAAAAAAAATTTCCAACACACTTTATTCCGAAAAAAAATCAAGCTCCATAGTGCGTATGCTTACAGAAAAAAAAACAAAAAAAACAACAACTAGCGTGGGTCTTCCAATGAAAGCAAAAAGGTCTCTCACAGAATCAAAAAACATGAGCCGTCACACCAATCTCATATCAAATGCATAAAGTAAGGAAGATGGACTTTATTGCCAAATATTAAATGCTGATAAGAATTGTCTAATCACCTATCATTAAAGTTTTTAACTTTGAGATGATTTCTATCAACGCCAGGGTAGAACAAATGACATAAACGCCGAGTTGTTTTATACAACGACTGTTTACCACAGATGACATCCCCACGGAATTAAGTTAGTCAATCCTTTATACTCTATTAGAACCCAGCAAATCTGTATGAACGCGTGGATATGACCAAATATTACCATCACTCTCAGTGTACACATGGTTCACTCGAGGAAGTCATCAACTCAGCAATGGATGAGATGTTAACAAAATTTCGTACGTGAACTAAAACAAAAATAATGACGATATAAGTCTACTATATAGTAATTGAAGTTAATTAAATTAATTCGCTTAATTGATAAGCGAACTGAGATGTATTTTCTTTAAAATGTTTTTATTCTATAATGATGAATATTTTATTAAATAAAATTCAAAATATTATCATGGTATCACAACAGAATAGGTAGGCGTCAAGTCAAAATATTATATCAATAAAAGAGTGCTACAACCATAAACATAATTATGAACCTCAAATTCAAAAGTTAGAATAGCTCTAAAAAAAACAATGAAAAGATTAAATATATGTTCTACGAGGGCCGTTAGAATATGATATTTGACGTGTAACAATAAAATTAATGTTACACATTATCCCACTCTTATATTGTTTATAGAATATGATATTCTTTGTATATATCGATATTTTAAGTTGTGACTGAATAAAAGTAAATAGCATTAAAACAATCATATTAAGTTAGTACACATTTTTAATAGTAAATATTGTCATGATAAAAGATAATCGCACTTTTACATGCAGATATTTAACAGCATATGATCATAAGTTGAATAAAAAATGCTTATTATCTAATATTTGCGTAATTGATGAAAATTTAAATTTGTAGTAAAAGAATGATGCAAAAAAAAGCTTAATTAAACATAAAAAATATCTTTATTAAACAATAAAAAATCCATTATACATATATCATTGCGTGCAAAATTAAATAATATTGAACCACAATTCATTAGTAATCCGTTATTAGAATAAATGACATAAAATAATAAAACATATTTTATTCATAAAATGTTAAAAGGTTAAGACAATATAAAAGGTGGTAGAATACGTTTTTCCCCACAATAGGAATATTACAGTTCCATTTGTGGGATTTCTAGTCTCTTTTTTCATAAGAAAATTTCTATATCCACCTAAACTTTTGGCCTAAAAATCCTTCCAGTACTCACATAAAAAAAACTTACCCTAAAAGTTGACAAAATTATCTCTAGTGTCATTATTAGAGTTTAAGAGAGTGTTTAGGTTGATTTTTAGGGGATGTAGCATCTCTTTTTCATAATCTTGTAGGTGATTTTATGATTTTGAGATGTAAATATCCTTTTAGGATGTTTGATTCTCTCTAAAGAGTGTTTGATTTTATTCTCCAAAATTACAAGATATTTAACCAATAGAATTATAATGTTATGTTAGAGAAAAAAAACATTAAAAAAATAAATGAATTCTGTACCAAAAATTTGCTCCATTAACATTGGTATTAGGAATAAAATAACACAAAAATAAATGAATTCTGTACCAAAAATTTGCTCCATTGACATTGGTATTAGGAATAAAATAACACAAAAATAAATGTTTTGTATAGAATTTTAATAGAAAATATAACCTATTAATTATTTTTGTCTTCATTCGTAAACTTGGAACCTGACAAAAAAAATTAATAAAGAAAATATCATTCATCCAATTAAAAAATCAAAGACAACGTCTACCAATTAAAAAATATCATTCATCCAAATATATTCGTAAAGGGCCTAAAGACATTTCTAAAATTTGGCGAAAGAATCAAAGACAACGTCTACCAATTAAATAATAATAATATAATTACTTTTCAACTCTATAAAAAAATGACATGTTTATCTTCTGGCGTTACTTTCTTTTGTGGAGTTGGCAAATTGAGTGGCACCACATTGCCACAATATTTTTTTGTTTCACGTCCATCATGCTAAAACTAATTTCTGAGACCATGTGATGAGACATGAAAGTGTTATAAAAAAATGAATAAAGGGTTGAGATATGGATCACCCTATTACCATCTCTCCCATTTTAACAGTAAAGAGTGCAGGGTTAATCAGGGGAAAAAATTACTTTATGGCAAACTGTACGCTGTTCCAGCAAAAAAGTATATCCCGTGAAATAATGCCACGCGTATTGTTCTTTTCAGTTTTACCCGTTTTTAATTTTTTATTTATTTACCGTGCCGTACCACCGGAAAAAGGCACAAATACCAAAAGATACAACTAGTTAACTACAGTACCAAAGAAATGGTGGAAGAGGAGGAGACGTACGGGAGAAGAGGAGCTTGTCCAGGCTCTGGTTGGGGACGAACTCGTAAACAAGGAGCTTCTCGTCGCCATGGGTACAGTAGCCGTAGAGGTTGACGACGTTCCTGTGCTGCACCCGCGAAAGCAGCATCGCCTCGTTCTGGAACTCCCTCGCGCCCTGCCGCGACCCCATCGCTAGCTGCTTCACCGCCGCCTCCCGCCCGTCCGGCAGCCTCCCCTGCAAAAGCGATTCCAAAGCGCACGATCGCTGCTCAGCGTTCTATTTTCCTGTCAGTTCAATTCGGAGAAGCACAGATCTCTGAGCTCGGTCGACCGACGGATCGTTTCGCTTACCTTGAAGACGGGGCCGAACCCCCCCTGGCCAAGCTTATGACTGAAGTTGCCGGTGGCGGCCGCCAACGTCTCGTACCGGAATATCTTCTGCTCTTTCGCCGCGATCGCCTGCAGGTCCTCCTCCTCCTTCGTCCCTTCTCCCGTCGGTCACCCCCAAAGTTAGGCCACAGCGGTCCGAGAGACCAGTCGGAAAACATTATACATATGTATGTGCACCTACCTCTATCTCTACGGCCGGTGAAGGGCTTCACAATTATTTCCAGGATCCGCTTCGACTTCCCCGTCGCCATCCTCCTCCTCCTCAGCCGCCACCGCCGCCTGCAACACGGCCACCAGAAGAAGAAGAAGAATCGAGGGCTTCGCGTGTTGATGGGGTGGGCGAGTTAAGCCGTCGGCGGATGGAAGTGGTGGCGGACGTTGCGGCCTCTCTTTCCTTGTTGGGTTTCTTTCGGGGTCGTCAACATACGTGACAACGTGTTGATGGGAGAAGCGTCGAAGAAGCGGTAGGAGACATAAATATGATGCTTATCGAAATCCGACATCGTGTGTAAACGTTATATAAAAACCGGTTTAGTATCATTTATTATTTCCTTGTAAATTTTGGTTGCACCGTCACCATTTGAGGATTTTATGAGCTTGAAAAAAATATGGGGAGATCACATTTCTACGTGAGTAACTATAGGAATAAAAAATGATTGCTTGCGCATTACTTAACTTTTTTTAGTTTATATTATAGTAATTTTCTTATGATTTATTTAAGATAATATGTTCTTGATAATATTATGAGTGAAGTTCATAATTAGATTAAAAAAATATTTAAATTATACTTATGCATTACAATCAATTTATATATTTTTATTATTCTATATCCTTAAATTAATTTTAGTAAATATTTAATTTGTTAAATGTTGATACCATATGTTTACCTTTTCTTAAATAGTAGATTTTTCAAATACTAATTATGTGTCACATAAGTGATTTCTTAAATGTTACTTTATTGAGATATTTAATTTGTTAAAATGTTATGAAGTAATATTTGCCGTCCCTGAGGAACACTGGAATTATTTCTGACCGGAAAATTTTTTTCCTAAAAGGTTAATGTAATATGTAGTTCGGTACAAATTAGGAAAAATTATGTCCTATTTGTACATCCTATTATGTAAAATTAAAAAAAGTGGAGGTTCGAAGCTTCAAGTTTGCATGTTATACGTCTTATTTGAAATATAGGTTACCTTAACCTCATATTTCATTACGAAAACTTATTATTTATTAAAAATTATTAATTTCATTTTTTATTATCCTCTTAATTATTTTAGAATATTAGAGCAATATATATATAGTTGTCACATACTAAATAGCTACGAGGGTAAAAAAATTAGGAATTTTTTATATTGAAAGCGATAAATGTTCACCAAAAAAAACTATTTTAGTATTTTTTTTTTTGCTTATTTGGATAGCTAAGCCTGCAGTTAAACTTACAATTTACAGATAATAATTGTTGGAACGAATAAGAGGGACAGACGCTTAGTTAACCTTAAAAATATTTTTCCCATATTTCATAATACTTAGATGTTGAGATTAATGTTAAGAAATCTCGCTCAAATTCATGTAGACAGTTGATTCGATATTATTATTAAAATAAACCTATTTTTTCCCTAATTTCCTTTTAAGATTTAGGAGCTACATGGGGGTGGGGGGGTTTTGAAACTTGACCCGACGTTGGCTAGAGTCTAGACCGACACATTTTTTTTCTTCTTTTGTTTCATGTGCATGTTGGGGAGTAGGGAGAGGCCCACCGCGAATAGAATTAGTCAATGGATTACGGTGCAAGTTTTTGGAAAGATAATGTTTTGAGTCTTTTGACCCATAATTTAATTTGTGATAAATCAAGTGAAGGGAAAAGTAATTTCGGATAAAAAAAACAGTGATAAGAATTAACGATTTTTATTACTTGACTAAAAAAACAAATTGAAAATTGTATTTTGTCCTGCCATAATTTTTGTCGTTCGTGCCGAAGTGTTTACTGACTCCCTCTTGCCATAAGCGTTAAGCAACATGAAGGCCCCCACCCTTCACTGTAGAAAAAATGAATATCTTTTAGGCAAAAAATTTGAAAAATCATCAGTTAAAAATAAGAAGACTTTCATTTTAGGAAGACTTAGACTTAGGGACAACTTAGCAAGTACTTGAGAGAGGAATGTGATGATTAGAGTATGATGTATTACTAGAAAGTTTATGTTGGATAGTAAATTATAAAAAAAATGATGAGGTGTTGAGACAAAATTTTGTTTACTAAAAAGTCATTTTACCTTTTATTATATAAAATTTATTTATAATGTTTATCTAGTAAAAAATATATTTTTTACCATTTAATTTATTTTCTCTTTTAGTTTTATTTTGATATTTTATTATATTATTTATTTTTAATCATATATTTTAAAAATTAAGAATTTGAGAGATAAATATTTATGAAGAAATAATTATAAGCAAAAATTATTTTATCAATGTAACATTTATACGATGGAAAAGATAATTTATTAGTATAAGAGAGAAAGAAAGAGACGTGATTTAATTTTGTAACAAGAGACGTATGATCTAATTTGGTAAGGGTTAATCTAGTATAAAATATTTATTTCTTTTAATTCTATCAAATTTGTTAAATAAAAAATGTGATGTTTGGAAGACTTAACCACTCCATCTACCCCTCTTAACTTAAATAAAAAAATTTAACAAAACATTAGGAAAATAGTTAGGGTGATAAAGTAAAGGTATAATTGTTTATAAAAAAATATATTTGGATATGAATATACAGATGCGTTGAGTTAGTTTAATCTATTCTTTAGTTGAATACAAATTATAATGCATGTGTTATGCTAGGTAAATGTCTTTATTATTTATGCTTTGTTTGGTAATTTAATATAAAAGAAATATATTAGGATGGTAGAGTAAGGATTGGTGAGATGAATGTTTATATAGACCATTTTAGATATAAATTTATAAAATAATTTGAGTTAGTTTATAATATAAAATATAATAGATGAATTATGAAAGGTTAAGTTAAAATTTTTTATTACGATTAAGTATATTTATCTGCATTTAATTTGATTGAAAATAAATAAAGGATGAAATGTGTAGAAATTATTTTTTACCTTTAAGAAGTCCCTAATTTGGTATATTTAATTTAAATTTATGTGGTGAGAATTTAAACTTTTAAAAATACTAGTGCAACACCCGCGCGATGCGCGGACGATACAAAACTAAACATATGATTATAACATAAATAAATATTAGTTTAATAATTATCAGTTGAAGAAATAATTTGTTAGTTTATATAATTCTCTCTTTCTCTTTAGCATTTATTTTCATCTCTCTTTACGATATCAGCTTCTCATTTAAGTGTGTGGTTGCTCTCCATACCTGATGAGAGAATCAAAAGTAAGAATGGCTTCAGCATCCCTTCAAAGAAGGTTTATCTAATTTCATATGTATATTAAACCATCAATTATTTCATAATGAATTAACATATAATCATGTATTATAGTTGTTTATAACATTATTATAATTATTTGACAAATTTTGGATATATACATGATGAATCCTAGTTAATGATTTATTTTAAATTATTTACTTAAAAACAAATTATAGGTCGATTTAAACATGAATGTTTGGAAATTATATTTTATTCGATAGTGTGCATAATAGCAAAACTATAAAAAAATATTAATAATTAAATACTAGTTCTCTTGTCGACCGGTTATGGATAATTGTATCCAATGCTCTAATAAAATTATATAATTATGTAATTACTGATATCTCATAACTAATTCATTAATAATTAAAAAATAAAGCTTCAATAAACTAAGTTAAATTAATCATACAAACATATATGCTAATGATCAATTAACTTAATGAAATAATCTATTAATAATTAAATATTATTTTCTGGTGGACAGTTATGGATAATTGTATCCAATAATCTAATAAAATTATATAATATATATTTAATGATATCTTGTGGCTAACTTATTGATCGTTTCAAAATAAAGCTCTAAATGACCATCTTATTCATCAAAATATTATTTATAATTTAAATTTAAATTTATTTAAGAGTGTTTGTAATAGTAAAATTATAATAAAATAATATTTTCCTGTTGGTTAGTTATGAATAATTGTATCCAATACTCTAATAAAATTTATAATTACGGAAAACTTGTAACTAACTCATTGATCATTTAAAAATGAAGCTATAATAGACTGGTTTATTCATCATTATAAGCAAATATATATATATATATATATATAGAAATGTGCATAATATTTATATATGAATTTATATTGATCATTAAATAGCATTTTCTATGGGCAGTCATAGGGAACTATATCAAATTACTTTAATAAAAAAATATATAATTACTGATATATTGTAACTAACTCGTTAATTATTTAAACAATATACTTTCAAAATAATATATGATGAGCTATGTAAATTAGTATTTAATTCGTTATAACATGTTAATCAAACATGTAGCACTATGAATATGTCAAATGTCATTCTATCCTTCCTCACTATCTAAGAATTCATCCTTTTTGATGGGTTTTAAGTTATTATTATTTAAAATACAAATAAGAAATTACGTTAGTTTAATAAATATGAATTAATTTTAACATCCTTGCATCGTGATAATTAAATTCCTAAATATACATAATATTTCTAAATTTCACAAAGAACGTTATATTAAAAAATGTTTTAATATGGCCCAAGAACATTTTTACTTAAAGTGTGATTTTACTGAAATATAATTGAATATTCTTTAAAAAAAGGTAACATAATTAATATGTTTGACTTTGACATGTTAGTGCCACAAATCTCTCACAAATTAAACAATTTATGTATTTATCATAAAAAATAAAGAAAGATAAAAATAAAAAATATCTCGTAATATGAAGGAAACTGTAATGTTTGAATTTTTATGACACATAATTTAAGATAGATACTTTGAAATTCAATAACATCACTTAAGATTTTTCAAGAGATAATAGATTATACGAATTTCTTTTTCCATGAATTGGAAAATCATGTCCGTGGGATAACTATCATATAGAAATTTTTATCCCCTATGTAAAATTATATATATATATATATATATATATATATTTGCAAAAAAAATAAAGTATGATAATTATACATGGGCTGGGTTCACTCCTGATAACTATTACGTAGTTAGATATTGTTGTCTTGTCTCGACTTTTTCAAAAGATTTACTGATGGAGTGAAATTTTAATCAAGAGAAACCATTTGGTGGTTCATGTCTATATATGATTATGCCAAATATTTTTTATTACTACTTTAACTTTAGTGATAATGTTCAGAGAATATCATTAGATGCGTCAATAAGAAGAGTAAATCAAATAATTTGGAGTCCGATTAAAAGAGGAAGATGGAGGTCAAGGTGGACACTTGGCGAACTAATAGAGCAAGATCTATTGGTGAATAATATACCGAAATGTTTGGATAGTAATAGAGCGGAATGACGTCGTATGATCCATGTAGCCGACCACATCTAGTGGGATAAGGCTTTGTTATTGTTGTTGTTTAACTTTAGTGATAATAACATGTTGCCCGCACCACGTTCATATATTGCAAAAGTAATTTTATATCTATAAAGATAAATATGTAATTTCTTACAATTCTGTATTTTTATAATTAAGTAAGTCAAAACTGTAAAAAAATGAATTCTTTATTGAGAATTTTGTGTCGTCTAAGCATATATATCTATACTATTTTACCATACTATTTTACATACATCTATACTATTTTTTTACTATACATATCTGAATTCAAAGAAAATTTATTACTATATTTTTTCGCTATGTGATTTTTCATTTTTTTTTTGTTTGGATTTAAAAATCCAGACCCACTTTAGTTTTTTTTTTCATTTATAATTGTCACCTCACAACTATATTTTTATTTGTATATCTAATCAACCAATTTGGTAACTCTATCCGAAGACTCGATTAACTCATAAGATTCATAGTGTTTGATTTAAACATGGCTAACTCAATTAGTTAATAGGAATGTTTCGTTAAAAAAGGAGAAACCTAGCACGATAAATAAAAACATGAAGATAAGAAGCATCTATACAATTTATTATAAATGAAGCACAAGAAAAAAATAACTGCATTATTAGAAAGTGATTAATCATGGCATGAGGTGATATACATCAGTAACCACCAAAGCATGTAGTGAGAAAATAGTGATGATAGATTTTTGCATGGGTTATAAGTAAACACTCACATTCATATCTCGGCATGTGATCCGTGTGTCAGAATCATAACTCATTTCTAGTACCGTAATCGACATGCATATGCATAAGGTGGTGCTACGAACGTGATGAGGTATGTATTACATACATATTTATAACATGCATTCTAGAGGGAACTATGGAGACGGTTGCAGTTGAAATATAAAACCATCAATATGGTTAGCTTAGATGAGGTCATGAGATGAACCGTTTGGAATTAAGAATATATAGTTCTTTTCTTTGATGGTTAAGTTGAGAATGTGTTATTAGTTATTACATTTTTTATTAGCGGCGCACTACTTAAAAAAATTTTTGTTATTGGTGTCGTAAGGTAACTGAATAAATGTGGCTGAGAAAATAATAAAAATAGTTAATCTATTATATTATATAACATTATGTCATACTATAGTAAATTTATTCATGCCAAAAATTTATGATTTTGCATGTGATTATAGTATGTACACACACAATGAATCTCAATTTGTAAACATAATTTATGTTTCTGCCAATCATCACAATTTTTGCTTTATGATTATTTAGTAATGTGCTAATCAGTTATAATATAGTAATATATACATTATAATTTGTCTCATGCCATGATTGATGTCACACATATAAAACTATCTGAAGTCATGCTCATGGGATGCACAAAAAATATATTTAAAAATAATATTACTAAAAATAAACTATATAACTTATTTGCATCCACTAATTCGGAACTTAATTTGAAAGCCATATTTCGACCCGGACGCTTTCGGGAGTACTCGTTTCCCTCCTTCTCCTGCTAGGATTGAAAATCGTTCCTCCTCTTCCAGGTCCATCACAAGGGAAACAAAAATCAAGATTTACTTTATCCGATATCAAATGGGAACTGCGAGAAATAGAACTTGGGGGGTGGTGAATTAGTAGCAGTAGGTGGCAAAGTCGCTTTGTTACCTATTCCATTAGGAACCATGGATTTTCTAGTCCATCACATTCCCATTATAAATTATGTATTATATTTTTTCGTACTCAAAATGCAAATTTTTAATTAGTAATATTAGAAGTATAAAAAATGATTATCACGTCAATTTCTTCTTTCAAAGTATTTTTAATAATATTCCTCACTAAGCAACATGTATGAATATTAAAGATGTATAATAATTATAATGAAATTATATATCTATCTATCTCTATATATATATATATATATATATATATATATATTATATTCTATAATTGTATTCATTTTTTTAACAATCATTAATATTTAGAGACGCTTGTCAATTATGTTAAAACCCTCTCCTTCAATATTATCCTCCTTGTAATAATATATAGAGGGAAATTAATCTATAAAAATGCAATATAATCTAAATAGATTTACTTATGTTTCAAGTTCACCAAAATCAATGTTTCTATCTAATAATGATTAATTTATAATATTTTAAATTATTATATTTTCCTTTTAATCTTGTAATGGATATAATTAGTGATATTAGTTATCTAATTGATATATAAACATTAAATTATTACATTTATTATATAAGTGCAAAAAGTTATTTATATTATTTAGAGGTATAGACATGTGGCACTTCAAAAAAGTGCCAAATGTTATTCTTTCGTTAAAAGTACTCTCTCTTTAATATAATATAGATTGTGCAAACAGTATGTAGATTTTTTAAACCCACTCCACCCCAGTTTGCCCCCAACTCATTTCTACTAATTTTTCATCTAAACCTAAATGTATTTACCTTTAGTTTGATTAGAGGAAACAAAGAACAAAATAGGCAAAATTATTTTTATTCCTTCAACGATCATGTGATTTTAGTTTTGAGTTATATGATAACCTTATGAATACTAACATAACTGCACTTAGGAATTGACTGGTGTATGTATAGTGGGAGAGGAGACTTAGGGCCGTTTAGCTTAATTTATATAAAATAGCTGATAAGTTAAAATATTAATAAGTAGTTTAATGGTTAAAGTTGATTTAAAAAAATAAGTAGTTACATATTTTGTAATAAAAACATCTATAAGTTATTATTTTAGTCAAATAATAAAAAAATATTTAATTTTATAATAAAGAAAATATGTGAAGAAAATTTATATATATTCTAAGGACAAATAGTGCATTGATTGTTCAAATTGATAATCTTTTTTTCTTATACAGACAGTGGCGGACCTACATGGTCTCTTGTGGGGTCAATTGAACTACAAAACTATAATTATATTTATTATCTATATAATACTATGTGTATATATTGATAAGTTAGGTATAATTAATAACATTTTATTTAAAACTACACATTTTAGAAATAATTTTACAAAACAAACTTTCATATTTTCCAACATTAGTGCAAAATATGGTTATATTGTCATGTGACTTATTTGATTTTTTTTTCTATTTATATCTTATTTCTTCCTCTTTGAGAATCACTTCTCTTTTTTATTAAAAAAATGAAATGTAGAAGGGAACTATTGGATCATAAAGTTTCCTTCACAAAAGAATCTTATTAGTCCTATTTTGTTTTATTTTTTTCACTAGTCTCTATCGCTCTTTAATATATATTTTTTTAAGAAAAACATTATTATTAGTTAATGATTTGAAATAAAGTCAACACTAACTTCTTTATAATTTATTACTTCTCACATAGTTCCTTAATGAATTAGTTAATTGAATTGGGATGCTAATTTATACATACATGGTAAAGATTGATTAACTAATGGCACTAACAATTTTAGATGATTAATTTAATTTGTTAATTGTCTATTTTTGTTCATTTATAATTTAGTTCATGATTATTATTAAAAAATGAATAAGTTATTTTAGTTTGAACCCATACCCCATAGGGTCCTAGGTTCGTCCCTGCATACCGAATAATCCCAGCTTATTTTTTTATTTATAAGCAGGTAAAATAAGTGTTTAACAACTTTTTTCAATTACTAATATATAGAAAACTTGAAAAGTACTTATAAGTCATTTTGTCTCGCTTAGCCAAACATCCCTTAGTCCTCCCAACTTTTTGACACATCAATATTATAAGGTAAAATTAAACTTTGGCCCCTCCTAAATTAGATTAGATATAACTTAGGAGCATATTATTTAAAATATTCATTATTTCACTATAAATATATTAATATTTGTTACATTTAAGTATATTTTGCCCTTCCCTCGTGATTTTTATAGGTTCGTCCCTAATTTAAAAAAAATGAATATTCAAATTAGGTGTAATTTTTTTAAATCCACTCATTTCAATTAAACTTAACTCATCCCCATAATCATTCCATCTAAACAAAATCCGAGTTAGAGATATCCAACTTTATTATTTTAACTACAAGAATGTAATGATCATTTTCAGTTTTTCAATGTTTCATATTTACAATAATGAATTATCTTTATAAGTTCAAATGTTTATTATTTTTATAATTATTACCATATAATTAATTCGAATGGTCTTCTTTTAAAAAAAATGTTCGTACGATATTTCAAACTTGGGTCTCCATTATGTCCGCATTCCCTTTCGATTGAGTCACTCTTTGCGAACCCTAAACATCAATAAAGTTCGTTTGGTTACTATTGTCTTACTCTGAAACTAAGTTTTGTAATTCAAGAACATCCAACCTGTTTAATCTCGTTGGAGAAAGCTCATGTTGTCTATCGGAACTCACTAATCTCACATTTTGTCATATTGCAACAATAAATGTTGTCGGACCCACCTAACTTAATCAAAAGGTGTTTGACAAAAAAATAAAAAATAAGACCTTAATCTGATCTTATTCCCGAACCAAATAGAACCTAAGGGGCTGTTTGGATAAAGAATATATTTTATTCATAAAGAATTGTAATATTCTTCTAACAAATTTTGCTATTCTGACTTATAGATGAAATTTGCTATGACTGCAGACAGTAAACCGACAGGATTAAACATCCATTGGTAACTGTGTTGTCAGATTTTTTCATTATCCTTATTCTATAAGATGTTTGTCTATTTAATGATGAATCAGGAGATTTCTGCCTGCTATGCTGCAACCAAACAGCCCCTAAGTGGTTGAGTTCTAGGTACTGAATAGGAACAAGTTGCCATATCGAATTATGATAGTGCAAATATTGAAACTTGAGGAAAAATTCTGTGGTATATCTTATCAAAAAGAACGGGTCATATCTCAAATCCGATACTACGATAAATTATCAATAGAGAAGTTTAAGCATTTGATCACATAGTAGATCTGATGCATATATTTAGTGCTTAAAGATAATATAAGAATATGTTTGATTGCGGTTCTTGCACTTTTTACTATCCCTTACTTAATAGAGAATTTTAAAAAATATATAAAATGGAATCAATAACCTTATGGCAGTGTTTGGATTGAGAACTAAAAGTTCTCGTTAGTTCTTGTGAACTAATTGATTTGATAGAAAAGCCTATGTATGATGTTTGGATGAAAAATTTAATGATGAGAATTTAAAATGTTGATTTGATAGATAAGTTTTAGTGAGTAATTGGATAAAATGTAAAAAATAAGAATATAATATATTATTTTATGAAGTATAAATTTATAATAAATTAAACTATTATTGATTTATTTATTTAAAATAATTATTTATGAAAAATAACTATATTAATATGATAATTTATAATTTATGGAAAATATTTATATTAATATTATAATTTAATATTTTCATATGTTATTAATATTAAATTAAAGAATTTATTTTATAAGTTGAATAAAAATATATTAATAAATAAAATATTAAAATTGATTATTATTTAAAATAATATAAAATAGTTCAATAAATAATATTAATATTAAATAGTAATTAATAATATTTTACTAATTAAAATATAATAAAGAATTAACAAACCAAAATAAAAAACTAAAAAAAAATCTCGCTTTGCGAGAATATGGCCGCACGTTTTAAAGTTCTGATCATGTATAGCGCTTAGCAGAACTTGGCAGAACTAGTTCTATCTCGCCAAACACAACCCGAAAAGAACTTTGTTAAAAAGAGCATGTGGTTTATACATAGTCTTAATATTATACTCGTTAGTCGTTAACTTAAAGGTCATATTGATCTTATTATTAATAAAATTGTTTCATATGCGACTAAAACCATATTAGAGAACGATTTATGCTGGAACATTAATGCATCGCCATTGAACGATGGATTACCTTCGCCTTTTGGAAATTTTTTTTCCCATTTACCCCCCTTTTTCAATGATAATAAATTGGAATTTTTAAGAAGTTGGTAGTGTCCGACTCCAGAACATTTTTTGTCGTCTTTCTGGTCGCCGACGTGTCGTTATTAGATTTTGGTCATTTGGATTGGTGCCCATTGCACGCGCAATGTGGACCCCGTATCTAAGTTTTGTTGATTTGTCCTTTTGTGTTGACAATAAGGGCAGACTTCGAAAAGGTAACCTTTTGTTTTTCTCCCACGGAAAGCAGAAGAAAGAAACAAGCGGGAAAAAGGAAATAAATAAATAATACATGTAATTTTCCAGACAATATAGTATTCTGCAAGCAAAAAAGAAACAAAACCAATTGGCTCGGGTTTGTGTCTCCATTTGTGCTACGTCGAAAAAGAAGTACCAGCTGAGGCTCGTAATCGTGAACCTGCTACAATAGAAGAAATGCTTATTTTTCCATCTGATTCTAATAACTTGTTATACCTTGTTTTCACCCTTCATTTATTTTAAATACCGATTTTCTCATTGAATTCAACATTCATAAACAAACGGAAATAATTGACATAAAAATGCTATTTATGAGGTTTTTTTGTGGCCGTAGAAAAGTTAAGCTGCAAGAACTTGTAGTAAGCATTTGATTTGACAATAATCACATCATTTAGATAAATTTACTCTAATAATATAGATAGGGTTGTGAACATGATCTTGACAAGGTCTCGGACAGGCATGGGCACATTGCTGCTTCAGGAGCGAGCAACCAACAAACATAACACTACACAAGATTTACAAATCCTCGATGGCTACAAAATGTTGAACCCACAAAGGTGAAATTTTTACCATCAGTTCAATCCTCCTTGCCCAAAAAGGTTGTTCCAAAGCAGTCAAAATCGCAGCTTGTCAATCTGCGAGTTCTTTTCCAACCCATGCTAAGAGGCTATCTTGTGATCCAAACTCCTGTTGATAATAAAATCACAAAAGTTAGTATCAAGTTCAAAACAAGTAGCTTCCAAATAAAATTAAATGTGAGGAAATCACACCAGTTGGCTCAGTCGAAAGTCTTGAGATGCCTCATTATCAATGTTGTGATGTTCCAGATTGTCGAGCTTTTGACACTCCTCTAAGTCTCTCTTTAAGTTTTCGACGCCCATGTGAGCATAATCAGCCAAGCGGGGCTTAGTCTTTTTAACCTCCTCACCGTTACATGAGGATTGACTCTGAAGAAATTCATCACAAATGGCTATGCCTTCTGCTAGCTGCTGTGAGTCTAATAAAAATTGTGATTCGCCTTCCCACCATTTGTTATCTTCAGGGGCATTTTCATCTTGATCGTCAATCTTTTTGTTAGCATGGTGATTGTTAAATTCATCAGTTGAAGCCTCGTAAAAGATTTCCTGTGTATTGACCAAACATTCAGATGAACAGCCATAGAAACGTGACAAGAATATATGACAGGAATGAGTTTCTACATGCCAAATTTTATTAATGATTATACACTAAAGGGTATTAGGCTACCAGTTGAATCTGGAAAGGAAATGTGATTGACACCTGATTGCATACTTCATCCAGGGCCTTCATGTCATCTTTATCATTGTCATTGGCATGATGTTCAGGAGAAAGGGTTATATGATCTTGAACAGGAATTGATTCTTTGACAACTACCATAGTGTCTTGACCATTTTTATCACCTGGGTTGGGTTGCTGCTGATGAATTGTTTCGGACACAACATATTCACCATCTCTTTCATCCTCTCCGGAACCATGGTGGTACAGATGCATTATTGGATCTTGAACAGAATTTGATTCCTTGACAACTATCATGGCATCTTGACCACTTTT
This sequence comes from Pontederia crassipes, assembly GCA_030549335.1. NCBI lineage: Eukaryota > Viridiplantae > Streptophyta > Magnoliopsida > Commelinales > Pontederiaceae > Pontederia > Pontederia crassipes. The sequence continues at coordinate 1,472,239 of JAUKPH010000017.1, forward strand.
CTCACCTGGTTTGGATTGCTGCTGATGAAATATTTTGGACACAACATATTCACCATCTTTTTCATCCTCTCCCGAACCAAGGTGATACTGATGCATTACCCAATTTGTCTTCTCAGGTTTCCCACCTTTCAGTGTACTCATATACAAAACCATGATTTTCTTACATCCAAGGTGCTTCCCATCAATAATCACTGGTTTTGTCTTGCCAGTTTTATGCCACCTAACATCCCCAAAGTTATCACCATTTATCTTTCGCCTTTTTCGAGTCCCAGTATTATATGCCTTAAAAGTTCTGTGAAAAAAATGGGATACACTTCCATCTGTTTTAACTCCTAGAGTAAATGAAAAAAATTTGAAAGTAAGATTGCTGATAGGATACACTAAGATAAAGTAAATATATTAACAAATAAATCTTAGAAAGTAACCTGGTAGCATTTGAGGATGGGTGTAGCATATTCCATCCTCTTCCTCAACTGTTGGAATGAATTCGTCGATGAAAGGATGAGCTTTCGCAGTTTCTGATTCAACTTTTGCAAGCAAGTGCCATAACAGTTCTTGATCTGATGGATCGAATTTCACACCTTGAGGTAACCCTGGCCACTCCTGGACAACCTGACAATGCTTATGTTAGTATGTTCGAATAGCACCTTTAGCCTTCAATTTTCTTCCACTAGTAAAGAGATGCCATATTTTGAGGTTTCTATAATGTTTTCCTCCAAAAGGGCGCATTTTGCAGTTGATGAATAAACATTTGGTAAGAAAGTATAACAAGAAGTCTGCAAAATATGATAGCATAAATCAGATATTGATGTTCAGAGCCAATAGTGATGCTTCATTTTCTAGCACAAAAGAATATAAATTTCTTGAATTATAATTGTTTCTACAAATACGCATTTGCAATTCAAACAAGTCTTAGGCTCTTAGCAAGTAATTGATTGATTCAATTGATGTTGTATGTCGTCTACCAAAATATATAATATTCATAAACGAATATATTTTGTATTTTTTATCTGATGGTCATGAATGATGTACATTCTCCTAAAAAAAATGATGTACATCATTATCCTGTCAAATAACCTTTTTTTTTTTTGAAACGGGAAAGGACGACTAGCAAGATGGTAGTCATCAGAATTTCATTAATGTCTAAGTGAGATTGGAATGGAAAAAGTTGTTCTGTTATCAACTTCTCAAACTATTAAGCCATTCAATAAAAAAAAAGGTGACAGAAATATACATCACTGTTATCTATTATGTGATTGCACTTTGGGCATGATTTTGTTGGGTTGCTTTTCCATTTGAATCTTCTGTGATCCCCTTGTGTAGATGCATTCTTTATCTTTGTAGCGATCCGTTTGCTGTCAACCAACCATGATGGTCTGCAGAAAAAGAGTAATATTCAATTGATCCAAGACTTGAAGGTGCCAAGAAATTTATGGCAGTCAAACATTAGCTTAGTTCTATTGAATTACATGTTTAAGATCACTAAATAATATCAAATTTCCATGATGTCTAAAAAAATAGTACTGACTGCCTCATAAGCACACACCTCAAAGTATTTGGTACGCAGAGAAAAAAATATAGATGAATAAGCTAAAAAACTGTGCCTTTTGTGCCTCGACCCAGACAATTTAAAACATGTTTCAATAAACTAAATATACACCCTGCATCCATCCCTCCCATGATTTATTCATGTACGACTAATCGAAGGCATGTCTTTACATCCTTCCTCCTTGGGGGGACTCAACTTCTTCATTGAATAGATGATCCCCTCCATGACACATAGGAGTAGGACAGAGAAACCATTTTCTATATTAGGAGATGCATCAAGTAACACATCCCCTCTTCCCATAAAAATATATGAGTTGGAAATTATTGAGTTCTGAATTCCGCAAGTTCGCCTATAAAGGAGAGATTGACAACAAATACATATGTCATAGACCAATGATCATTTCAACGGCAAATCAAAGTTTTGTTACTTTCCTTGGATTTATTTTTTCCTAGGAGACATCAAAGAAATTAGCATGATCATCAGAATTTGTTAGAAACAAAACTATGAAATGTGAGACATTCATGTGAAGGAGTCATATGTCCAACCCAATTATGGCATAAATGAGAAAACTATAGAGATGTGGTAAGCCGTTCTCAGATTTATCATAAAATTTTTGTAACAAGAAAATCTTGAATTACTGCTTTGCTCTTAGGGGACATTTGGATGCTCAGTATTTTTAAAGCATTTACTTCGTTTTTTTTTTGCTAGCTGATAAAAGTACTTATTGGTGTTTGCCACAATTTTGATACAAGAACCATCATTTTCTAACTAAAACAATGTAAAGAAAATATTTGGTCCAAACTCAGTTTCTCTACGTATTTGTCAGTTTGGTTACAACAAGTTTAGTTATATTTTTTTTATGTCTATACATTATATGTTGGAAAAGTAGAGGATGGAACAGACAAAAAACTGAAAATTACTTATGCAATTGAGAAAAGATTGGTTTGGGGATTTGTCAAGTTATTTGGCTTCATGTACTTTTTGTTACTTTTCATGAGAAAAGCAAATAATGAGTATATAGTGAATTTGATCAAATTCCATATACTTCTCAGATGAAGTAATATATATTTATTGGACTAATTTGGTAATAAAATAGTATCATCTAATACTAAATAAATTGTGACAGTTGAATTAGTTCTATTTGTTAAAATGGCTTGATGTCGATCATCAAATAATCAGATGATCTTGAGTTTGGTCAAATTCACTATTGTACTAATAAATAATTTTATACAATAATTATTTTATTAATCTAATAAGTAAAAGTGTTCTACATCTATTTTACGCCAAATGCTCTACATATACATTTTCCTCCTAGTGATTGCGCAAAAAGCATTAAAACTTTTTCTTTCAAGTTGAAATGAGGTCGTTATAGTTCTTGTCAGAAAGTATCCAATTTGGTTCAAATTATTTATCATTGTTTTCTTGCTTGTTATCTCAAAGTATTTTAACGTGTATACAAACATGCTGTTTTATTTATTTTTGTAGGTTTATTATAGATTGTAATGCACTTTTCAAAATGTATTTGACATTGATTTAGAAAACGTTTGCATTATTTCACAAAATATCCAAACAGGGCCAAAGTACCAGTGATATTTCCAGTACCGGAATGAGATTTTTAGTATCACAAATATGAAGACTATGGACGATGTAACCTGATGCATTACCACAAGAAATTCACTAAAAACGGAACCAACTAATTATATGCAATTAATAACGTTACCAACATCATAGATATCCATTGAAAAAGAATTCTTTATATTTACAAGGTAACGCTTTATATCATAACTTCCCATACTCTCTTAGGCCTGAAATTCATAACCTTTGTTGTCCGAAGATGCTTATCAAACTTTTAAAAAGCTATCCATTGATATATTTCGCCAAATAGCTAAGCTTCTTTTAGGTATGAACTTAAGTAGGAGAAGAAACAATGTGCATTGTTCTTGCAGTGTCAATATAAGTCCTCAAGAAAACATACCTCGCCTTTGGATTATGACATCAAGGGAAACCTATAGGGAAAAAGAGAACCACTGAAACAAGTATTGTTCTATTTTTTTCCTTTTCTAAAGGTGTATCCATCAGTATCCAGGACTTCACCCTACTTGTGAGGATTTGAACCAGTGGTTACTAGTTTTCGAAGCTAAGATCATTTTGAACTGCGCACACATTGGTGAACTACTACTTCTTTTAAAGCATAAACTTGCTCGTATTCAGTAACCCCCCAGCTGCGTGCCCCCATATAACTGAACCGTCGTAGAATCTTACTAACTTCTCTAGTCACACAATCCAGAGTCCCTAACGAAAACAGTGACGCAGCAATAGTAAAAACATGAAAGAAAAGAGGTATTCAGTTTACTCTGAAGCTTAACTCGCTCTAATCAGAGCTAAGTCCTAGAAACAGCACGCCTGTGAAGCATCGCGTAGAAAAAACTATGTAAAACAGAGCGTGCATGACCACGCGCAAAAAGGAAAAAGATCCGATCTTTAAGAAGCGTACCCGGCCATTCCTCGAGCGCGAAACCGATTATGGCCACCTCGGTCGTCGTGAAGGACGCCGAATCGTCGGCGATCAGCCAATCGTCGGCGATCAGCCAATCGGAGAGGAGGAACTTTAGGGTTCGCCTCGTCCCTTGGTTCATCGAATGCCGGGTGAGAAGGGGGTGAGGGAGGAGGATTTGACTGGGCGTGTCGGGGTCCAAAAGATTCTCCAACTATTTGACTACAGGTGGCTGAATCTTATTGGCTATGTATTTACGAAAATGACGTGTTGTCACTTCACTCGTATTGGGCCACACTTTTTGGACCTAATTTTATATTGGGCTACATCAGAAAGCACATTATTAAAACCCCTGAGATCAAATTGGAACGGGGTGCATAAATTGGATTTTCTTCTGTTTAACCCAGAAATTTGTAACATACTTTTGGGCGTTACGATCACACCAAAACTAGTGCATAAGAGAATGCAAAATTTATGTATTCTTTTTTTTTTTTTGGGTAGTGAAAATTTTATGTATTCTAATATACCCCTTTATCGAAGAGCAAAAATGGGTTCGGTCCGAATCCATCCACTTGGTTTACGTCCAATTTTAAATTTTCAAAATCCATACCGGTACCAATCTCGGCTGATATTGAGATTGGGGTGGTCCCAAAAAATTAAGAATAAATAAAAAATAGAATACAAAATAATTCAAATTTTATTGTATTTAAACTAGAGTTTCTATAAGTTAATATATCATTATAATTGTACTTGAGTTAGGTGAATCGTATTAGGTTATTTTAAAACTACATAAGTTAAATATATTATTATATTATATTTTATTTAAAATTATTAATATTAATTATGTATCATAATGTTATAAAATCATACATAAGTTATTATTTTTATGTTTTGTAATAAAAAAATTTTAGTCAAATGATAAAAAGCTTTTAATGTTACAATAGAAAAAATATGTGAAAAATGTTATGTATATTGTAAGAGGAAAATAGTATATTCATCGATTAACATTTTTCCAATGAGTTTCTTCGACTTCTTATTTTTTTTTACTTATAAGCAAGTAAAATATATAGCTATCAATTTTAGTTACTCGAACATCCCAACTCGATGGCTTTGCAATGTCTATATGTTACGCAATGTGCGGGTGGATTTTAGGTTATATATCTCTAATTCGCATGGCCAGAATTTATTAGTTAATTAATTAATTAACCACTAATCAAAACGTTCAACTGCAAACATTAATCCAGTGTGTTGTTTACAGGACTATTGAAACTCAAGCATGACCAGTGCCTATCAGAAATCAACATCAGGAAGCTTAATCAATAAAGACTAGTTTCATTGAGGAATGCACTGAAGGAGGATATTGTTAGTGATTGAGCTCGATGTGGGTACCCTTTTTTTCTTTTTGCAATACAGTCTTTCCTTAAAAAAAAGGTTATATTTATGAGGCGAGCTATATATATATATATATATATATATATATATATATATATATTAATGAATATGTAGAGCACTTCGTTCTGGATCTTAGTATAAATCATTTTATTTTTTATTATTTAATTAATTTAATAATTATAATTTATTATCAAATTGATTATATACTTTTGAAATGAAATAATATATATTTATTTGAATAATTTGATAATAAAAATGTATCACACTAAATAAATTACAATTATTGAATTAGTCATATTTATTAATATAACTTGATCACGATTTTCGAATAATTTGATGGTCTTGATTTTAATCTTCTTTATTATTTAACATATACTTTAAATTAATACATAATTATTTCATTAATTTAATAAGTAAAATTAACGTTCTACATCTCGTTCTGCTATTATGCCCAAGTCTTCCAAGTAATTGTTACAAGTACATAATGTATAATATGATAGACTGTAATGAACTCTTCCATCTTATGAGAAATTTAGATCAACAATCTCTTGATGTATAAATGGTACATTAATTTCGAAGCATTAAATTTAAAGTCAAAACCATTTCAACTTTGTGGGCTCTTTTTTCATGTAAATAAATAAATGAAACTAGCTTTCTTTGTTGGTAGTTGGTCTGCCCTCAACTTTCTAAAGTTGTGTCATTTTCTCTAACATATGTACACATGGGGATCTCTCAACCGCATGCGGTGCCACCGCCATATCTTAGACTCATCCCCTCCTCCATTCCACTCTCAAACTCCACCTGTTCGTCGGTCATCATCACATATCTAGCTATCACCTGCTTATAAAAGGCAAAACCCCGCCATCTCACCTCCTGCGCAATCAAGCTATATAATCTCTTCCCCGTGTAGTTTGCTAGCTCTCACATTGCCGTGGAGCTGCTCAGTAATATGGTGATGGTTCAGGGAAGAGTCAGTGCCATGGCTGCTCATGCTGTCGCACTCCTGTGCCTTCTTCTCCTCGCCCACTGCAGGAACGCCGAGTCGGCGGTCTACGCCGTCGGCGACGGCAATGGCTGGTCCTTCAACGCGGGCAACTGGCCCAGAGGCAAGAGCTTCAAGGCCGGGGACGTGATCGGTACGTGAACCGCTCATGCATGCTGCATGGAATTATAAGATTGTGTGTGTATATATACATGATATTATCGACGTCCTGGTGTAAATTAATTCTTTCACGTGCCATTGGCATACGTATATATGTGTTTGCGCGTAGTTTTCAGGTACAGCCCGCTGGCGCACAACGTGGTGGCGGTGAACGCGGCCTGCAAGACTCCGAGAGGTTCGAGGGTCTTCAAGAGCGGGAACGACCGGATCAAGCTGCGCAGGGGCACCAATTACTTCATCTGCAACTTCGTCGGCCACTGCCAGGCGGGGATGAAGATTGCTGCCACAGCAGCTTGATTATAAATTAATTAAGCTGCATGCGTATATCGTGTCATATAATATAATTCCCACTTCCTACTTCTTATGGCATATCTTTTAGCTACTCGAAGATGTCAGAGAAATTATAGATGTACTTTAATTTGGTACATGTTGCGCTCTCGAGTCTCGACTCTCGAGTGGAATGGCGTGATACATAATTAAAATAAAAGAATATTACTCATCGCCTTTCTCTGTCTTAATTATATGCCTCCTTATTTCCGAAGTATATATATTATGTGATTTTTGTTTCACGTTTTCCTTTAATTAATGAGCTTTCTTATTGCATATGAATAAGCAAGTTGGATTAATTTTTTTTTCTTTTTTTCTTTATTGGTGTGCTTTGTAACTTTCATTTTTTAAGAAATAAATTTCACTAAATGTTCTCTAATTTTGACATTTGTTTAGTGTTATTTTGTTATTCTTCATATTTTAACTTATTTTACCAACTACCCTTTCGACCTATGATCGATCGATTGAACTATGCATCAACACGACGATTTTCTCTCACATGACATCAATAAAAAAATATTATTAAAATAATTAAAATAGGGGTCGTTGACGAGCACAAGTACACCGTAGGAATAGGGGGTTTGCCCCCCTCCCCCCCTCCTCTACGACAACAGTCATCTGAGGTCGTAGAGGGGCAAACCCCTCTTTTTTCCTTACGCTCGCTAGCAAAAGTAAAGGAGGGAGGGGGGAGGGGGCTCGGAGGTCGCCCCACTCTACGACATCAGGCAAGGTCGCCCTCATTCGGCGACCTCTGGCGAGGTCATCCCAAGGCTGTAGAGGGGATTTGACCCTCCCTTTCCCTTTTGCGATTGCGCTCGCCAGCGCAAGCAAAGATCTCGCTGGAGGTCATCGCAAAGGGGGGCGACCCCCTTCCCCTGTGCTGCTTCATTTTTTATTATTTTATTTTTTAAATTATGCCACGTCCAATGACTGCTTGTGTGAAGGAAAGAGAAAATCATCACATGGTGGTAACGTCGATAGATCAAAATAATAGTTGGTAGAATAAGTTAAAAGATAGAGAATAATCTTATGAAGTTTGAAATAGCATTGCTCATTGCACAAATTTGAAAAATATTTGATGAAATTTATCATTTTTCAGGGATGTGGTGTAATGTCTTTTTTTTATGAATGGCAAAGTGCATATTGATCATCCATCACTCACCTGTTGACATCTCAAGATTCTTAACTACCAAAAAATATTCAACATTTCTGTAAAAGAGTATGATACTCAGTAGATACATAAAACTTAATTTCATTTATTACTATCAAAGTTTTTTGGCCCACCATCGAATTTTCTCTTAACCTTTTCATCTTTTAATTTATCAAATTACAAATTTTCCTTTTACTCTCCATTCATTTAGAGGAGTATAAAAAACAGCTAGATAAGTATATTATTTTTACCTCTAAATAAAATTTTCACTTATTTTTAAATATTAATGAAGGGAAAATCTAATTAGGTAAATAATATTAAACAAACGACTGATAAACTGCATGGAAAGTTATTAATACTTCACGAGGTTAAATGACTAATTTCTTAATTGACAAGTAAAGTCAAAAGAGACTATTAATGTATAGTAGCATGTCAAAATAATTAGGCATAAGCTATCTTAAATAGTTGGAAATATAACACGGACATTGAAGTAGAGAAATAAAAGAGAAGATGAACATAAATATTTAACGTAATAAAATCTTCTTCATTAGTATGAACATCCACGAGCAAAGAAAATCGTTGTCAGAAAAAATTTCCATTATGAATAATAAAAAATTACAGGATAAAAATCCTAACCATCTTACAAAATGACTCAAGCCTTTGCTTACACCATAAATTCTCTTTTTTTTATTTTTTTCTTTCACAAATTTGGATACGTGATATATATTTCAAGGCACATAAACAAATATTATATATAGCATTCTCGGGTAAATTTTTTTAAAAAATAACCGAATTGATGGTATGATAAAAATGAAAACCACAGCAGTAATAACATATAATTTATACACTTTATTATAAAATATGTAATTAAAAATATTATTTTTAATATCCACTTGAAGCTCTGGCAGTCGTTTGGCGGAGGTAAATGGCGTTTTACTTTTTTCCCAAACTTCTTTTCCTTTATCATTTTCTTTTGTAACCTTTTTATATAAGTTAATTTACTTATTATATATCTAATATAAATAATAAAGGATCAATATAATATTATTTATTATTTAATTACAAATTTGTAATATTTTCCTTAAATAAAAATTATTAAAAAATCATTTTATATTTAAATAATAAATTTTAAACAAAAATGTTGACATAATTTTTTTTAATATATATTATGTACTTTAATTTTTTTAAACAATTTTATAATCTATATTTAAAATATATATTTTTAATTCAATCACCTACTAAAATTAACTCATCACATCTACTTTTTTCTATGACATCAATTGTCAAATTCATCATCATCAAATTTTACTTCATTCAAATATATTTCGAACTAATCTATCAATTCAACTATTCACCGAAACTTCGTGGAACTCCAGATTCCGTTGCCAAACGGCCTCCCGATTTATAGGGATACTATCATCTAACTAATTTTATAATCGAGTAAAGAGCAAAACGATATTTTTTTATGACTTCAGGAATTAAACCCGAGACTACTATATTTCATTGACCATACTGAGTAGTTGTGTCAATCAAACTTGGTTAGTGAAAATATTCTTTTAGTTATCACTTCATACTTTCGCTCAAAACTTTAGTTGTAACACCTCCTTTATAAAAAAAAAAGATGAGTCAAATATCATTAAATCGGACGCCTATTTAATATAGAAATGATTGAGCTTTCATGTTTGTTAATGAAAGGGCAGAAGTTCACTCATTTTTTTTAAATTCAAATACTATTGATGAACACTCGAGAAGTTGACTTAATGGGTGACATTGAGATGAAAGGGTACCAAAATTCACCCTTCCAACTCTATGTAATCTCACACCTCACCTCCTTTCTCCTCTCTTCACTCATTCCATTATCTTTCCCTCAACACGCTCAAGATTTCCTTCTTGTGGGACACTCTAGAGGACAAAGGAGAAGTGTTTGGACTTGGATAAACTTAAGGAGGAAGTAGAAGGAATAATGATCAAAAGAAAATACTTTTTGATAAAAAATGTGTTAGTCGAGATCTTTGTCATAGAACCTTATTTATGAGAATAGAAACTTGCTTTAGAGAGTCATTTATGAGAGTAGAACTTTTGTCCTGTCGCATAGTTCATGAATTTTTTTATGAATTTAGCCGTTGAAAATTCGTAAAAATATTGTAGTCGATGATCCATGATTGAGAATGGTGCTTTATATTTAAAAAAGTAACATTTAAATTTGGCTAGTTTTTCTTATTTTCATGACATGAATTTCATGATGTGATGATGATCTATTGTGCCTAGTAGAGTTCATGTTTCATTACCATGTAATATATTTGATGGGTTATGACTGAGGCAAATAATGATTAATATGAACAATGAATGAAATTCAAACTAAGTCAAATTAAGATGAATGATTTGATCAAACATATGGTCTTTGCCTTCAAATGCTTAGATCAATATATATGTGTTGCACTATGATTTACATACATCTATATCTCAGTGTGACTAAAATACTTGTAAGTTACTGTAAGGCGTGGATGAACTCTTGTGATTATGGGTATGAGCTTATATATATACACACAAAGGGAGGTCCATGGACCTAATGTAAGAAAAGTAAATATTAAAAATAAAAGGCATAAACTCGTGATCTCTTATTTTTCGAGTGATGGTGTGTGCCTCTAAGCTACATAATTTTTCTCAACACACATGTGTATGTGTGTGTGTATATAGATATATAGATATATAGATATATATATATATATATAATTTTGGGCATTGAATAAATGATTTAAGACTTGACTGATTTCTTGAATTATCCATGCCCTTTATACATGTTGTATTAGATAGAACTGAGATTGGATGTTAAAACATGAGGATCACAATGATCTGTGCCCCATACAAACTTTCGAATGATCGAATGGAGTTTCGAACATTCGAACGTTTCAGTCGAGATTATATAATATTTAAAATTCATGATTGTGAAGTTTTATTAATTGCGTGACACATGATCATGGAAGAATATATATTGACTAGTGATGTACCATGCGTTTTTGAAACTCATTATTGTTAAGCTTTGCTTAATTGGGTAACACATGATCATGGAGAATATAATTTGACTTAATTATGACATGTTATGTGTATTTGAGACTCGTAATTATGAAGCTCTACTACTTGTATGACACGATTATGGAAAAATATGTATTGACCATGTTAAGTATGTGAAATGACACTTGTCCGAAGTTTATCTATGAATACGATGACCTTTAGTTACTTTTTATTTATATGAAGTTCATATGATTTGACAATTTTTGTTATATGGATTATGCTTTAAATATTTTATTATACGAAAAAATATGGTCATTTAAATATTTTATGTACTTGTATTGTTTTCTTATATTGTACTTTTATTTCACCCCCGAACAAATAATATATATATAAACCCGAGGATTGATGGCAGTTTTAAAGTCTTAATCTCGAGCCATTGCTATTTATATTTTTTGCTTTTTTTATAGTTTATATGTATTATTTCTCTCTCCATTATTTAGAGCATACTATTAGTATCACTAATTACCTATAACCTATTGATAACATTTTATTTATTTATTTATTAGCACATCTCTTCTCTAATAAAATCACCTATATCTCTATGTCATATTTATTTATAGCTTTTTTTCCCAATATCCTCCCAAATGACATCAGTTTTCTGGAAAGAAGTTAAAAGAGACTCACTACCTTCGTCGATAGACAGTGACGGAGCCAAACTTAATATTCACCGGATACACATATAATTATAATATTTTTTTGAATTATTATTAACATAAATTACAAATTTTTCACAAAATTATTGTTCCATTACAATGTATAAAATGTATTCTTCTAATGATATAAATAATACTGATCATGAAACTATACAATTTAAGCTAATTGGACAAAATTTAGTTACTACATTATGTTATTCTATTTTATTATGCAATATTATAATACCATACAAAAAAATATAATAAGAAGAAATGTATAATTTAAAAGAGATAAATAATGTTTTTATGTAGTTAGTATAATGCGCTCCATATTATTTATGATGGTAATAAAATAGATTATGTTTATCATCAAATTGAAAAAAAGTAAAAAAAAAATTGTACTAGCATATTCAAGTAACGAATCATGAAATATATTCTCCTAATAATATACAAATGACACTTATTATGAAATTATATATTTTAAGTTAATTGTGATAAATATAATTATGAAATATATCAGTCTATTTTTTATAAGCTCTATAAAAATATAATAAGGAGAAATACTTTTAAGATATAAATAATATTATTTCATGATAATTAATATAATATACCTCATTATTTGTTATGATAATAAAATAAGTTATTTTTATTCTAAGAACGGGCAACTTACAATTAGGTGGCAATGCACTCCACCGCCAAAGCAACTAGAGCAATACTACTACTATTACTTATATCTAGTGGTGCACGTACATCCATTTGCACCCATATGACTTCGCCATTATCCATAGATCTTCACATTGCTTTTATCAACGACGTCCATCGACTTCGATAGCAATAGCATCGATCAGAGGGTGATACATACAAAAGACGTGGAGTCATTAAAACACTTTAATTCTCTTTCACTTTTTTTTAAAGCATGCATCATAGATGTCGAAATATTCAATAATAAAAATAATTTGTGTAACGTACCGCATTAAAAAAAATATATAATAAATAAAAACCAAATCAAATCATTGTATTAATGCACCATTACACCCAATTAACACCTCATATTTGTAACCCCTTTTTCCTCCATGAAATCAGAGATTTCAAAAGTTGAAATCCCCTAGCTGGCTGGCAATTTAAAGCCCCATTTAACTTCTCCTCTCTCCTCCCTTTCCATTTATCATTTGGCTTCATTGTTTCTTTTGGGTTTGGACTTCACGACACAACTTGGGGCAGAGGAAGGAGTCCCTGCAGGTGCTGTGGACACGAGAGCACAAGGAGGAAGAGCGAGGCACAACTAGCACGCCATCACTCGGAGATCCGATCGAGACTTGTCTACAAGAGGTGTGTATTTTCGGGATCTGGATCATAGGATAATTTCTGAATGATTTGCATGCTTTAAAGACAAATTTTAAGATTTAAAATCCATGCTGAAATGAGTAGAAAATCATCTGGCTCGAACTTGCATAAATTTAGAATTTACTGTAAGATTTCGTGATGGACTTCTTCCTACTTATATGCTTGATTTCACCGAGTTGAACCTTACGAGGAACACATATATGTTGTGCACTTTGTCTCGTTGGTGATGATTAGGGCTTAACACAAGATAATCATTATCACGCGAGATCTGTCATGATGCTGATCTTATTCATGTACTACTGATTTAATGATTTTTTTCTACCTAGACATGCATATTGCATATATTAATGCCTAGACATGCATATTGCATATATTAATTTAAGTTCAGGAAGTGCAGATTTGGCCTATCACGTTGGTCCTTACTACTCATGCATAATTTTGTACCGTAACATGATAAATGAATATGATGCATGTTTGCATTTTTTTTCTCTCTCTTAGAGAAATCTATATTAGTCATTGTTGCTGGGTTAATAATGATATGCATAAAAATCATGATGTTGTGGTGGTAACATGTAAATGGCTTCAAATGTTAAAAATGCTATGATTAGAATGTTGTCACGTTGGTTGTGAGTGAGATAAAGAGAGTGGGTACAAATCTTAAGATGTTTATTTGGCAACAAGGAAAAGGTGGTGTCGACAGCTAGGTGTAAATTGCATGCCGGGAAGAATGCTGGCAATGACACCTATGACATTGATTTACCTAACTTATGACTCAACCATTATGCATAATGATATGTCCTTGTAGTGTTATTATACTCATACGATATCTGATGATGATTTCTTACACGTAATTAGAAAGTAATTTATTACATAATTATGATTTGATTGTTTCTCCATAAATTCTATAATCACATATGCAGGAAATATGTAAGAGTAGTGATAAAGGAATTATATATATATATGTTTGATTCAATCTGCGCATATTCTTTTGCTTAGTTTCCTTGATGCTCAAGAGATAGGATCCAATACCTAATGTTCAATCCCGAACTCGGACGACTGCTCACCTTCAGGTCGATCGAAAAATATTGATAAATGGACGTTCGCTTTCTTTTCGGACGGCCGCTAAATGAACTTCAATCGGACGACCACTCGACTTTCGGATATCCGATATGTGGGCAGAAAGAAAATGACTTTAATCAAAACCCTCTGATTTGATAAGTTTCTGTCCATCTGATTGATAATGAAAGATATAAATCTAAAAATGATTCGGAGTTTCCCCTTCTCCCTACGACCTTGATTGATCCGATTGATCAAAAAATAGGTCCATGACTTATAAGAAGGAGGATTATCAATTGCCTATCTAGATGGGAGTTTCTCCCCTACGGATGTTTCCGCTTTACGCGAGGTCATCCTGCCCGACGGGGCACTCGCCGTGGCACTGATCCCCCACTGGCCCACCATGGTCTAGATAGATGCACATTTGTGTGCCTGCAATGATATTCCCTAAAAGAAGAAGAGCTCTTCTAAAATATGAACATGAATGACAAAAGATGAATAAAATGACTTTATCCTTATGAACGTAAATATGAACAATGAACATGAGACTGAACATGAAAAAGAAAGAAAAATGAAAAAGAATGAACTATGATCCTCTTATCGACTCATCTATTATGATTCATTCTTATACTTGATTTCCATGATTACCTCATGCTTATTATGATGGAACTAATCTATGATTTATACGAACTCACACTTAGCTTTATGCTAACGGTTGAGCTTGCTTCCCTGTGTGATCCCCACAGGTACTTGATATGGATGCGTGCCGTGTTGATGTGTGTGCGGCGACTACAACTTGGTGGCGTGTGCACATGGTTATCGTATGGTCTAGATGGGGTCTTTATCTTTCAACATATCGAGTTGTATTTTCATTTGGATGGAACCTATAATGTGGTATTATGGCATGGACCTTTATATGCCCTATGTGAGACATTGATGTACCTTTTCTTATTTAGCTTCCGCATTTCTTCATATTATCGAGTAATATTTTATTATTTAAGTCTTTCGTTTACGTGTCAATCTTATTGACCATTTGAGTCAATAAAAGAGTCAAAGAAAGACCAAAGAAAATAATGACCGAAAGGAGATCTAGCCACATGGCGGGGTCGAATTTCGGGGTGTTACAATTTATAAGATGATATGACACATAGTATTTGTGAGTTGATGACATAGAATGATATGCTTTATATCTTATGATTAAATGATAAATATAATTGTATTTATTATTTCTACGAATAACTAACATCGTGTTAAATAAGTAAGGACGTTTTACCAAATTTATTCTAAAATAGTGAAATAAAATTAAGATTTATGATACTAATTAGAATAAATTGATACACGATATAGGGTAAGGTTCTTAGCATAAATTGATATGAAAAATGAGCACAAATTTGGATGGTAAATAATAGCACTTCACATTAGAGTACGATTCTAAGTATCCATTTACTTAGAAATGAAAATTCCAAAGGATCTGACCAAGTTTTCTTCGAGTTAAATGAATCAAAATTGGGATAACATAATAATAATTAAAGGATGGAGAGGTTAAACAACAAACTGATTTACCGGTCCTTGCATACTATGAATATCGCAAGCGTATGGCAGTCGACTGAGAAAATTGATCATGCACAATTTCTAGCACTCATGCAAGTCGCGGTAATAACACATAATTTATACAGTTTATTATAAAAATATATAATTGAAAATATTATTTTAGTTATCACTGGCCACTTTCATCCAAAACTTTAGTTCACTAACTAAAATAATGATAATATTCATAGAAAAGATGAAATGAGATATAGGAGACTGAAGAACTAGAGAAATGAAGAAAAAATATTTTAAGAGACTAAAAGATGGATAAAGAAATAAAAAAATAAAATAAAATAAGACAAATTAAATAGGAGGAGGAGAAACGAGGAAAGGAGAAAAAATAGTTAATATAAAAATGATTCGAATATATGGGACTAAAAAAATAACATATTTCAATTAAAAAATTGAAGACGGAAACTAAAAATAGAAATTCTCTTTTTTATAACGTTGGAATTTTTAAAATTATTTTTGTTCTCATTTTCTAAAACTGGAATAAAACATATTTTTATTCTATTATTTTTAGGATTTATTTGACAAATAACTAATAGAAGGATGAGATGGGACAACATGGTGAATAATGGGGTGGAACTACGTGGTATGTTATTAGAAAATTCATATTTGAATAATAAATTATATGAGATGTGGGGTGGAGTAATGAATATTTTATTTATTTAAAAGCCATTTTTACTTTTCTTTATGTATCTAATGTATTTATAATGGTTAAATAAGGGTGAGCACAGGCCGACCCGGTAGTCCTGGCCCGCATCGATTTAGATTTTTCAATTTTTTTTGACCCGATAGATAATTGGATCAGAACCGGATCTCATTTATTTGAGACACAACCGGGCCGGGTCTGGACCGAATCCGAGTTTTACGTTCCGATTAATATATTATTATTATTAAATTATTTTTAAATAGCATATTTATATTATTTTAAATAAAATTTATATTTTATTTAATTATTTTACCACTTAAATTTTTTCTCTTTTATTTATTTTTGTTAACTATTTGATTCATCTATCTTAAAAAATAAAAAATGATAGACCAAGAGAGATAGAGGAGAGAGGAGAGATAAGTAGTTTAATTTGATAACAAGAGAAATGATTTTATTTTGTAATAATAGAAGAGTTAATTTAATTTAAAATTATCTATTCCTCCTTATTATGAGTGGCACCCGACCTTGTTCGGGGTGGGGGACACTCCCTGCCCCGATTTCGTCGACTGGCCCTCCGCCCCCCATCCCGATTCGAATTCTTGGTCTGAGGGAAATTTTATCCTCCGCTTCGATCCCCGAGGATTCGAAGCCCCGCGCGCGGGACTCGATTCTCCGAATCCCACGACTCCCTTTTAGAAAGAACCGTCGCTATCCTCCTCAAACAAGGGTCATTATCGTCGCCCTAAGCTCAAAAGCGAGACCCCCGTTTGGACCAGATTAAATCGAATCGAAATGATCAAAATTCAATTAGAATCGGTTAAAATTGGCCAAAATCGAAAAAAACCTAGTTGAACCACATTTTTTTATTCAGACAAAATTTATTATTTTTTACTAAGAGATAATTTGATAAAAAATATTATTATAAATTTTAAAAATATCTAAAGATGGACTTTCTTCATGAACATTCATATTGACCCATTAGTCTTCACGTTCATTTATACTTATCTATTTACTCTTATTTTGCTACTACTATCAATGTGAGACTATTTTTGTACATCTACTTATTCTTTAGGGTGCGGAGATTCGGATCCCATCAAACGAGGACAACTCCCCCCGCCCCGATCCTCGAAAAATGATTCAGGAATAATTTTTCTCCATCCCCAACCTCAGGAGAAATTTTTTTTTTAATTTGGAGCCCGATCGGGATTCCCCGTGAAGCCCACATGGGGCGAAAAATGTTTTCATTCCTACTTCTCATTCCATTAATTTGGTGGAATGAAATATATGATGTTTGAAGGACTTAATTATTTCACCTCACCTCTCATAATTTAAATAAAAAATATAATAAAATAATATTTATTTAATTTCATTCCTCCAAATTCTACCACACCGCTTCAAATACCTCAATCTAAACAAATCCTTAAAAAAATGTGCAAGCGATGGCCCCCTTGAGTTTCATATTATTAGCTTATGTAATACTCGCCTAAGACCTTGTATATATATTCAATACGCTGCAGTTATAGAAATAGTGAATTTATTTTTCCCACTTATATACAGGTGTGTTTTTAAAATTTTATATTTTTTCTATACCCCATAATTTTTTAACTGAAAATAAAAGTTAACTGATGGAAGGAGCAGAAAGAAATAAGTCAAGAACCTCTTGTCCTATATAATCGGGTGATGGGCGTAGTGGGCTCTCTGGGCCACCACATGGATCGGTAACTGCGTGCCTAAATTAATTCGAGCGAACGACAAATACGAGCAATTTCATTTTTTAATCTAAATTAGTTGTAGCGGTAACAAGTCTAATATTATTATTATTATAAAATTAATATGATAATGATCGCCTTAAATTAAATCAATTGATGTAACAAATCCTATAAAATTTTACCTTATTTTTTAAAATTATTACATCGTATAGTATCTCTTCCTTTATCAATTTTCATTCCATATTCTCTCTCCCTCACTTCTATTTTCTCAACAAAATTTATTTAATAAAGCTTAATAATAAATTAGAAACCCTTTCAATAAATTTATAAAATATAAAAGTACTATATTAAATATAATAAATAAGAAATGACTTTTTTAAAGTAAAAATTTACAGTGTTTTTTTTATCAAATACTAGTGCTTATCGAATATTGCTCATCAGTTACAAACCAAAACCTCAATATGGAAAAGTGAATGATGATTTATCAGTAAGATCTGTTCTCAACTTATCACATATCAAAGCCTGGAGCCATTCGCATGTGACTACATTTGGTGGTCACAGGATGCATCATCCCGCCTATGGTTGGTTATCGCCAAATTAATTTCAAATTATTAATTTTAATAAAAAGATATACCATGGAAAGAAACAAAGCTAGGGGAAAAATACAAAAGAGAAATGTGTTGCGAGCGTTTATGTTTATTTGTCATTCACTAATAAAGAAGAAAGGAGAGGGAAAAAGAGATTAGGTAATTAGAGAATAATGATTCGATTAAAAAATAATGATTTAATTAGATAATAATGATTAATTATTAATAAATAGTGAATAATAATTTATTTATTAATTTTTTAAAAATTTATTTGATAAATATAACGATTAAATTAGTATATGTACAGGACGATAAAAATAAACATAAAATATAATTTGCTATCATTCTTGTAATTTTTATTTTATAGAGTTTTAAAATACTATTTTATATAAAAAATATTTATTATTTTAAAATAAAAACTTTTAAAGTTGTGAATAAGATTAAAAATGTGATATATTAAAATAAAAATAATATATAATGTTTAATAATTAAATAAAGATTTTTATTTTTAAAAATAATGAGGATATAATAAGAAAATAAATATGAAATAATAATTTCTATATTTGTAAGTTAGTAGTAGCTTATAATATTTTATTCTCAAATCTCTAAAATATTTAGCAAGCAATTATAGTATGTTTGCTATTTTGGATCCACATATTATTTTTTTTCTTTATTAAAACATTATTCACTATGAAATACTAAGGTGGCACAGCACCGAAATATATTAAAGAGAAAGTCGCGAATACTTTTTCTAACTCGAGGATGGATGTAATCATCTAAAAAAAATAACTGAATAGAATTTATCTAAAATGGCTATCTGAATATGTTATGATTATTTTCTTATTAAACAGATGCATATATTATAAATGAGTTTGTAAATTATTTTTTTAAAAAATAAACCAATTATCATTGTGATTTTTTACCTTCTTTCTCGTTTTTTCGCATATATATATATTTGTTTTATTATGGATACCGAAATCCAACTGTTCCTCCTAATTAGCTGCTATTAATTCTTTTATTATTTCTGAATGAATTGATAATATGAGCTCGGTATTCTCTCTATGGTCTCTTCCTCATTCTTGCTTTCATGTTTGCGCTCTTCCTATTAATCACCAAAAACCCGACCAAAATTTCTAAGAAACCCCAAGTCCGAGCGGAGGAGCGGATTCCGGAACCCTAGCGCCGGGACGCGGTCGGCCACCGTCTCCTTCCATGTCCTGAGCTTCGACGGCGGCGGTCGTGGGTGGGAGGAGAGAGGAATCATGGCGGCCGAGCTGGGGCAGCAGACCGTAGATTTCTCGGCGCTGGTGAAGCGGGCCGCGGAGGATTCCTACCTCGCGCTCAAGGAGCTGGTGGAGAGCTACAAGGCGTCCGGCGAGCCGCTCTCCGACTCCGAGAAGAAGATCGATCTCCTAAAGTTCGTCGCGAAGACGCGGCAGCGCATGCTCCGCCTCCATGTCCTCGCCAAATGGTGCCAGCAGGTGCGCCTCGTTTCTGCAACCCCTTCTCCTTCTTCTCCAGAACGCAAGCCGCATTTTCCCCTTTGTTTCAACACTGGCATCGCTTATCTACATTTTGGTGTTGCTATTTACAAACCTACTCCTGGATTGTTAACCTTTATCATCCTCATGGAATTCCAAAATCTGAAGTTACTGGAACATGACAACTTGCGCACGTTGATTATTTCACCATTAGGAAACACAGTTGTCGCAGTAGTGATGAAGAAACCCGAATTGATGACTAAAAGATATTAAATTTCTAAAGTATCCAACTAATGGGGATTAATAACGGAAGCTTCTTGGAATTGGATAAAAATTTGAGATGCTTCATATTTCCATTTTGTAGTTGGCTTCTGTGCTTGGCCGTTAAGTCTGATAGATATGATTGAAGTGGAAACCTTTTTGATCAAATTCTAGTGAACCAGGGTGCAAC
The DNA here is from genome assembly GCA_030549335.1 of Pontederia crassipes. NCBI lineage: Eukaryota > Viridiplantae > Streptophyta > Magnoliopsida > Commelinales > Pontederiaceae > Pontederia > Pontederia crassipes. The sequence continues at coordinate 1,492,887 of JAUKPH010000017.1, forward strand.
TTGATGATCCTTTTCTGTTGCTGTTGGCTGAATCTAGCAGCCGTGATAATTTTCATGTAAACTTAAATAGTTATTCTGATACAGATTTACCGCTCTCTCAAATGAAATTCTATAATCATCCGCATTGTAGCTTTGATTTTTCATTACCACATCGACTCTGTGTTATAGTCGGTATTGCCAAATGCTTATATGTTCTTAGCCATGATGAGTTGCAGAGTTAACTTTAATATAGCTCACGTGGTTGTCTTTCAAGAAAAATAAGCTGGGGATGTTAATTAATAGTTTTCAGGAAAAAAAGATGTCTCAATGAAAGGAAAAAGCTTATTTTAGAGCGATCTGAGTTCCTTATCTTCATTACATAATGATTCTAAAGGAAGGATCAAGCTTTAACCCCTTTTATGCTGCCTTATATTTCCTTGTTTTCATCTTTCATCCTAAGGTAATTCTTATTGCAATCAAGGACGCTCGCTGCTTTTGACATTTCTTTTTAATTTCCTTTTGAAATTGTGGACTCCTGGTTCTAACGCTGTCTCACCTTTCAAAATCAGGCCCATTCACAAAATTTCAACGTCGCTCAAATTTATTTAGCATTCAGTTTCCTCACAAATTAAGATATTAAGTATAATAATAATAAAACATAAAGCATGGTATATTTGGTAAATTTTCAAGTTAAAAGACAATTAAAACAATATAGGTAAGTTTCACTGGAAAAATATATCACAGAGTTACCTTTAGACGATTCTGAAGAATTTCCTCCAATGGTTTCCCCTTGGGATCCTAAGAAATATTGTGTGAGACAATTACGAGGACAACTACATGTCTGAAGGGGGAATCAAGGGCATAAAAAAAACTTATTGTATAGCATAAAATGTTTTTTTGAGTGGCAATAGCATAGTGTTTGGATGATTTTTTTATGAGTTTTTTTTTGGAGCAGATTTTATGAGTTGTTAGATATGTCAGATTTTCCTTGGTAAAAACTTTAAGATTGAGGGTCGACATACTACTGATGCAAGACCTGTTCCCAAAGAAAATAAAATATGTAGGATAACAAGCACATGCATGCGAGTTTATTTTGATAGATTTACTTGCCATTGCATGCATGAGATGATAAATTAGAGTTAAGGTCTGTAGGTTTTAGTTGTGTGATATGATGCCACTTGTATTAATTAAGAAGATAGTGGGCCGATTCATAAAATTAATGGTTGGATACAACTCACATGTTCAATTGATCTATATTCTCCTTACCAGGTTGATATAATAGGCATTTACAGGTTCTAGCTTTATTTTTAGTCTTTGGGAAAATTTGTCTGTCGACTTTTTTTTTGAGAAGGTTTGTCTGTCGACTTTATAAATAGAGTTTGCTCCACTTCTCATGTACTAATCTATTATGGAGATTTGTCTTTGGAAACTAACAAATTATTGGTTGTGATAGTGTTTGAGATCCTTGTATTCTAACTTCTGATAACATTCATCTTACTTCCACTCCACAGTAATCGTTTTATTCATCTCCTAAAAAAATTCTTCTCTTATATTTTTTTTGAAACAAGAAAGGATGACTAGCAAGAGGGTAGTCATCCAAGTCTTTTCTCTTCTCTTATATTTATACATCTTTCACTGCTATTAAAGGCACAAGGATTCTAACACCTAGTCCAACCTTTGATTCAAATTTTTAACGATGCGCAGCACTGCCAACGAAATTTGAAATCAATTCCTTAAAGTAGATGTAGCATCGTGGAAAGCAAAAAGAAACAATATTCGCTCAGGACAAACAAGATTTCATGCACATTGTAGAGGAAAGTTTATTTCACGAGAACTACCTCTAAAAAAAAGAACTCCCTAAAAAAAAAGAACAAATGAAAAAAGAAAATGAAGCTGAAGGTTCATAGTGGTCCAAGAATCATTTTCTACATCTTCACACAAATATGGAATTTCTCAACATTGTACATGGAAAAAAATTAGCAACCAACTTCCTTTTCTTAATGGATATTAATATGATGCCACTATGTATTAGTTAAGAACATAGTGTTTTAATAAAGAAAATAGTGGTTAGTTACAATTTACATGTTCTATTAGTTCATGTTCTCTGTTACTATCTTATTATAGTTGTAGGTAATTAACCCTTCAGATTATAGATACATTGGTTGGTTCTAGCTCTTTTTTCAGCCTTTGCAAAGTTTATTTATCGACCTTATAATTAGAGTTTGATCCACTCCACATGGCCTATCTATTATGAAAATTGTTATGCTGAACGAACAAGTTATTAATTGTGATTGTGTTTAAAATCTTTACACCTTCACTGTTGATAACATCTACCTTAATTCTTTTTCCACAGTCGTCTTTAACTGATATTTATGCATCTATCATTGTGAGAGGAATTGGGAGGAGGTATTCCCTCTTGTAATTGTTTTTTTCCTTCATTGTTTTAGGGACTCTTATTCCTGAGGTTGAGGAGTGAAGTATCTTCCAGCCAATCTCAGTCTCTCCCTAGCTGTTATATGAATCAGTAGACATTTCCATAACAAAAAATATCAGTACATAATTGTACTATTGACATAGTAGTCTGCTGCAGAATATCAATCTTTATACACGCTGTGTTGACTACAAAGCATTTCTTAAGGCATAGTGAACTTGCATCATTCCAAAGTTTTGTCCAAAACCATGTGGTGCCATACCTCATGGCCTTATATGATTTTCTGAATGTTCCAATTTGGTCGTAGTCTAAGGAACAAGGTCTGTGGAAAAGGCACTCTCAGAATTTACATGGTGCAATCACATATATGTCGATGGAACTTTTGCCTTAAAGGTCTATACTTTGTTCTTGCAAGTTATATTAGAGGATATTATAGCAATATTGTCAGATGAGACTTTTTCCCTACATGGAGAAAATGATGTCTAGGTTGTTTGGCTCGCTATTGAGGTGGACTTAGAAAGGGAATACACAAATATATGCAAAACAAAAAGTTGTAAAAAAGAAGGCCATTAAGCTATTCCTGTAGTTTTTTTACACTGGTTGTCAGTTCTTTTATGTTCATGTTTTAATCATATTGGAGCCTCTTAAATATTTTTTTGAGAGAAATTGGAGCTCCACAGATGTACACAGTTTTCACTTTTGCCATGAATGAAAAATTTCAAATACATGCACTAGTTCCATGCACCTTTGTACTTCAGTTGAGCTGTTTTCTTCCCATTTGACTACTTGTAGAAGGATATCTTATTTTATGTGGTCTTTGATCTCCTGATATTTTTGGGAAGTTTTTTTTATTTTACAGTACTTGATTGAAGAGATTTGGCTTCTATCATTTGCAGGTTCCACTGATTCGTTATTGTCAACAACTTGCATCAACTCTTTCCAGTCATGATTCATGTTTCACACAAACAGCAGATTCCTTATTCTTCATGCATGAGGTGCTGCAACAAGCTCGCGCTCCATCATTTGATGTTCCCTCAGCCATTGAAGTTCTCCTTACTGGAGGCTATCAACGTCTTCCAAAATGCATAGAAGATTTGTCCATTGAGAATGCACTTTCTGAGGATGAGCAAATGCTTGCTTTGAAGAAGTTGGACACGCTTGTGCGATCCAAGCTTCTCGAAGTATTACTTCCTAAAGAAATATCAGATGTTACGATATCTGATGGTACTGCTGTTCTTCGTGTAAATGGTGAATTCAAGGTCTTCCTTACCTTGGGTTACCGTGGACATTTGTCATTGTGGAGGATATTACATTTGGAATTGCTTGTTGGTGAGAAGAATGGACCTATTAAGCTCGAAGAGTCTCGGCGATATGCTTTAGGGGATGATCTTGAGCGAAGGATGGCTGCAGCTGAAAAGCCTTTCTTCATTTTGTACACCATTCTCCATGAGTTATGCATTGCTCTTGTTATGGATACTGTATTAAGGCAAGTTCAGGTACTACGACAAGGCAGGTGGAAGGATGCAATCCGCTTTGAGCTCATATCCGATGGAACTGCTGGATTAGGTGGGAGTTCCAGTGCATTGCAAATGTCACAAGATATTGAAATTGATTCAAGTGGTTCGAAAACACCTGGATTAAAGATAATTTATTGGTTAGATCTTGAAAAAAATTCTGGAACATCTGACCTTGGTTCCTGTCCATATATCAAAGTTGACCCAGGGCAGGATACTCAAATTAAGTGTTTGCATAGTTCATTTGTGTTGGATCCATTTACTGACAAGGAAGCTTCCTTTTCACTGGACCTAAGTTGTATTGATGTTGAGAAGCTTCTTCTTAGAGTTATTGCATGCAATAGGCACACTCGTTTACTTGAAATTCAGAAGGAATTGACCAGCAATGCTCAGATTTACCGGGATTCAGGCGATGTGATACTTTGTCATGAAAAAGGAGTAGAGACTGACTTGCAAAAGGTATGTGTCAAAATGCATACAGCCGTTATTGTCATATATCCATCTGAGTTTTTGAATCTTTCTTCATTAAATGGCTATTAGTACTATAATTAGGGATGAAAACTATTTCAGTTTTATTGTAAGAGCATTACACTTCTAGAGACAAATTGAGAAATAGCAGTAGGCAAGAACTATTGAGCCATGAAAGATTTAGCATCATATACCCAATGCTAGTCAACAATTCCATTATGATTCTTGAAACCCGGCAAAGGAAACAAGCTAACCAACCACTGAGTTACAACCACTGGTTGTTTTGAGTCATAACAACTAATACTGACATATATCTTGTTTGTTTCAAGAGTGTAAACATATTTGTTCTATATCCAGTAATCCAGCTATGAAGTGGTTCTATGGGAATTCAGTGAATTCAGTGCTTGTTACACTACATCTGCAGTAAAGTGGATTTTTTTTTTGAAAGTAGTAATCTGGAAAATTTATTGGCAGACATAGTAAAGAGCTGCGATAATTCTAGGCTTTTGACTTTTGACTTGAATTCAATTTGATTGTTTACAACTTTGAATCTTCGAAGTGCCTTACATGAAAGTTGATACATATTACCTCGAAAAGGAGATTTTTGCATTCTCTCTCTCAAAAAAGGAGACTTTTGCAAGTTGGTTGTCCCTAAGGTCAATAAGCTTGACACTGCTAATTTGACTTTTCTACAATTCTATATACATTCTGTAGAAGGATAATAAGCTTGATACTGCTAATTACTTTGGGGATGAAGTACTACGTGTGCGAGCTTTTGGGGCATCTTATATCACCCTTGGAATGAATATCAGGTTTATTCCTTTTTCCTGGTCTGTTATGGTGCATATCATATTTTTGTCTGTTAAAATGTTCTATAGCCTAGCAAACTATGGAACTTGTGACTAAGTTTTAAATTATCGGCCCTAAAAATATTAAATTAATAACTCTTATTGTCTTTATCTCTAATCTTATCGATGGTTGCATTTTCCAGCATTATACTTTACATTATAACACATACAAAATGAAGATTTCTGATAAAACAAGATGTAGCTATCCATACCCTCGTCTAATACAAGGGAACAAATATTTCTGACAAAACATTGATTTGCATTTTATGACCTTGCATTATCTATAGTGTAAGATGACATATCCTATTTTTCCCATAACTTGGGCTTACAATGAATGCTTACTGAATTACTTATTAGTTTGTTTATCACGTCTATTTTTCATTGTGTTATGATTGCCACATATGCTGGTTTGATTGGTACCCACCTATGCTTTGTCAGTTGTAAATGATTGGTTCACTGGTTGCGCTTCTGGTCACAAAATAAGCAATGGTGCTATGCCCAACCTGGCATTGAAGCAAACCTTTAAATTTGTGGAGTAAAAGTGCATGCTTGATAGTGGAACCTATTATTATTTGAGAAACAAGGTCCTCGTAATTGAGATGTAAACATCATGTCACACAATTGTCTAGCAATTCCTTGATCTTGAAATCTTTTAGGAAAAATGGTTTGTCGAGAAAGATGATCCATAAGGATTGATGGATGGATTTCCTAGGGCCCTTCACGCTTGAACCTCCTTCTCCCACTCGTCGCAGGGACCCCACCAGGGTGCCACTCTCTATTTCTAGGACCTCGCTGGGGCCACCTGAAGTCACTGGCAGCCCTTACCCACTCCCACATCTTGCCCCCCTCCCCCCACAATCCTTTGCTCTCCCTTTCACTTTCCCTGACAGATGTTCATATCTCTCCTCTCTCCCTTCATCGTCATTACCACCTGAGCACCCGTCCAGCGGCTCACCCCCACCTTTGGCAGCTCCAGTCTAGCAACGTCTCTATGCCTGAATCATCCTCTCTTCACCCTGCTCCACTTCTAGCCTCAAGAGAGCACCGTTTAGGTTATGTATGTGAGAGTAGCTAGCGTCCACCGTCAGGGGCCTAGCCCTGATTGTGCCACCTTTCCTCGCCAGTAATCTGTTCCAGCAATGTCATTGCCACTGGCCGTCTTCTTCGGCAACAACATTGCAGGTTGTGCGCTCTGTCCGTGCTTTCTTCCCTCTCTAATGAAATCAGCACTTGTTGATCCTCCACTGGGGGCCTAACCTTACCATATGGTTCGCATGTGATTTGCTGTGGGAGGCGACGATCCTATTTCTGCTTCCTCTCCCATGCCACTCGGCTATTGGATTAGCTAGTTGATTCGACAACCTGCTAGCGGTCTCAGGCCCTTGGCAACATGCGAAGAAAATGCCACAAGTTCCAAGATGGCTGGTATGGCTACCGCTCATGGACCCGTGAAAGACACATCGTAGCAAGGTTCTCAGCTTCAAATGCTTGAATCATGGGCACTCGCTCAGTTATCTTTTTTTTTTTCATATCTGGGACATCCTCAATTACTTCACCATCAACCATGTCTCATGCCAACATATCATATATTTTTGGAAACCAAATTATTACGATAGTCAAACTGAATGGAAAGAATTTTCTGATTGGTGTGCCGCTGTTGAAGTTTGGTTTATGGGAATAGGACAAGAAGAACATCTTATCAAGACTATTTCAAAGATCAAAGATTTCCATCGGTATTCTCCGCAAGATGGTCATGACAAGCTAGTTGGAGGAAGACGGATGCTCAGTTGCGCAGCCTGGCGCGATAGTGGCGGAGTCCTGGTCGGAGGATGGAGGCCTTGGATCTTGCTCTTGGATGCCTCTCTTCGGAGCTGCCCTCTCTGAGCAATGCTTCACCGAGCTTTTAGCTCTCCATCAGCGGATCACATCATATGCCCTGATCACTCTAGATGGGACGGTTGGATATGGCTCTCAGAGTCTTGATCGGCACACAACATCTATATCCGCTTCCTCGATTTGATGGTGTCAGAGGACTTCAGGATGGACTGCTCATCTGGCGATCACGGATACCGCTGAAAGTCAAGATTTTCACTTGGCTCTTGCGGCATGACATGCTTCTTACTGGGAGGTACAGGGTGAGATAGGTGCCCCACATCGACATCTTGTGTTCTGAGTTTTGGCCCACGGTTCCTGGGCCAGCATAACTGGGTGATTTTTTATGGGGAGAGATGTCAGATTGAGTGTATTGTTCGCCATAGGAGTGTTCACGGGTCGGGTCAAACCCGACCCCTGAACAAACTCGACCCAACCTGGCCGAGTTTGGTCGGGTCGGGTTTCAATTCTTTTTGAGACAGGACTCAGCCCGGGTCGGGTTGGGTTGGGTTGGGTGGTCGGATTACCCGACCACCTTTTTTTTTAAAATTTTTCTTTTTAATTTTTAATACAAAAAGCATTTACTATTTTATTTTAAATACAAATAAAGTATTTTTAGGCATAAAAAATATTGTTTTAAATATCTACATATATTTAAAATAACAAAACCATTATTTAAAATACATTATTTTCTATTTAAAATACATTATTTTTTATATATTTTTAATTTTAGATGGTATAAAACACTTAAATTAAATAACAAAGCCATTTAAAATTAAAAAAATTAAAAAAATCGGGTTGACGGGTCGGGTCGGACCCGTCGGACCCAACCCCCGACCCGACCCCCAACCCGTCGGGTCGGATACTCGGGTTCACTGGGTCGGGATCGACCCGGTGAACTCCCCTAGTTCACCATATCTTTTTTCTTCTTCGGGAGTGGGCTTTGGCTAGCTGGGATACTTTTTTTTCATATTTTGTTGCTTTCTAGTTGGGAGCCCACACTTTGTACATGATTTACTTTACATAGTTATATATATACCTGGATGACAACCACAATGGTGATCATCCTTTTTCCTCTAAAAAAAAAACATACCCAGCCACACCCAATCATGGTCTGCCACCATCACATCCTTCCCTGACCAGCCAGAACTTGAACCATAACCATAACCTAACCCTGTACCATCCTGGGACACCACCCCTTCCCCACATGGACTGAAGTAAAACCAACCTAAGGACCTTAATTGCACCCAACTAGCACCTAACATACCCAGCCACACCCAATCATCGTCTGCCACAATCACATCCTTCCCTGACCAGCGAGAACTTGAACCATAACCTGAAGCTAACCCTGCACCAACCTGGGACACCACCCTTTCCCCACATGGACTGAAATAAAACCAAGCCCCTTTTGAACTCGAACCAGACCAGAGGACCAGGGTGGTCACGAACCAAACAACACACCTCAAGAACGTTCCATATCAGATCAGGTCACTCCTTCCACGCCAGCCCAAAATATGAACCTCATCCCCTTGTTCTCAGACAGCAGGTGCTATAGCCATCAAACTCGAACGAAGTGCCACCCCAGCCAGCAGTAGTTGCGCAATCATAACCTCTCCTACCAGGACTTGATGATGCTGATGTCTTGTCAGTGGCGGCAGCATGTGGAACTTATGCCATGGGACGTGGTGGCATGTGCACACACTCTATATCAAGGGGCTCCCCCAGTGAAGGGACGACGGAGGATCAAAGAATGCTGCCTTTGATCATGGGATTTGGACGTAATTGTAAGGAATGAAGAGTTCATTTTGTAGGGGCAGGAGTGGATCCCTAGGTTGGTGCGATGGGCATTGTGATCATGTTAGAGTTGGTGGACTGGTACAGTGGATGTGGAGTTGTTACATTGGAGTTAATGTAATCACGTCCAATTTTTTTAATAGAGAGAGGGGAGAGACTTGTTATTCCGCACCTCTACAATTTTTTCGTTTTGTCATACATGTACATCTTTTTGGACGATTTATGTACTGACACATGGATGACTAACCCCTTCTAGTCATCCTTTTACCCCTAAAAAAGATGATCTATAAAGGTTAAAACATATTGATTTTGGGCCTTGCAATTGAGTTTGTAATCAAGAACATTAAGTATGGCTAAATCAACTCTCCTTTTAGTGATCCTCCTTGAGCTGGCCAAGTTATGGGCTAAAGCTCCTCTATATTTTTTAAAGGGACAAGGATGATTAGCAAAGTTGATAGCCATCCAAGTTTTCTTGATAATAAATCAAAACTGTTATATGAGAATATTTCAAAATTGCACCATTCTCCCTTATTGCTTAGCATGCGACACAAACTCTGTACATCATAGAGTCCCCCTTCATGATTTTGTTCATTTGCAGCCACGTAGACCAAAGAGATGCAAACAACACTACCGTTTGCCATCTACTGGTGATACAAAAGCAGCCTGATTCTGTCCAACTTTGAATGTCCTCAAAAAAATCCTCTGACCATTCACTGATCCAATCAGTCTAATGAAGCCCACACATTCTCTTGCTATTATACAATAAAAAATAAATATGAATATAACCATAAGGGTGCCATGATGACAACACTTGACTTAAAATAATCATTTGGTGCCCTCCTCATCCTATAGGTATGTGTCAAGATCCGCAGACGAGCAAAAAATGTCACCTTTAAAGGTTCCCTTGCCTGGCAAACCAATCCAAAATATATCCGGAGTCCTCATCAATGAATGAAACTTCAGTAGATAATATACAGGCATAACTGTGATTGGCCTTGAGTCCTGATCCAAAATATATCTGGAGTCCTCATCAATGAACGAGATTTCAGTAGATAATATACAGGCATAACTGTGAATTGGCCTTGAGTCCTCACCCATCTACCTCACCTATAAAGGTTATCCTTTTAGGAGAAAGGTACAACATATATGAAGGAATAGGATTATTTTTTTGGAATGTTTTTAGGTAAGGACATGAAGTGTTATAAGGTAGTGAATGTTATATGGTAGTGAATGTTGGGTTATGAAGGGACAACATGAACGTAAAGTGGAGGTAGCCGAAATGAGAATGTTGAGATGGATGTGTGGTCATACAAGATAAGATTAGGAATGACCATATACGTGAACGAGTCGGAGTGGCTCCTATTAGTGAGAAAATGGTAGAGAATCATTTGAGATGGTTTGGTCATGTTCAGAGAAGACCATTAGATGCGTCAGTAAGAAGAGTAGATCAAATAATCTGGAGTCCGATTAAAAGAGGGAGATGGAGGTCAAGGCGGACACTTGGCGAACTAATAGAGCAAGATCTATTGGTGAATAATATACCGAAAGGTTTGGTTACTAATAGAGCGGAATGACGTCGTATGATCCATGTAGCCGACCCCACCTAGTGGGATAAGGCTTTGTTGTTGTTGTTGTTGTTGTTTTTAGGTAAGGACATACAAATACAAGCTTTCAGATCACACCATGTCCACTACCTGTAGTTCCCATTCTTCCTATGTTAGACTTGCCTGGACCATCTAGTCAATCACAGATCTAAACCACCTATTGCGTTGGTCTTTTCTTTGTCTTCTAATGTAGTCTGAAGTGACTATGTCAGATTAGTGAACTTGAGGTAAAAGTTTGTTTGTTTTTGAGAAATTGAGGGAAAAGTTTGTCTGCATAACATATGTCTGATAGTTCTTTCCTTTTAACATGTTGATTAGATCTATGATGTGATGATGATTCATTTTATCTATTTGTTGAGGTTGATAATTGGCATATATGAAATGGCTAATCTTGGTATTGACAATTGTCATAACTATGTTTATTTCTTGGTATGTAGGAATGGTAAATTTCTTCTTCAATCTTCGAAGAACATACTTGTGGAGTCAACACTTATTGACTGTGAAGAGGCTTTAAACCTGGGAAACCTTAGTGCTACTGATGTATTTACGAACTTAAGAAGCAAGAGTATTCTCAATGTATTTGCTTCAACGGGAAGGTTTTTGGGCTTACAGGTAAACTTGTTATGATCCTTTATTACAAATGATGATTGGCTCTTCATTTCTTTTCAAAGGATCATAACATGTTGATTTTGTCTGATTAATTGTGATTTTTTAAATGATAAATGCCATGTTGATAACATTCTAAATCAAGCATATTTTTTGTACCATTAGTGGTGTTCTATGTCACACTCGTGGTTCACATTCTGTAACCTATGTGCCTTCTTTTTTAATATATGGTTTTGGATGATTAACATCCTGGTTAATCATCATCTTTCCTCTAAAAGAATTATGATTTTTCATAATGGAATTATGTATTTTGATTTTTGCTTTTAAGGGAGAGAACACTGTGTATCTATTGTAAGTTAGGCTGAAATGTCTCTTCGTACAGCCAAAATGTAATGTTTTTGATAGTTTGATTCACCAGTCTCTTATATGACGAATAGTGCCTTTTGCATTCATTATGAGGCAGCATATTTTTGTAACTTAGCAACTTTTCCTCTCAAAATAATTTATTACTTTCGATCACTTATTAAATTTTCGAAATGGTCATCCAACTATACTTTCATTTGTAGTTTGGTGTTCTGTAATTCAAAATCATCTAGCTTTTATAATATCGCAATCATGGTTATCAATTATCATAACCAGTGATAGAAATTTTACCCATTAAAATGCTGATGTGACATTCGAATAAACATTTTCTCTCCTCAACATAAAATTTAAAATTAATAAAATAGAAAAAGGGGCTGCCGCCACTCGCAGGCTCACTTCATCGTCTTAGAGGCAGAGAGGGGGCCCTCCTCTCTCCTTCCTTTGCGCGTGACAGAGGAGAGCATGAAAAGGGAGGAGGGTGGCGGCGACCCCTTCCATCGTCTCTGAGGAGAGTGGAGGGGAGCCGCCACCCCTTTGTCACCAGCTAGGGGTGGCAGCCCCTCTTTTGGTTTTTAGTTTTTTATATTTTTTAATTTAATGTGGTGGGAAAAGAAAATGCTGATGTGTCGCTAGCATTTTTTTGGGCGCCGTCCCGGATCTATGGGATGCCTCCGGTATCCACGGTTATTAGCACCCGACTAAATTCGGAACCGGGAAGATAGAGGCGGTAACAGATGTGTCGCCAACATTTTCTCGCATTCTGATCGCTGAACCTCATCAGTCCCTACAAGCTGAACACTCATATAAGGGATGGTTGGTCCTGATCTCGGGGAAATTTTAATGTTAAACAAGCTTATGATATTCTGTGGGTTCCTGTCCAGCCTGAGGACAACCACATGCGGACAACCACATGCTCACTGACCGCCGGCTGATTTGGATGACTAAGGTCCCAATCAAAATTAAAATCTTCATATGGCTTCTATGTAGAATACGTCTACCGACTGCCTCTTACTGTGCTCGTTGGCTCTCTTTGGAATTACGCCCATTTGCCGGTTGTGCAATTCCAATTCCCTGAAAGACTCTGATCATCTTTTCTTTACCTGTGAGGTTTCTAATGAGGTCTGGATGAGCACTAGGATCGATTGGATCTCCTTTAGGACTGAACAAGACTTTTGGACTTCTTTTCGAAATGGTAATGCGAGGGGCCCTCTTATTACATATCGATCTCGTAGGAATCGGGCTCTCCTTTTTGCACTTATTTGGGCTATCTGGTTACAACGAAACAGGTTGATGTTTCACAATGACCACTATTATGTAGAGAACATCCGTAATCATGCTATGTTTATGTATGATGAGTGGCAAGCTTTGTGAGGTTCATATGTTTTAAATGCTCTAATCTTCAGTAATCTGTGATCATTGTACCACCCTTGCATCAATAAAGGTTTTGGATGATTAACATTCTGGTTAATCATCCTTTTTCCCTTAAAAAAACATTTTAATTGATAAACTTTCAAACATTGATAGGATGACCATAACTGGAATATTATAAAAGTTGGATGATTTTTTAGTTACAAAATAAAGTTCGACAACCGAGTTGGGAACAAGAGTATAATTGGATGACCAATTCGAAATTTCGTAATATCTTTCACTACTTATGGAGGCTCTTTCTAGTTATGGATCACTTGAATTGTTCTTTATTAGGATAAGTTTCAGAAGCAGTTTAAGCTACGGTTAAACTGATTTAAGTTAATGGATAGGGAGTTGGAGCTTGGCTCTGTTTTGGCTACTCATACATAATTTGATTCAGATTGCAGGATTAAGCAAAATGTAAATCAATTGTTCTTTTTTATCATGTCATATGATGGTTACAATGGCAAGTGCTCTCTTAATTAATTGTGTGTTGGGTTGACAAAGAATTGCCGAGTCTGTTCACATCAGAGCTTCATCCCGATTGTAGATCTAAACTTTCATTAACTTTCTCAAGCATTTACTGATTTTGGGCTCTTTATTTCTATCAAACATACTTTCAAAGAGTCAACAATGATGCTCAATGACAATCCATAAATAAGTCGGTTAATCTTTTTTTTAAGGGTCACAAATATATTTGTCTTTTTAAAAAATATTTTTTAGAGGGAAAATGTTATTTGTGAGCAAGTTGAATGTCTGAAAACACCATAAAAGATGGGTTGATTGTCCAATTTGAAAATCATCCTTTCCTCTCAGAAAAAAGTGATACGAAGACAAATTATAATTTTTGGTACTTTAACCTGGATTACTATTTTCTTTTTCTAAAATCATTACATTTAAAAAACCACTTACCCTTTTATATAGGTGTAATGACCTCTCTTTTTTTTTTGCCGATGTGACTTTTCTTGCAGGTTCATGATCATTTATCTAATCTGAAAATCCCTGAGACCATTTCACATGGATCAGATATGCTGTTGATGGGTTTTCCACAGTGCCCAAATACCTATTATCTACTTTTGCAGGTTGACAGGGATTTCAAACCAGTTTTTAATTTACTAGAATCTCGGCTTAGTCCAGATGGAAAATCCACTTCTCTTAGTGATGCAAATCAACCTGTACGTTTCAATAAAATTGACATTTGGCAGATGCAAATGATTGACGATGAACTAAACATGAGCCTGTTTGACTGGGAGAACCTCCATTCTTTGTCAAATACAGGGACCTTTAATCAGTTAACAGAGCGTGTATTTAGTCCTGATTTTTGGCCGGAAGCTTGTTCCCAACTCCCTTTTTATTCACAATCAAGTTTCTCATCTGTTGTTGATGAAGTTTTTGGGTTTGAGAAAGGTGCATCGAGTAATTTTATCACTGGAACCCAGCAATCCTCATCTTATAAGATGACTTTGTCTCATTTAACCTCTATTCATACTAGTCAAACAGGAATTAAGCCTGGAATTAGCTCACCTAAATGGGAAGGTCGGTTACAGCAATCTCAAGCAAATAATGCAGTGGAGGTTTCTCCTGGACTTATGGGTTCAACTAATGCAGTTTACCTACCTAATGACCTGCAAGGATTTACTCAGAATGTTGCTACTAGTTCCCTATCTTCAAGCACCTTAAGAAGGTCATCTAATAAGTTATCCTCTTCAAGATCTGATCAGAACCTCAGGAATCTCAAATCTCCATATTCTGCCGAAGTTGGTCAGTTTCCGAACATGTTTGATGATCATTTGAGATTTGCCAAAGAGCCTTCGAAAGAACTAAGCACTCTTGATGGGGATCGACCATTTTCTCTCCAGAACCACCCAAGTAAATTGAAAAGCTCATCAACTGGTAATTTGGATGGATTAGTGAAAGGTACTGTAGTTGACTTATCTTTTATTTGTATTGAAAGTTTATGCATTAGGACTATATTATGCGTTTGTGCTATCTTTTCTCTTTTTGCATGTAGTCCTTGAAAAGTTAGTTTAGTAATTGGACTGATGCACTTCTTGCAGGCCAAATGCCAGATTGTAAGGTTCTCTCCAACCCAGGTTATGATCGTCCTAATAAACATGAGAAGCGATCAAAAAAACGTTCTCTCCTGGATATTCTGACAGTAGTTCCATCATTTCAAATGTCTAAAGGAGTTTCTCCACAATCTAAGCGAAGGAAACTATTGGAGTCACCTGATTCTTGTTCTGTAGGATTGGTGTTGCCTTCTTCCACATTGTCATGCAAGACCGGTAGATATACCTATGGTCGTCTTCTTTCCGAATCAAACCATTGCATTACCCCATTGAATGTATTTGTTTCAGTCCTCCTCCATGTTGTCAGACATTGCTCGCTTTGTATTAAGCATGCCCAGTTAACCAGCCAAATGGATACGCTGGATATTCCTTATGTTGAAGAAGTATGTTTACGAACTCCATCCTCAAATTTGTGGCTGAAGCTACCATTTGTCAGGGATAATACATGGCACCGTATATGCTTGCGTCTTGGGAAACCTGGAACCATGTGCTGGGATGTCAAAATTGATGATATTCATTTCAGGGAATTGTGGGAACTTCATACAGGAAGTACCAGTACAGCATGGGGCTCTGGTGTACGCCTTGCCAATACATCTGAGGTCGACTCGCACATTCATTGTGATCCAGAAGGTGTTGTCTTGTGTTACAAAAGTGTTGAATCTGATAGCATTCAGAAATTGATATCAGATTTGCGAAGGCTTTATAATGCACGGTTATTTGTTTGTGGGATGCGGAAATTAGTTGGTCTGAGAACTGATGATAAGATTGATGAAAATAACATAATCTCTGATTCAAAAATTCCATCTTCTGGAAAAGTTAACAATGAAGTGGATAAATTGTCTGAACAGATGAGAAGAACCTTCAAAATTGAAGCAGTTGGTTTAATGACCTTGTGGTTTAGTTATGGTTCAATGCCTGTGGTGCATTTTGTTGTTGAATGGGAAGCTGGTCAAGATGAATGCACAATCCATATTTCTCCTGATCAACTTTGGCCACACACTAAGGTCTGTACTGTCATTGGAAAACTTTTTCTTTTAACTTTTTTCCCAGATGCACATTTCCATCAACAAAAAAAATACCATGATTATTTGATCAGAGGAATTTGAACATGAATGAACATGTGTTCATTTCTTTTGTTTTAATTTTAAAGTTTCCCCTTTTTTCTTTTGAGGAGAATGTTGAAGTTGATTGTTGGCACACAAATTATTGAGGTTTGAAAATGCATCTCTATCCATAATGAAAATTTCTGTTATGATTCTAGAGTGGGGCTTCTGGTAACTTTCTTTGGGGCATTTAACCATGCATGGCTGATTCTTGTATTTTCTTTTGGTTTCCCAACCACACTTGTAAATTTTGATTATAAGCCTTAATACAATGCAGATGTCTATCACAATCTGATAGACATCCTTCCTTCCTCATGAAAAAAAAAAAAAACAAAACAAAGAAGAGTCTATTGTGGTGTAGCTTGAATTTTAATTTTGTTTTCTCTTGTTTATCCTCAATTTTCTTAATTCTCTTTTTAGCAATCTGAGCTAGTGGCTTGGGGGAAAACAATGGTTAAATGTATATTAGGTCATAATTGTGTAGCTGACTGAACCTTTCTTTATGTACCTATATCCCAGAATTATCCACACTAACGTCAGTATTTGTTATTTGTTTGTGAACTGTGCACATTCTGAAATTTAATTTATCTCTGTATGCAGTTTCTGGAAGATTTTATAAATGGTGGTGAAGTTGCATCCTTCTTAGATTGCATCCGTCTTACTGCAGGACCGTTACTTGCTTTATGTGGTGCAATTCGTCCTGCGCGTATTCCTGTGCCTGTTTCTGCTGGATATTCCTCTATTCCTAAGCAGAATGCTTTTACGCAATCTCAAGGAAATTTGACAAATACTTCACTAAATGTGCTACAGGCGTCAACTAATGTTTCTGCAGCAGCAGCAGTTATAGCGCAACTTAGCAGTCATGCAGCAACTGTATTGTCTGCAGGTGGAAGAAGTGGTCCTGGACTTGTTCCTAGCTCTTTGCTGCCTTTTGATGTCTCCGTTGTGCTTCGAGGTCCATATTGGATACGTATCATATACCGTAAAAAGTTTGCTGTGGATATGCGCTGTTTTGCAGGAGATCAGGTCTGGCTGCAACCTGCTACACCTCCAAAAGGAGGGCCTGCTGCTGGTGGTTCATTGCCATGCCCACAGTTTCGACCATTCATTATGGAACATGTTGCTCAAGGTTTGAACGCTTTGGAGCCCAGTTTTGCTGGTGCTTCACATACGGGTGTACAACTTGGTCCAGGCAACACCAATTCAAGTCTAGGCACTCAACCACTTCCACCTTCGGCAAACCGCCTTAATTCTGCATCTGTTGGTGCAATACCCAGACCAAATACTAGTGTTGGAACACAACTAGGTAGTGGCATAAACCGGGTAGGCTCTACAATGCTATCCTCTTCTGGCCTGAGTCAGGGAATCACTGGGGTGCCACTACGATTATCTCCAGGTACTGGTTTCCAAGTACATGTGAAGGGAGAACTTAATACAGCATTTATTGGACTTGGAGATGATGGAGGTTATGGCGGTGGTTGGGTTCCCCTTGCGGCTCTTAAGAAGGTATTACGTGGCATCCTCAAATATCTTGGTGTTTTGTGGTTGTTTGCGCAGTTGCCTGATCTCTTGAAAGAGATATTGGGATCTATTCTGAAGGAAAATGAAGGAGCACTTCTAAATTTGGACCAGGAGCAGCCTGCATTGCGCTTTTTTGTGGGGTAAGGTGTCAATAGTTTATAGTGTGGAATTAAAAAAAAAGTTTATAGTGTGGAATTTTTACCTGTTGAGAATGTGAGTTTCTTATAGCATATGTTAGATATATGCGAACTTGCATATGCATTTTGATGCTGATTTCTAGTCGGTCATCCTGAGTGGTCATACTCGTCAAAAGAGAAGAAAAATCATGTTTGTGTTATCAGTAGCATGGGAAAATTGGACAGTATAATTAACTGGTCACCCTAGTTTTAACATACTCTATGTGCAAAAATTGTCTTTGGATACATGTACGAAGTGGGAAACAAAGATCCTTATGATTGTGATCAATTCTGGTTTGTTATGACACTACAAGTTTGTTATAGGCTACATTTTCATTGTTTTGCTGTTCCTACATCTGGTTTGTGGCTGTTAACATTTGATGGGACTGTGGTGGGAGCCAGTAATGCGTTTACTATGTCAGTCTAGAAAACTCTGCTTTAATAATGCTTGCTAATTTTGTTAATGTTAGTATGATTTTCATCATTGGAATTCTTGGTTAGTCACACCCCTTAGGGGATTCTAGTATTCTTCGCCTCGAACATTTGTTTTCATGCATAAATTTGGATATTAATGGACTTGTATGAGCAAAACACTTTTTATGATTCAAACACATTTGCTTTCTTTCATACGTTGCAGGGGCTATGTCTTTGCTGTAAGTGTTCACCGAGTTCAACTCCTTTTGCAAGTTCTAAGTGTAAAACGCTTCCACCATCAGCAACAGCAGCAAAATCAAGCCAACACTCAGGAAGAATTAACACCATTGGAAATCAATGAAATATGTGATTATTTCAGCAGGCGTGTTGCCTCTGAACCATATGATGCCTCCAGAGTTGCATCTTTCATTACGCTTCTTACTCTTCCTGTCTCAGTTCTCCGTGAGTTCTTAAAATTGATTTCTTGGAAGAAGGGATTATCACATTCACATGGTGGAGACATAGCTAATCCGCAGAGGCCTCGCATAGAGTTGTGCTTGGAGAATCATTTGGGCTCCATTTCAGATGATGGCTTAGAGACATCTAGTTCAAAAAGCAATATTAATCATGATCGAGATCATAGTTCAGTAGATTTTGCTCTTACATTTGTCCTTGACCCAACACACATACCTCACATGAATGCTGCTGGGGGAGCTGCTTGGCTACCATACTGTGTATCTGTGAGACTGAAGTATTTTTTTGGTGAAAACACTCATGTTTCTTTTCTTGGAATGGAAGGAAGTCATGGGGGCAGAGCTTGTTGGTTACGTCACGAAGACTGGGAGAGATGCAAGCAGAGGATGGCGAGAACATCAGAAATTTCCAATGGGAGTTCTGCCGATATCAGTCAGGGTAGATTAAAGTTGTCTGCTGAAGCACTGCAAAAAGCATTACAAGTGTCACTTCAGCAGCTGAGAGATGGCGCCTCGTCCTCTATCACAAGTGGAATCTAAGCCATTGTGTCACGATGCTTGTAAATAGAGCATGGTTCATCAGAGATGATTAGTTGACACTTATTTGATATTCTCACCAGGTATGACAAAAGCACCTGAGCTGGTGCTGTAGTCACTGGTAGCAGGTTACAAGAACCGCCAATTTGATATTTCCAGATGGCTCCAAATAGTCTGTTCAAATTTGTAGGTAGATAATTGGGTCATTATGGAAATGATGTGCATGTTATGGTTATGGTTGAGTAGCCATGTAAGTGTACCTTCTAATAACGAGAAATAGATGAACATTGTAGTATCTGATGGGGCGTTCAGCATTTTTGTACAGTTGACTGTCTGTATTATACCAGGTAAGTTGAGACTGCATGCCATCCGTAGAAACTTCCATCCCATCCCCCATCCCCCCGCCCCAAAATGTGACATCTTGATTTATTCCCCACATATCTCTAATGTAATAGCAATAGTGACACTTCGATTTTTGAGGGTGTTAATCATCATAGTTGGACAACAGAATTTCTGATACTGTGGATAAGATCATATCTATGTTGTTGCATGGTTACTATGTTATTCCTATTATTTAGGTCAGATTCGTATTGCTTTTGTGTTGTCATTTAGTAGGATGAAGCATATCAAATCAGGGCTTCTCCGAAAAAGACTGGTAGCAACCGTCTGATATCTTGTTCCCTTATTCTATTAAATAATTAGTTTCGAAGAAATGATCTTTTTGGTTCAGTGCGTTAGAAGTTATTTATTGATTGATTGGTTGCAAACAAAAAGATTTAGGTGGTCATGCATACACTTTATTATATACTTTTCTTGAGTTTAGGGTGCGTTATTCAACTTTTAAAAATAATTGTATAAGTCATCCAAACGTTATCTTTAATATTTGAATCATTCGTGTATTCGAAATTCACTAAGCAAGTTGTTTTATTAATTAAATCAATGTCAATTTTGATGTACCCATGTCATGTCTTGATCGTGCTAAGAAAAATTCACTTTGGAAACGTAATTTCGATTTTTTTTAATTTATCAGTGAATAGTTGAATTGATAGATTAATTTGAAGTGTGTTTGAATGGACGAAGAATCATGGAATGATGTGATTTTGATGGGTTTTAAATTAAAAATAATTATTATAAGTATAAAGTATAAATTTATTATTAATTAAACTAAAATTATAAAATTAAAAATAGGGGAAAAATTATTAAAAATATTTTTAAATATAAAATTATTTTTAAATTAATTATATTTAATGAAATATTAAAATTTTTAATGAAATAATAAATAGTAAACAATATTATATTATATTTTATAAGAGAAATGTGTAAGAGAAGAGAAAAAGAAAAAGTTAAACCAAAAACAAAAAATGTTATGTCTGACATAAAAAAGAAAAAGTTGGTTCCAGTGTATAGTGCTTGGAATTAGGTCCAAGTTTTAGTTCTCTTATGGGAATATAGTTTTAGACCTGTGTTTGGCGGAATAAAGGCACTGATTTCGTTGCCAAACATAGCCTAACGTAAGTATCATTTTGTCCTCAATAATATATGAAACACTATTATTGAAGTTAGTTAGGTGGAGCTTAATTCTGGGCTCAATTAGTTTATTGTTAGATAGGGTAGAAAGAATTTGAGGGTGTGTTTGGCAAATAACTAATGGAGGGATGGTAATGGTGTGATGAGTGATGGAGTGGGGTGGTATGGTGTGTCATTAGAAAGTTCATATTTGGATAATAAATTATATAAAACGTGAGCTGAGGTAATGAAGGTTTTATTTGTATAAAAGTTATTTTTACCTTTCATTAAATATTTAAAGCATTTATAATCGTTAATTAGGGGTGAGCATGAACTGAAATGACCTAGTCGTCCTCACCCGCACCGGCTAAGATTTTTAAAATTTTTTTTCGACCCGGTGGATAATTGGGTCAGGACCGAGTCTCATTTCTTTGACACCCGGTTGGGTCGGGTCGGGATTGAATCTAGATTTTACGTCCCAATCCGGTTGAATATATTATATTAATATTAAATTATTTTGAAATAGTATATTTATATTTATTTTGAATAAAATTTTATATTTACTAAAAGTTTTATTTAATAAAAAATTATAGATAAATATGTATTCATATTAGAAAAAAATAATATATGATGATATATATCAATCAATGTGAGAGAGAGAGGAGAGAGAAGAGAGAAAAGAGAGAAAAGAGAGAAAAGAGAGAGAGGTGGTTTAATTTGGTGAGAGGATAAATAATTTAATTTGGTAATAAAAAAAATGAAAGAGGTTAATTTGGTCTAAAATAATCTATCCCTCCTCATTCCACCAATTTGATGGAATGAAAAATATGATATTTAAAGGGCTTAGCTATTCCACCCCACTCCTCTTAACTTAAATAAAAAATATAGCCAAACATATTTTAACTAATTTCATTCTCCCATATTCCACCCCACCCCTTCATAATCATCAATCCAAATACACCCTGAGAGATTGTAATTTTCTTGTAAGTATAATCTGGAAAGATTGAGTGGTTATCATAACTACCTTATTTGTTAGATATGGAGTTATGGAGAGTCAGGATAAGATATGCAGTTATCCTGAGTTGTTATACAATGCACATATCTGATAGCGGTTATGTACCATATATTGTGGGGATCTGAATAATATTTGTAACAATGTGATATGAGGCATCTGAATGAAACTCTGTGACGGCCGTGGATGTAGGAGATAATTTTTGAATCACGTAAAATATGTGTCTTTATCTGTGCGTGATTTTTTGTTATTTTTCTACCATCTGTTTATCGATTTTTTTAGACATCGGTATCAACAATAAGTTGATATCAAGGATATTCTGCAACAACTATATTTGAAATGAACAAGCAAGGATTTAACATGGAGGGAAGAAAAAGGGAAGGCGCTTTTCTAAATACTATATGCAGAGAGGAATGAGAAAATTTGAAGATTCTCTCTATTCCCTCATTTAATTTTATTCAAAAAGAAGAAAATCCCTTCCCATCCCCCTCTTTACCCTTTGCCCTCCTTTCAGCTAATGTGAGTTAAAATGTACTTATCCAAATTATTGTGCTGTTTCAGTAGCTTTTTATTTATTTATTGATTGGTTGCAGATCAAAAATATTAAGGTGTTGATTGATACACTTCATTATGGCTTCGAACTTTTCAAAATTTGATCTAAATAAATCTTATTTTATGAAATGTTTGATTATATTCTCGCGCGTAATATTGATATATTATAACCTTTATCCTGCAACTAAACGGCTAATCAACACTAAAGCATGTGGTACAGCAAACTGGATCCTGAGATATGCTGAAACCAACTTAAATTCTTTGATTTCCTTCATTTTTCCTTAAATATCACATAAGACCAATATTAGGACACCACCCAGAAAAGGGACACCAACTTTGTCCTCAGGATCACCATTACTAGAACTAAGAAGAGTCTATGGGAATGTGGTAGTAGATTTTTTTTTTCTTCAACATCTAAATTGATAGAAAAATAGGTTATAAGAAACTTATTATATAATGCATCACATGATATGCGCTCGCCGCCCACAAGAGGTATTCGTTGCGTCACTCGCATCATCGCATGCAGAGGTATTGGTCGAGGCCGAATCCAGCCATCGGTTGAATCTCTACAAACGTAACTAATATTAATTATTTGGCGACTTTTAATAACCGTAACTAAGAGATTTATTTTTCAGCGGCTCATATAATATTGCCAAATGTAACGTAAGTTTAATTTTGTTTAAGTGCTTGGGGACCATGTCATTTACATTCACAACTATTTGACCTGGACAAAAAAAAAACACTGAATTTATTACACAAATTATGTAAAATCCCAAATTTTCATTTAAGGACAATTTGAACTTTTATTCAAACCCTCGTGATTTTTCCCTATATAAATCATCTCTTCTCTCTCTTTCTCTCATTGTTCTTCACATCTTGACGGCTAAGGCCTGAGGAAGAAGGAAGATGAGATCAGGGAGAAGGAAAAAGAGGAAGAAGAAGAGAAAGATCTAAGATCAATGTATGTAAAGGGGATCCAACCCCTCTCTCTTCTCTCAAAGTTTTATTGATTGGATTGAGAGTAATATGGCACCTCCTATTAGGGATTTGTTTGAGAAATTTATGAGTCTTATTACATCTGAGATCATTTTTTGTTGATTCATGATTAGATTTAGATGTTAGGATTGCACGATTTAAGTTGCATAATCTATCTAAATTCGTGATTGTATTTATAATAATTATTCGGATAGGTTTTTCTTATCCAAAAATTATAAATAATATATGAATGGAAAGCTATCGAAGTCTAGTTTCCATAGAAATTAGTTTCATATTATTTGAAAATCTATACAAATAGTTATGACCAAAACATCAGACTGGTGTTGTACTGTCTCAAAAATTTGCGACTGTCTTATAATAATTGTTTGGATAAGTTTTTCTTATCCAAAAATTATAAATAATATATGGATGGAAATCCCTCTAAGTCTAGTTTCCACAGAAATTAATTTCACATGATTTGGAGTTATATACAAATAGTTATGATCCAAAAATCAGACTAGTATCATTCTATTTCGGGTAACAACGAGATCAAATTGTAAAACATGTAGTAAATTGGACTGAATTAGGATTTGAAATTTATTCTCAAGTCAAATGCTCTGAAAATTAGAATCATCTGAAAAGAACAAGTATATGTTAAGTTATTAATATTTTAGTGATTGCTGCCAGAATACTATGCAGAGAACAAATTCTGATAGTTGTATGAGTTTTTAAGAAAAAAGTTCCAACTCTTGTTAATGAATGAAAATTGCATGTTTTAATATGTTTTATGATGCATGGATGCTAAGAGATTATATTTGAAATATTTATGATGTTTTAAACTATATTTATTGGAATTGAAATCTAAAAAATCTAGACTTTCGGATGGAACATCTGATTCCCAGGACGTTGGTACGGCCGTGTTAGGTCCCGGAACGATCGTGATAGACCGAAAAACTGATTTATATTATATTTATGTTATTTTTAAGATATTTACTATTATCTATTACTGGTTGATGATTGTATATGAACTTAGATACATGAATTGCATGGACAATCGTAACTAGGTTAAAATATGAAGATCGAGCGACGTAAATGATTATTATTTGAAAAGCATAATGAACCCAGTTGTGGATGATGTTACATGTCACCCCTCTATGACCATTTATCGGATAATTGTCCGGAATGATCATTACACACATCGGCAACGGTGTGTGCATTTCGATGTCGCCCTCGGGCGAGAGTTCAGAATGATCGTTACATGCATCGACAATGGTGTGTGCGTTCTGATGTCACCTTCGGATGAGAGGGGAGCATTGTCTCCTAGGCCTAGCTAGCCTATTGAGAGGGCAAAACATAAGTCCCAACTATCGGAATATATAACATTAATAGGAAAGGGCCAATAATCGATCGAATGGAATGAAGTCCCACGGAAGTGAAAGTCCAAAGGGTTATAAAGCAATCTTGAGGAAAGTTATGGAATAATGTTCCACGAAAGTGGAAGTCCAATGGGTTATGAGGTAATCTTGAGGAGAGTTATGAATGCAATGGTTATGGTCAGTGCATCCCACTTATATGCCTATAAATTAAATGAATGTCCATACTTTATGTATGATGATGATGCATGCAAAATATAACATATTTTAGATTATTATTTTAATTAATTTTTCTGTAATTTGATCATGGCATGCATTAGTCACTTTTAATCGTAATTTCGGATTTATCAATTTTAATTATTAATTCTTTGAATATTTTAATTGTGGATGGATTAACTAAATTTTGATAATTATTTTGGAGGAAAAGTCGAGATTAGGATAAAGAATTTATTTCTTACGACCGAGATTTGGCTTTACCCTCAAGACGTTTTGGTCGAAATTAAAAGGGGGTAAAGATAAAAGGAATTTTATCTTTTGGGCGTAATGGCATGAAGATGATCACTTTTTGGCCGAGATTCAAAAGGAGTAACAATTAAATGATTTCATCTTTTGGGCGTAACAAGATTTAATTCTTTATTACGGCCGAGATCTATATGGCGTAAAGATAAAAGAAAAACGTTTTGGCCGAGATTCAAAGGGGGTAAAGATAAAAGGATTTATCTTTTGAAAGAATTATCATTTTTGGTCGAGAATTATCCGTGAATTTAAATTCGGCCGTACATCACGATCAACAAGACCCGTCCGCACTCTATAAATACGTGAAGAATCCGTCGTTTCAATTGGTGCTCTGAAGTTCAGGTTTCTTCCACGGCGAGTCGTGAGCTCTGCAGGTTACGACCAAGAGGAGAGAGGTACGACGGTTGGAGGTTGATCGCGATCCTGATCAAGTCCGAGAGGCTGCCCGACTGTTTGCTAGATTCGAGATATCTATTTTGGGTGTAATTCTTTCAATTTTTATGATTTGTATTTTATTATCTCTCCGAAATTTCTAGGATGAACTCCATGTTTTTAGGATTATTATTTTAGGAGATTATTAATTGAAGGGAAATGTTTGGACCCTATTTTATTTGCTTTAATCTTTTCTAATCAATTATTAATTGTGCTTAATGCTTTTATGTTAGTTAATTAAATTTCTGAATTAGGCTATACCAGTTTGTGGAGTGTTTAATTTCATAATTCATTATACTAATTATAATTGATTTTATTTGGAATTAATAATTGACATAAATTTGATAACTAGTGTGTGGAGAATCAAGTTTGTGTGGTCTATTAATCTATACCAGTTTGTGGAGTGATTAATAGTCTAGAGAATTCAATTTAATGCATCTTAATTTTAATATGATTTTGGGGGTACCAGTCGTGGAGACTTCAATTCTTATTAAATTAAGATAGTTCTATATGATTAGATTGAGAGATGCCAGTCGTGGAGACCACAAGTTAATCATGTTAGATTACTTTAGGGAAACTCTAATCCATCTTTAAAGATTAAATTTATCTTTTATGGTTCAAATATTTATCCTGATCTATTTTCATCCTAAGGCCTAATTTCAACAACACTATCTTATCTTTATCTTATTTTCTTTATCTTTTAAAACTCATTTTCAAAATCCATATTTTTCTCTCTTATTAATTTATAAATTCAGATATTGAATTAATAATATTTCTCGTGGGTTCGACACTCTTACTCTTATTTACTATATTACTTGAGCGACTAGTGCACTTGCTAGCGATTTTATTTTGCTACATCATCTCATACGCATCAAGTTTTTGGCGCCGTTGCCTGGGAATATTTTATTAATTAATTTCTGATTTTTATGAATTATTAGGAGATGTAAATAAATTTCTGTAAATATGTACTATTTGTTTTAATTATTTTTATTTCTGTGAATAATCTAATTTTTTTCTTTTGCAGATAAAGGTCACAACATTTTTAAATTTGTCGACTTTCGGTTTAAAATCTGACGCCGATTGGATTTTCCGGATTACACTGTCGACTTATGGTTTTACGACCGAAATTTATTTTGTCGGCTTTACCGATTACGGCCTCGCAATATCGATTGAGTTCTAACCTTCTGTTTTACGGCCGTAATGTTTTTATCCGAACGTTGTTTTACGCCATGAGTAATGGATATTGATTTGACCTTGTTTTGCCCGGTTTATCTATGGTTTAAATTTTTTTTACGCCTTATTCGAATCAGTTTCGACTTTCCTTCTCGGCCGTAATGTTTTAATAGTTTGAACTTTTGATTTGACTTTGTTTTGGCCAAAGCGATTTAGTCTGTCTTGGCCGTAATGGATCATCCGACATGGATTTTACTCCTTCTCGGCCGTAATGATTCTTCTGTTGACGTAAGAATAAGTTTAATTCTATTTTTTGTTTCGGCCGAAATCCAGTTTTGTTTTACGGCCAAAGGTTGTCGACTTCAACTCGGCCGTAATATATTTCTGAACGTATAAGTTTGATTTAATCTCATTTCGGCCGATTTATATGTGTTGATGTTTTACCTCACGTTCGACTGAACTTTCATTGTTTTACGGCCGATATGAATTATATTCTTTGTCGGCCGTAATGATTCATTTGGCGACGTTTCGTTCAATTTTTATTTCGGCCGAGATAATTCATCACCGTGCTAATTTTTACGCCACCTTATGAATATGTTTTGGCCATAATAATTTTTACGCCATCTTATGTTGATTACTCTCTTTCGACACTATTTTATGATTTTTACGGCCGAACGAGCCTCGGATTACTAATTTAATTTCGGCCGTAAATCTGTTTCTGTATTGCGGCCGATCAATCTTATTTCCTCTCTGAAAATAATTTTTGATTATGTCTGATTATTAACTTTAGGGCTGCAAATTACTTCTGATTTGTTTTGTGCCGTTTGTTATATCATCATTAATTCTTCCAAGTTTTACGGCCGAACGAGTGCTTGATTTTTACGACCATCTAAGTGATTTACTTTCGGTCGATATCAAAGCATTTGAATTGGTTTTCGAATTTTGATTTTTTGTCATATTTGATAATTTTTTCTGTGAATTTTGGTGGCAGTAATTAGGTTAATTTCTCTCGGACATTAATTTTGATGACCTAATGAATACTCGATAATGCCGAAAGACTTTTTATCAATTTAAATCTTATTTCTTGGTGACCTAGTATCTGAATTTCTTTCTTCTTGTATATATTTTTATTTTATTCTTTTATCTTACTGAAAATTGGTTGTTGCAGGTACTAATTGAAAATTAAATCACAACCAATCCTGGAATCTTCTGATAGTTCCAGACAGCACACTAGGAGTTCAAATCCAATTTTGGAATTTGATCCTGAAATTGAAAGAACTGCTCGCCGATTAAGAAGAAATATAAGAAAAATGGCGGAACAAGCACGCGACAATCAGAGACTGGAGCAACAAAATGAACTGGTTCCACCACAAAATAATCGTCGGAAAAATGAAGAGGAACTCTCTATGAGAGAATATGTCTCGGCCAGATATAGTGACCGAGAATCATGCATCGTGCTGCCTGATATTAACACAAATAATTTTGAGATAAATCCTGCAATCGTGAGGATGATACAAGCATCCCAATTTGGAGGAGGATTTCATGAAGATCCTCATGATCACCTTGACAAATTTCTTGCCACTCTGAGCACCTTTAGAAATAATAATGTTTCTTCTGAAGTTATTCGTTTATTATTATTTCCTCAATCTTTACGTGACAAAGCTTCCACTTGGTTTAAAACTTTGCCTGCAGGATCGATTCATTCTTGGTTGGAGCTAGTAGAAAAGTTTATTGGAAAATATTGTCCACCACAAAAGGCAGGCAAATATCGAAGAGAATTGAGGGCATTTGTTCAAGACGATAACGAGACATTATATGAGGCATGGGAACGATATAAAGAACTATTAGCCAGAGTTCCTGACAATAGAATTCCAAAGTGGCAAGTGATGAAAGATTTCTACCATGGATTGCGAGCTGCAGATCAAGATAAGCTCGACCAATCAGTAGGAGGGACAGTGCTAGGATCTAAACGTCCTAGTGAGATACAAGATATTATTGAAGCTGTAGCCCTCAAGTCAAGTCAAGAAAGGAGACCACCTCGCCGAACTCATAATGTACATGCTACACAAGGAATATAATCTTCAGAAATAGTGGCTCAGCTGGAGTCACTTAATCAAAAATTCGAGCAGATGATGTCACTAATGGGAAATTCCAGCAATTATAACCCTACAGGTAACACTTCAGATTCAAATCAAATTGAAAATGCTAACTTTATTTTCAATCCATTTTACAGGAACAACGATTATGGTTGGAGACATAATCCGAAGTTTGCCTATAATCAGAATCAAGGCCAATCTTCTGGTCCATCAAAAGATTATATACTGAAAAGGCAACCTGATACTCCCCAATATCAATCATTAAATTATATGCAGGAGATGATGGCACAGATCATAGACACAATGCAAGCGTTGCAAAAGAATATGAAATCTAGAGTCACGAGTCAGGATGCATCCATTTGAAATCTGGAAAGACAACTGGGCCAGATGACGGCACAACTGACTGGACGTACACCGGGCTCTCTCCCAAGAAACACAGAGAAAAATCCAAGGGGGGAAGAACAAAATAGGCCTTGATTTTCATCAGAACTAAGTCAAGCTGACGACTATAAATCAGAACTATTTCTATCTTTTTTTTATTTTTATTTTTAGATTAGTCTAATTAGTTGTTAATTAATATCTTAGTTTGGGAGATAGTTTTATTTTAATTAGGCATTTTATTTTTATTTTATATTGTCATCTAATCGATATTTCTTCTGTGCACCGAGCGGAATTCGGATAATCATACGTCGACCGAGCAATGCACCATGCATGAATTGGGAAACACAAGGCGAAATGACAAGATACTATTACGCCATGTTCCTCGTTACGGCCGAGAATCACCTCGATGACCACGCCGTAAAGACTCCAACGGACATGACAAGATGAGCTGCCACCCTCGTTACGCCCTGCCACCACAGCCGTTCCCATTAGGGCCGAGTCGCCACACAGGCCGCCACCTCACCTCGGACATGACAAGGCGAAACAGACGAATCACCTTGAAAATCGGCCAAGCTCTTACGACATGACCCTTCACTGCGCCATCACGTGGGAACAGGTAATTACGCCCGAAGTTTCGTCCATAAAATCTTACCCCCTTTTCGTGTTATGCAGAACATCACCGCCTCGCCCTTTCTTCCTTACGGTCGAAGTTCCAGCGCTCCCCCCTGTTCCTTACGGCCGGTCTTCCACACCGCGGACCGGAGACGACCCCATTACGCCCCGGGTGCGTTACGGCCGAGCCACCGTGCACCGAGATACCATCTTCTTTACGGCCGAAGCCACCGCGCACCGCCGCTCTCTTATGACCAAACTCCAATCTCCGGCCGAGCTTTTCTCCTTACGGCCAAGGTTCTTCATCGACTTACGGACGAACGAGAAGCCAAAGTGCCCTCTACTTCTTACGGCCGAGCTTCATCAACTACGGCCAAAGTTCTTCATCAACTACGGCCAAAGTTCTTCATCAATTACGGCCGAAGTTCTTCATCAACCAGTTCCTTACGGCCGAGTCACCTCCGACCTTCAGCTCTTCATCGAATACTACTGTCGAAACCTCAGCCGCTTCCACCGAGCCGACACCTTTTCTTTGTTGATTTTTGTCAGGATTAAAATGAGACGATTTGCTAATATATGGAGGGGACGTCACGAATGACGACATCCGAATGCTCAGCCGGCCCCACAACCCTCACAATTAATCTCCTACCCCAGAGATTATTATTGGACTAAGCCAGAGTATCAAGCTCGATATGAACGGATGTCTGAGATTCGAATTCATGCCACCAGATTTTCGGATACCGAATTGCTCAGGGAGTATAATTTACTTGCAGATATTCATCTATTATTTTCTCAAATTGGACTCTCTGACTTTATGCATTCGTGGTGGCCAACTTATGAAGTACTAATTATGGAATTTCTCTCATCCCTGAAAGTCTTTAATTTAGATGGCAGGAACTATGATCAGCCACGTATTTCATTCCAACTTTATGAGCGACCTTTTACTCTCACTCTAGGAGAGTAATAGGGCACCTTGCTCCTATTAGGGATTTGTTTGAGGAATTTATGAGTCTTATCAGATCTGAGATCATTTTTTGTTGATTCATGATTAGATCTAGATGTTAGGATTGCACGATTTAAGTTGCATAATCTGCCTAAATTCGTGACTGTATTTGCAATAATTATTCGGATAGGTTTTTCTTATCCAAAAATTATAAATAATAAATGAATGGAAATCCCTCAAAGTTTAGTTTCCACAGAAATTAGTTTCATATTATTTGAAAATCTGTACAAATAGTTATGATCAAAACATCAGACTGGTGTCGTACTGTCTCAAAAATTCGTGACTATCTTATAATAATTGTTTGAATAGGTTTTTCTTTTCTAAGAAATTATAAATAATATATGGATGGAAAGCCCTCCAAGTCTAATTTCCACAAAAATTGATTTCACATGATTTGAAGTTGTATACAAATAGTTATGATCCAAAAATCGGACTAGTATCATTCTATCTCGGGTAATAGCGAGATCAAATTGTAAAACATGTAGTAAATTGGACTGAATTAGGATTTGAAATTTATTCCCAAGTCAAATGCTTATGTTATACTTCTATGAAAATTAGAATCATCTGAAAAGAACAAGTATATGTTAAGTTATTAATATTTTAGTGACTACTGTCAGAATACTGTGCAGAGAACAAATTCTGATAGTTGTATGAGTTTTTAAGAAAAAGTCTCAACTCTTGTTAATGAATGAAAATTGCATGTTTTAATGTGTTTTATGATGCATGGATGCTAAGAGATTATATTTGAAATATTTATGATGTTTTAAACTATGTTTATTGGAATTGAAATATCAAAAATCGAGACTTTCGGATGGAACATCGGTTTCCCAAGACGTTGGTACGGCCGTGCCAGGTCCCGGAACAATCGTGGTAGACCAAAAAACTAATTTATATTATTTTTAAGATATTTACTATTATGTATTACTGGTTGATGATTGTATATGAATTTAGATACACGAATTGCATGAGCAGCCGTAATTAGATTAAAATATGAAGATCGAGCGACGTAAATGATTGTTGTTTGAAAAGCATAATGAACCTAGTTATGGATGATGTTACATGTCGTCCCTCTATGGCCCTTTATCGGATAATTATCCGGAATGATCGTTACACACATCGGCAACGGTGTGTGCATTTCGATGTCGCCCTCGGGCGAGAGTCCAGAATGATCATTACATGCATCGACAATGGTGTGTGCATTCTGATGTCACCTTCGGGTGAGAGGGGAGCATTGTCTCCTAGGCCTAGCTAGCCTATTGAGAGGACAACGGCACAAGTCTCAACTATCGAAAGATATAACATTAATAGAAAATGACCAATGATCGATCGAATGGAATGAAGTCCCACGAAATTGGAAGTCCAAAGGATTATAAAGCAACCCTGAGAAAAGTTATGGAATGATGTTCCACGAAAATGGAAGTCCAATGGGTTACGAAGTAACCCTGAGGAGAGTTATGAAGGCAATGGTTATGGCAAGTGCATCCCACTTATATGTCTATAAATTGAATGAATGATTGATGTGAATGTCCATACTTTATGTATGATGATATGATTACATGTTTTCCATGCAATTACTTATGTGCATAATAATAGAATGATGTTGATGTTTGATATGTAGATCATATATTAAGACATGACATGCATATTATTTATTTCCTTTATATAAAAATAATGATGCATATCATGTAGTATCCTGTATAGGATCATACCATCGTATGCATGGCCTTTACATACTCTATCCGGGGAAATCTCTGCATCCTGGATTCGTGCAGGTGCTTAAAGTTATGTATGATGGCGGTTCAGCTCATGACGAATAAAATTGCATAATGGTCTAGGATGTTAAGAGTAAATTATCTTGGAGTCTCTTGACTACGTTTGAAAGCGATATTTTGGACTATGATTTTAAGATATTTTATTGGTTATCGACAACTGTTTAAATTCTATAGCATTACATTTAATATTTTACCGAAGTCTTCCGCTATGTTTTCAAAATAATTATTTTATCTTATTTAATGAATTTATGCTTCCGCCGAGTTTATAGAAAATCATATTTTATTATGATTATGTGATGATAAATGGGCTAACGAATGACCCAAATGTTCTCAATAATTTGGAGGTGAAATTCCGGGGTTACAAACCATTCTTTACACAAATGAAGTTATTAGCTTACAGGTTGCTCCCCTGACGATGATTTCTGCAATGCGACCGAACGTAAAGCACGGGCGAAAGTCCATGCAGTCGAACAGACCAGTGGTCCATGCTGGTCCTTGAGCGGCGAAAGTATCGCCCTTCACCGCCGTCGTCGGCTTGCTGCCTTTCACTGCTGGATCCATCTTGAAATCTATCTGGCTGGTGCAAATGCTGACATTGGAGCCAGCCTCTATGGACGCAATATGTAATTGGGGTGGGGGGTTGTGAGAGAGAGATGATAAGAACGTTTAAGCCAACTTGGCTTCGTCATAAGATCCTATAAATACCATTAGTTTAATACAAAAAATAAAAGTAAACTTGGTTACTTTCAACATTCGATCGTTTGAACTGTGCTGTAATAAAAATAAGATCCTATAAATCTGGTTGGTAGACAAGAGAAATATAGATAATTTTGCATGGCGATCTCATAAATATCTAATAGCAATTGATTCAAGAATGATGATTTGATATCAAATTCGTCATTGTGACAAACATCAAACTTGAGGTGGTGCACATTTTCTTATTGGCATGTCTTAAAGATAAGTTTGATCAAGTCAAAATATGTTTCTAAGTGATAAATATAAACGTTAAATTCGACGTCAACATTTTTTGAGATGTTAGACCAACATTTAGCCAATAGACATGACGACTAATAGCATTGAAAAAAATTATTTTAAAATATACTCTTAAAACTCTTTCATGATTAATTATTATTTCTATGATAGGATTACTAAAAATACATCTATTTAGGATGGGAATAAATTTAGTTACCGATCTTTGTTCACATTAAATTATCGATCTTTGTTAAGGTAACATCGAAGAAATTTATCCAGCCTGGTTATCAAGATATCAAAGTCCGTATGTTTCTAGTTGACATATTCATTTACAACATCCACAACTATATGGTTAAATTTATGTCATAAATTGTTGCCATCATTAAATAAAGTCTAAGTTCCTTTTTTACTTTTCTTTCTAGGACCATATATATCCGGGGATCACTTTCCGCGGTTACGTGAACAGTAGATGAATGTCTGTCCAATGTAATGTTCTATTTTAGTCAACGGAATTACATAACATGATTAAGTAAAGTAAAGTAATTTTTTTTTGACTTCGTCGTACATCTACACTCAAAAGTCAAAAGGATGGTGGGATGAGATGGCCTATCAATAATTTTAGAAGCCTGAGTCAACGGAAGATCATTATTAACATTTTATTACGCGTGACAATTTTTTTTAAAAGTAGAATGCTTATCTATTGATAAAGGAATCTGATATATCATCGTATAATTGATGGAGTGCAAGAGGCAGATTTTCCTTTTAAAAATAAGGTCATTGCTTCGTTTCGCCAATGAGATTCAGTTGTTCTGATTTGATTATTGACAATATTTTCGGGACTCATCACCGCATTACAATTGGACATTTTATAGCGTTTAAATTAAATAATTTATCATATATTTAATTGCGTCATTTTATATTTATCAACTAATTTTATCGTTAAATTTATCAAATATTTATTTATTATAATTTTTAATAATTAATCATCATTCGCTATCCGCCATCAAATCGTTAATAATAAACAGAAGGAAAGCCTCACCAATAATGACCTTTGAGATAATATCTCTTATTAGCATTAAATTAAACATAGTCCTTATTTAATAAAAAACTGTATGAGTGTTGGATATTGCTAGTGTAGTGGCATGTTGGTTGTGTTCATTAGGAGTTACCAGAAGTGACAGAATGCGATGTTAGCGGATGAAAGAGTGTTACGAGAATGTCAAATGGATTAGAATTAACAGACAATTAAGTCGGGGACGAACGATATTAAGATCATGCACTAGAAAAGACTCAAAGAAGCATAAAGTCAATTTGTCGGAAGTCCGATTTCTTCTTTTTTTTGATAAATTGTCGGAAGTCCGATGATATTAACAAAAACTTACCTAATGTATTATATAGAAATGAGTTAACTTTCTTAAATAAGAGTTACAACGTCAATTTTAATGTTAAGTAGTTGATTACTTTATCCGAAAAAAAAATGATAAAGAAATAGGTCGATGAACTTATTATAAAGTAAATTCTTTATTATAATAAATCCATCGACTTATTATATAAAATTATATAGCACGCTGTGAGTTCGTACCTTGGATTTGAAAGATTCATGTACACCGATGGCTTTCTCTGAAAGCCCCAACAAACCTTCGGTGGAATTACATTCACGTACATTTTGACCGAGAAAAAAAACATAACAATGAATTTATTGCACAAACCAAGCTATAATATTCAGATACTCGATTGTAACATTCAAACTATAGCAGCAATCACATTTTAACAACGTATATAATGAGAAGGACACGAGCACAACGTTGACTTACCAAATAGACACGAATATATCGTAATCTTTTGAACAAAAAAAAATAGTAATAGCAATTCAAAAGAGAATCACAAATCCCCCACTCGGTAACGTCGCTGGTTTAATTAATTAGCGCATCATGCCCTGCTGCACCACCGGCGGCTGCATGCCCTTTTGCATGTTAAGCTCCCAACCTGCATATACCAGTACCACCTCGCTGTAATTAGCCCATTAACACAAACTGGTAAGATATCACAAGGAAGGAAAAAAACTAAAGGATCTATGTCCACGTCGTAGCCACGGTTCCTGAGCTCTCTGTAGGCTTGGCACAGGGCGCAGGGCTCGCAGCAATAATGAACTAAGCAGTCGCAGCAAGGAGCCTCCGGCAGATTGTACTGAGCCCTGAGCTTGGTTCTGTAGGCGAAGGAGTATATCCATTGGCAGCCGGTGAGGTGCATGATGAGAGCGTACATTGCCCCACTCATCCCGCATGCTGTTAATCGAGACACGACATATATATGACGGCCAGTTTATCCTTTAAGTTCATGCATCTCTTTTATATATACGTGAATACCAAATTAAGTTGGCTTACAGCTTGTTCCCCTGTCGAGGATTTCTGCAATGCGACCAAACGTGATGCATGGGCACCAGAAAGTGAGGCAACCTACCAAGTGCCAAAAGAATAAGATGTACGTTAGATAAGATTGCATATGCAGCTGCTCTATGAAACTAATTTACAGCACTGCTGAGCTTACAGTTGCCAACATCGTCCATGCAGTCGAAGAGACCCGTGGACCATACTGGCGCCTGAGCGGCAAAGGTATTCGGAGGCGCCGCCACCAACGTAGGAGCAGGGGGGTAGACAGTCGGTGGAGTCCCTGCAGCAGGGTAAGCATGAACGGGAGGTGGCGGATGGACAGCAATACCCTTCACTGCCGTCGCCGGCTCGCTGCCTTGCACGGCTGGATCCATGTTGAATTTATCTATCCCTAGCTAGCTATAGAGGAATAAAATGCTTTGTCTAGATGATCTCAGCGAGGCAAGCAAGTGTAAGTAAAGGAATGCTGGCGCTGGAGCTAAGCTCTAGGGGTGCAATATATATAGAGAAATGTGACACAGACACACACCAAGAGAGAGAGAGAGGGGGAGGGAGAGATGTTAGTGTAGGCTGATATATGATTAGTTGTAACAGTTTCTGTGGTGAGTCATTGTATCGGCAGGTAAATGTCTTCGGCTGTAATTTTCTTCTGTAGTTTCCGGACACAGTTATATAACTCATATAAATACAGAAGCCGTGACTCCATCATTTCTGATTGGAAGTCATTTTTTGGCCCAATTCTTTTCCCTCAAACTCTCGACATGGTATCAGAGCAGGTTATGGTCTGAAGAGAAATGATCCTGGTTCTGAGACGTGCAATCGGATTGGAAGCTTCAGCTTAATCGAATCAGAGCACTTCATCATTGGCTAACAGGTTTCTCTGTGAAGTTTGGTTTTCAATCATGTATTAGTTGTTTTTTGTGTGCATTTGCGGATCAAATCGTGTTCGATCTCTGTGGTTTTTGCCTTTTTTTTTTAATCGATGACTAGTGCTTTGGATCCTAGTCATTCTGCAGCAATTCTTGCTTTGGATCACACTCACCCCTTGTATCTACACCCATGGGACACTCCTGGTCTCATCCTAGTACCTATTCATCTAAATGGGTCAGACAATTACTCGATGTGGAGTCGAGCCTTTACAAATGCATTATTGGCAAAAAACAAACTCGGATTTATAGACGGTTCTTGTCAGATAGAACACTTTGATCAGAATTTGCATTTTCAGTGGAAGAGGTGTAATGCCCTTGTTGTTTCTTGGATTTTTTCTACTGTTGTTGATGGTATTGTTGGAAGTATAGCATATGTTTCAGAAGCTTCGATTGTTTGGAAAGATTTGAAGGAGCGTTTTGATTCAATTAGTGCCTCAAGAATCTATCATCTGCACAAAGGGATAGCTACATTAGCTCAGGGAACATTAGGAGTTACTGAATATCACACAAAACTAAAATTGTTGTGGGAAGAGTTATATGCTGTCATTCCTTCGCTTGGTATTCATGATCTTGGATCTGTGATTTACTTTCAACAGCTGGAAATATTTTAGTTCTTAATGGGGTTGAATGAGTCCTATGCAGCAGTGAGATCTCAAATCATTTTAATGAGGCCTTTTCCTCCAGATAATCAGGTGTATGCTATGGTTCTAGAAGAGGAACAACAATGACGTAATAGTCAGCATTTCTTTAATCAAGATCTAGTTGGATCAGTCGTTGGTATTCCAGAAGTCAATGTTGCATTTCATAATTCAGTGCAGGGACAGAAAGGAAGGAGGAATAAGAATGTTGTATGTGATCATTGTCACAAAATGGGTCATATTAAAGCACAATGCTACAGACTTATTGGCACCTGGGTTCAAATTCAACAGAAATAGAAATTAATTCAATGCTAATGTTGTGCAAGCAACTTCTGAGAATATGCCTACTGACAATGCAGAAAATGGTTGTCCACCACATGGTACACAAGCTAGTTCATCAGTTACTTCACATCAACTTAATTCATCAACTACCTCACATGTGCCTGTGATTTTTGGGGATCAGTATCAAGAGATCCGAAAGATTTTGAATAGAGGATCAACTCAAAATGAAGCATTGGCCAACATGGTAGGTAATGAAATGTTCTGTTTTGGTTCTTCAACAACAAAGTGGATAATTGACTCAGGAGCATCTGATCATATGGTTCTGACTCTTCTTGTTTCTCTGAAATTAAAGAGCTGAAACAAGTAAAACAAGTTAAACTTCCTAATGGCAATATATCAAGAGTTACACATGTAGGTATATGTCCAGTAAACTCTCAGGAGTCCCTGAATGATGTTCTCTTCATACCAGAGTTTCAGTTTAACTTATTCCAAACTGTCCAGTGAACTCATGTGCACAGTTACTTTCTATCCTGATTTTTGTATCTTTCAGGACCACTTCACTGGGCTGGTCAAGGGGATTGGTAGGCAACAAGACGGACTGTACTTTTTAGTGACTGGAAATGCAGATTTGCACTCTGCCAAAGATTGTTCTTCTGCAATAAATTTGGCTAACAGAGATGGAGGTGCTAAGCTTGGAGATGATGTTGTCCTTTGGCATCGTCGTTTAGGACATATACCATTTGTCAAGTTTTTTCTTGGCCTAGAAGTTTTACGATCTGATAAAGGGATTATTTTAAATCAAAGGAAATATGCATTAGATCTTATTGCGGATACAGGAGTCTTGGCTGCGAAAGTGGTAGATGTTCCTTTGGACCAGTGTTTAAAACTTACATCAGTTGAATATGATAATCTAGTGGGCAATAATTCAGGGTGTACTGATGCAGTATTATCTGATTCAGCTACTTATCAGCGTCTTGTGGGTCGACTGATTTACTTATACATTACCAGGCCAGATATTTCTTTTGCTATGCAGCATCTCAATCAGTTTATGCATGACCCCAAGACTTCTCACATGGAAGCAGCATTGCGTGTTGTAAGATACTTAAAAAAGGAACCAGGAAAAGGAGTTTTCTTTCCTGCAATTCACAGTAGACAATTATAGGGCTATTGCGACGCGGACTGGGCAGCTTGTATACACACGAGACGTTCTGTAATAGGATATTGTGTCAAGTATGGAGAAGCTCTCATTTCTTGGAAATCAAAGAAGCAGCCAACGGTTTCTAGATCCTCTGCCGAATCGGAATATCGTAGTATGGCGAGTCTAGTTGCAGATATTGTGTGGTTAGAGCAGTTATTAAGTGAATTGGGAGTTCATGTTCACAAGCCGATAGAAGTTGAGTGCGATAATAAAGCTGCGGTACATATAGCCAGCAATCCAATCTTCCATGAGAGAACGAAACACATTGAAGTTGATTGCCATTTTGTGAGGGAGAAAGTTCTCAGGAAGTTGATTACGCTACATCATGTGTCCTCGGCAGAATAGTTGGCAGATGTATTTAACAAAGCATTAGGAACAAAACAACATGATTACCTTGTA
Organism: Pontederia crassipes; assembly: GCA_030549335.1. Lineage (NCBI taxonomy): Eukaryota > Viridiplantae > Streptophyta > Magnoliopsida > Commelinales > Pontederiaceae > Pontederia > Pontederia crassipes. The sequence continues at coordinate 1,532,277 of JAUKPH010000017.1, forward strand.
TCCAAACTAGGCATGATTAGTGTCTACCATGTCTAGTTTGCAGGGGAGTGTTAGTGTAGGCTGATATATGATTAGTTGTAACAGTTTTTGTGGTGAGTCATTGTATCGGCAGGTAACTATCATCGGCTGTTATTTTCTTCTGTAGTTTCCAGACACTGTTATATAACTCATCAATACAGAAGCCGTGACTCCATCATTTCTGATTGGAAGTCATTTTTTGGCCCAATTCTTCTTTTCCCTCAAACTCTCGACAAGAGAGAGAGATGATAAGAATGTTTAAGTCAACTTTTTCCTTCTTTTGTTTTCAATTATATACAGGTAACAGGAGGCTCTTGGCGCCCATGGGATGACCTAAGAAGTTTCGTAATAAGAATCGAACACTCATTAGTTAAGAGCTGAGCTATATCTGCACAGAAATTATTATTCTCAGATATAAAGGGCTGTTCAGATCTATGCTAACAGAAGCAGATGCAGATCCAATCGATGAAGTGGAATCCATACTTGCATATTAAGAAGAAACAAACCTAACCATTGAAACTTCAATAGAAAATCAGATCTGAGTTGGCTCTGATACCATGTCAAGATTATGAAATCGATCTAACATTCTGAATCCATCGCATGCCAGAAATTGGGAAGATCTAGCTTCTTCTTTTCATTAATGGTGCAAGGAAGAAAAATGACGATCCAAAGAACAAGAGTAACCACCATGTCCTTTTATATACATAGTACATTATAACGAAAGAATAAAATGAGACTGAAAATGATATACATAATATAAACTGATATAATCAGAAAAATAACCGTCCCCTAACTGTCGGACTTCGGATACGAAACAAAAATGTCCTGCGCCTGCGCCTGCACTCTGTGTTCATCATCTGACGAAGAAGGCGAAGTGCATGTCTTAAAAATAAATGTTAAATTTGACTTCAACATCTTTTGAGATGTTAGATACCAACATTTAGCCAATAGCCGTGACGACTAATAGCATTGAAAAAAATATTTTTAAATATACTCTTAAAAACTCTTTCATGATTAATTATTATTTTCTATGATAGGATTACTAAAGATACATTGTTTAGAATGGAAATTGTTGATGTGCCTTGAATTATGTACCCTGTACCCAAAATTATGAAAGAAAAAATGAAATAAAGGAGGAAAAATGAGAATCTGTGACGGAAGCGGAGGGCTTGGGCCGTTAGGACCTTTATATATGAGGGTTAGGATTTTATATGATGTACTCTCTCTTTTGGCTCATAGTGAAATTTTTGGCAGCGATCTCCTTTGCCCGTGAATGTTTATCTCTTGTTCACATTGATCAAGAGAGTTTTACCACGTTAAATCTCTGTGTTTATCTTCTTTTTCTTTCGTTATTTTGATTATTCATCGATCCTCGGTGTTCTATTCCCAATAAATTGGTATCAGAGCCGAGTTTCTTTCCGCGAAGATGACTACAATGAAGTTTGACATCGAGAAGTTCGACGGAACACAAATTTCAGTTTGTGGCAGTTCGGATGCATGCCATCCTGGTTCAGAATGGGTTGAAGAAGGCGATGTCGGGTCAAAAGCCTGACGCCATGGAGGCGTCCGCCTGGGAGGATCTCGACGAGAAGGCTATGTCTGTGATTCAATGTGCCTGATGAACGATGTTCTTTAGGAAGTTCTCGTAGAGAAGACGACGGTTGGTCTTTGGACGAAGTTGGAAACTCTGTATCTGACGAAAACTCTAGCGAATCGACTTATGTTGAAGCAGCGACTGTACACCTTTCGTATGGCCGAAGGTACGTCGATCAAATCACATATCAGTGAGTTCATTGCCCTAATCAATGATTTGAAGAACGTAAATGCAAATATTGATGATGAAGATAAGACCCTATTACTTCTTTGTTCTCTGCCATCTTCATATAAAACTTTTAAGGAGACGATGATCTACGATAGGGACAAACTCACATTTGAAGATGTTAAGGGCAGACTGCTGAGCAAAGAAAAGTTGGATAATGAATTGTGATCAAGCAGCAAATCTGATGATCAAGCCTCAAGTCTGATCGCAAGAGGCAGACATCAGACGAGAAATCAAAATAAGATAGATCCAGATCCAAGTCGAAGAACAGAGATAAAGTTTGCAATTATTGCAAGAAGAAAGGGTCATATCAAAGCAGAGTGTTACAAATTACAGAATAAGAATAAAAGAATTAACGATGGTAATGAGAAGGCAAATCAGAAGGCTGAAGTAGCAGATGCCGGTGTAGCAGAAAGTGAAAATGAAGATGTTCTGTTAGTAACGACATCAAACAAATTCAGATCATTAAGTGAATAGATTTTCGATTCTGGATGCTCATACCATATGTGTCCCAATCGAGATTGGTTCTCCACGTACAAATCTGTTGAATGTGAAGTCGTTCTTATGGGTAACAATGCTGTCTGTAAGACTGTTGGTATTGGGTCCATCTAGATTAAGATGTATGATGAGATTATTAGGACATTATATGAAGTCAGACATGTTCCTGATCTGAAGAAGAATCTTTTTTCTCTCGGTGTCTTAGACTCAAATGGTTGCAAAGTTGTTATTGAGTCTAATGGAATGAAGATTTCCCGTGGTGCTCTTGTGTTGATGAAAGACCTCAAAATCGATAGTTTGTATGTTCTCTAAGGTTCGACTGTGATAGGTTCAGCAGCAGTCTCATCTATCTCAGAGGAAGATTGCACAAAGTTATGGCACATGCGTTTGGGCCATATGAGTGAGAAGGGCATGCAAGTTCTCAATAACAGAGGTCTTCTTCTTGGTGCAAAAGTTGAAAAGTTAGAGCTGTGTGAGCATTGTATCTTCGAAAAGCAGAAGAGAGTTAGTTTCGGCACAGCCATTCATAAGACGAAGGGAACCCTTGATTACATACATTTAGATTTATGGGGTCCTTCTCAGGTTCCTTCGAAAGGAGGAAATATGTATTTGTTGACATTTATTGATGATTTCTCTAAAAAAGTTTGGGTTAATTTTCTAAAGCGTAAAGATGATGTATTCGAAACATTCAAGTCATGGAAGACTTTGCTAGAGAAGCAATCTGAAAAAGTTGTGAAGAGGTTGAGGACTGATAAGGGACTAAAATTCTGTAATTCTAAGTTCAATGAATTCTGTGACAAAGAAGGTATTGTAAGGCATCACACAGCTGTGAGAACTCCACAGCAGAATAGAGTCGCATAAAGAATGAACAGAACTCTACTAGAAAGAGTACGATGTATGCTGTCAAATGCAGGACTTGGCAATGAGTTTTGGACAGAGGCTGTTAACCTAGTATGTCACTTAGTGAATCGGTCTCCTCACCGATCCTTAGACTTAAAAATTCTTGAAGAAATATGGTCAGATAATTCTCCTAATTACTCACATTTAAGAGTTTTTGCTTGTCCTGCATATGCACATGTTAATGATGGAAAGCTTGAACCTAGAGATAGGAAGTGCATATTTCTTGGTTATAAATCTGGTGTTAAAGGTTATAGATTATGGTGTTCTAAAACCAAGAAATTTATTATCAGTAGAGATGTTATTTTTGATGAATCTGTGATGCTTCATTCGAAAAAAGATTTGTCCATTATTGATGATACAAAAAAGCAGAAAACTTTGGAAAAGATGAAGTTAGAACTGTCAAGTTCTCCTAATGAAAAGAATGATACTCCTGATGCTCCTGAAGTTCATACATCACCTCAAGTTCAGCAGCAATACATGTTAGCTCATGATAAACCGAGGAGAGAAATAAAAGCACCTCAAAGGCTCAGATTTGAAGAACTGGTGGCTTATGCATTAAGTGTTACTAAAGATATTGAGTTACGTGATCCTTCCTCCTATTTTGAAGTTATTCGAAGTTCTGATTGTAATAAGTGGTTAATAGCAATGCAGGAGGAGATGAAATCTCTACAGAAGAATGACATTTGGAATCTTGTAAAACAGTCCGTGAATAAGAAGATTGTTGGCAGCAAATGGGTGTTCAAGAAGAAAGAATGAATCAATAATGAAGAGACAAAGTACAAAGCAAGATTGGTGACAAAAGGGTACAGTCAAGTGGAGGGTGTTGATTTTTATGATGTGTTCTCTCCAGTTGTGAAACATACTTCTATTCGTACTTTGCTTACTATTGTTGCTTTGCAAAATCTTGAACTTAAGCAATTAGATGTTAAGACTGCATTCTTACATGGCGATCTAGAAGAAGATATATATATGGAGCAGCCAGAGAATTTTCATGTTGAAGGTAGAGAAGATCAAGTTTGCCATCTGAAGAAGTCCTTGTATGGACTTAAACAATCCCCTCGGCAGTTGTATAAAAGGTTTGATTCATTCATGTTGAGTATTGATTTTGCTAGAAGCAAATATGATAGTCGTGTTTATTTGAATCAACTTGCCGATGGTTCATTCATCTATTTGTTGCTCTATGTTGATGATATGTTAATTGCAACGAAAGATATATCTGAAATTAACATTTTGAAAAATAAGTTAAGTTTTGAATTTGAGATGAAGCAGCAAGGAAGATTTTGGGAATGAAAATTTCTAAAGATAGAAGTTCAGGAAGACTATTTCTGTCTCAGCAAAAATATATTGAAAAAGTTTTGAAGCATTTTGGAATACAGAATGCTAAAGCTGTCAGTACACCGATTGCAGCACACTTTAAACTCACAGTTTCATGTTCATCACAATCTGATGAAGACAAAAGGTATATGTCAAAAGTTTTTTACTGTAGTGCAGTTGGTAGCATTATGTATGCAATGGTTTGCACTCGTCCAGATATATCTTATGCTGTCAGTGTTGTTAGTAGATATATGTCTAATTTAGGAAAGAAGCACTGGGAAGCTGTTAAGTAGATACTGAAATATTTAAAAGGTACTTCTGATGTATGCTTGGAATTTGGTAGAAATTCAGCTGGACTGGTTGGCTATGTTGATTCAGATTTTGTAGGAGATTTTGATAGAAGAAAGTCCCTAACTGATTATGTCTTTACTATTACTGATTGTGCTGTGAGTTAGAAAGCTATTTTACAGGATACAGTAGCATTATCCACCACTGAAGCTGAATACTTGGCCATCATTGAAGTTGTGAAAGAAGCTATGAAAGAGGATGCTACTGTCATATATTGTGATAGTCAGAGTGCAATACATCTTACAAAAAATCAAATGCATCATGAAAGGACAAAGCATATAGATGCGAGATATCATTTTGTTCGAGATATTGTGAAAAAGCAAGATGTTCAAGTTCAAAAGATTAGCATACATGATAATCCAGCAGATATGATGACAAAGAGAGCTTACATGTTGCCAAGTTCGACTTTTGTCCAGACTTGACGGATGTTACGCAAAGATCAAGCTAGGTTTACGTGGGCCATTCGGTAAAGAATAGCATGTTGAGCATTTTATTTTTGAGAGTTTTGTGAAATTCAAGTCAAGATGGAGATTTGTTGATGTGCCTTAAATTATGTACCATGTACCCAAAATTATGAAAGAAAAAAATGAAGAAAAATGAGAATATATGGCGGAAACGGAGGACTTGGACCGTTAGGACCTTTATATATGAGGGTTAGGATTTTATATGATGTACTCTCTCTTTTGGCTCATAGTGAAATTTCTGACGGCGGCCTCCTTTGTCCGTGGATGTTTCTCTTTTATTCATATTGATCAAGAGAGTTTTACTACGTTAAATCTCCGCGTGCATCTTCTTTTTCTTTCATTATTTTGATTATTCATCTATCCTCGATGTTCTATTCTCAATCGGAATACATTTAGTTATCCTCTTTGTTCACGTTACATTATCGATCTTTGTCAAAGTAATATTAAAGAAATTTATCCAACCTGGTTTCAATATATCAAAGTTGGAATTAATGGTGAATAGTGCAGTGATGCACATCAATGGAACGTATATGCTTTTTTATTTTTATAATTTTTACTTTTCATGCATTATCCGGGGAATAAATTTTTACTTTTCTTTCTAGGATCCATATCCGGGGATCATTTTCTGGGGTTACGTGAACAGTAGGTGCATGCTTGTCCAATTAATGTAATGTTCTATTTTAGTCAATGGAATTACATAACATGATTAATTAAGTAAAGTACATTTTTTTGACTTCGTCGTACATCTATACTCAAAAGGATGGATGAGATGTAATACGGCCGGGGTTTTTGGTAGGTTAAATTTGATGGTCTATCAATAATTTTAGAAGCCTGAGTCAACGGCAGATCATCATTAACATTTTATAATTAGGCGTGACAATTATGGTAGAGACAATCCGCTATCTGATGTTGTAGAACTTCTAGTATATGCTTATTTATTTCTCATAACTGAACAAAATATATGTCTCAAATTACTCTCTCTACATTTTTTGTTTTATGCATATGCGCATGGTAATAAGAAGTAAAATCCAATAATGTTCCGAGAGAGATGTATATGTTTGTCGTACTTATTCCTGGGCTTACACGAGTTGATGGGTTAGATTTTACTAAATATCCTTCACTTTATTCATTTTTTTAACTTTATCTTCTAACTTTAATTTGTATTCATATTATCCTCCAACTATTGATTTATTTAACTAAATATCCGATCAGAAATAGTAAGTTTCTCGATCATTTAATTGACAAGACATTTAATTTTTAAACAAAATATATAAAACAATTTTAAAAAAGAAAAGATAGGGTGCTCCTCCCTCCCTCTCCCAAGTGAAGCCAATGGCGGCCGGAGGGAGAGGGAGAGGGCGGCCTCCCCTCCTCTTGCGTGTGTGGAGTGTGCAGAGGCCCTCTCCCCTTCTATGTGTTATGTTGTTTCCCCTCTTTTCTCTCCTCCCATCCACGCGCCCCTTCTCACACAGAGAAGCTGGGCGCGGCCTATCCCTCTGGCCGCTTGAAGGCCGATCGGCGGAGGTTGGAGGAAGAGGTTTTAAAATATTTTATACAATTTTTATTTTAAAATAAAATGTCATGCCAACTAAATGATTGATAAATTGGTTATTCCCGATCAAAAGATTATTGAGAGAAATAAGTTAAAAAACGAAGAACAATCTAATTATAAAATGAAGTTGAATGAAAGCAATGAGAAAACATCAATGCCAGAATGTATTTAGCAAAATTTATTTCGAGTTGGTGCCATTAGCTAAAAGAAGCCGACCTAGTGATCTTATGCAATATATACTTACAACTACAAATCCGATGTCATTGATAAGTGCAGCAATCACTTAGAGGTTTCAGTAGCTTCCATGAGCATTTTACATGATTAGGATTTGCTTTTCAATCCAATTTTCCAAGTCGATCTCGATTCAAATATGTTTGAACCAAGGTTGTTGACATATGAACTGACCACATGGAGTAGCTCAATGCCTCAGTAGCAAAATTATCGAGATGCATATATATGGAATGTGCACTTGCATAGATTAGAATCATCCCTAAGATCTGAGTGTATAGTTTGCAATCCCATCCTCTTGAAGAGCTGGAAATTGTTAATTTAAATTTATTATCAATATTTTAAAAAAATTACATCATTAAGTAAAATATATATTTTTATAATTAGAGCCCTAACATGTGGAAAATGCAGGTTGGAGACAATTTGGTCACTTCGACCTATTGAATTACTAAGAGAGAATAAAAATAATAGTCCATCAGTGTTTAAAAGGTAAAAAAAAATTGAACCCTAGGAGATGGAAAGAGAAATTTTCTAAGTTAAGGGCAGAGTCGAAGAATCCTTCCCCACCCGACAGTATTCATGCCAATTTTTTTTCTCATTTTAAATATATTTTTATTAATTAATTGTGATTAAATGAGTAGTTAGATATCAGATATTATATTTCATTATGAGAAAATATGCATTTTTGTGCATAAATATTTGTAAAAAATAATTTAAAATTTTATTTACATAAATAAAATTGATAATTTCAAGTATTCGGAATTTCCAAGGGAAGGACGGCTACTTTTCCCTGCCCCGGAGATCACGGTAGAGATATAAGGTTTGGGAGTGGGGGTGGGGGCTCAAGAAAGTATGCTCCTCGCCCTTCAATTATTTTTTCATTTATAAATAGAGACCCAAGAGTTTAATACAAGGAAAGATAAATATGTAGTAATAGAAAAATATGTGCACACATCGAATAAGGGTGTGGATCGACAAACATGTTCTAAAAGTTCAATACAACCCGGACTAGGTTAATAATATACCCAAATCATAAAAAAAATAATCCGAGTCGAGCTTTGAGAAAGTGGGATCAGGTTATGAGATTATGGAAGTCGTGAAAATTGTCAATTCATTTATTATAAGAATATATCTACTTTTTCAATAAAACTACATTTTATTATTATTTTTATTCAAAAATATTCGCAAACTAAGCAACCCCTATTATTTTCATCATAGAAATTAAGGATGGAGTTGTAGAATGGTTCCTCAACCCATTAAATGCAATACAATTGTGACAATAGAAATTACAAAAGACCATTAACAGAAGTGTTGGATATCTTTAGTGTAGTGTGTTGTCTGCCATCATGCCTTTCTATTCATTTTTTATATTTTTATGTATGTTCGCCCTGTCCTTGTGTTGTTAGTTACCTTTATAACGGGTGTCCAGATTTCGTTAGTTAGGCGATATACGAAAAGGTTTGTATCATTTTTCGTTTATAATGCTTTTGTAATCGGTATAAAAACTCGAAGAGAGAAACTGTATGATTGATTCTTTTGAATATGAAAATATGGTTTTCCCTCCCAATCCGTGTTTCTCTTGTTCGCCGGTGATCTGATCTCTCATTACTTGGCCACCGGTGATCGTCGTTGATCTCTCGAAATAGGTTTCTCATCATGGTATTAGAGCACAGCTGAGCTTCTTCAGATCCGATTATCCTTCTTCCTTGTTCGGGTATGAGATAAGTCTTCCTAGGTCCGAGTTCTTCATCAGATGCGATTAGGTTAAGCTGCCATATCCTGTTCTTAGTAATTGTTAGAATCAGATTTGAAACTTCAGTGTTTTTTTTTGTTTTCTGTCTTCCTGAGATCATAATGTCTGATTCGACATCTTCTGGTATGGATCCTTCTAGAATGAATTCTTTAGTGTTGAATGTTATGAGTCCCCTTTTCTTGAGTCCATCAGATACACCTGGACTAGTTTTAATACCTGATCAGTTGTTAGGAACAGAGAATTATGCAGAGTGGAGTGATGCCATGTTCAACGCTCTTTTAGCCAAAAACAAACATGTGTTTGTCGATGGCTCCTTTACAATTAATAAAGTAGATGCAAATTTCCAATTCCATTGGAAAAGATGTAATGCCTTGGTCATTTCCTGGATTCATATGTCTTGTGCAAAGGGATTGATTAATAGAATTTCATATTCACAAAGTGCTCATGTGGTTTGGTCGGATCTAAAAGAAAGGTTTCAGAAAATCAATTCAATGCAAGTGTATTTTGTTGAAAACAGTTTGTATGACCTTCGATAGGGACAACTTTCTATTTCTGAATATTTTTCCCAATTGAAATGTCTATGGGAAGAGTTAGGTCTTATGACACCAGAAATCCCTACCACTGGTAACTGGAAAGAATATAGTGAATTCATGGAACAAAGGAAATTGTATAGGTTTCTAATGGGCATAAATGAGTGTTTTAATCATGTTAGAAAACAAATATTCATTATGATTCCTTTGCCTGCCATTAATCAAGCATATTCCTTATTATTTGAAGAGGAGCAAAGGCAGGGAAAAATAATTCATTCAGGAAGTGATCAGATGGCATTGTCTTGGTAGCAAAGTTCAATACAAACAAAAAATGGATTATTCAATTATCTGTGATCACTGCAAGAAACCCGAACATAAAAAGGTCCAATGTTATAAGATAATTGGTTATCCACAAAAGTTCAAGAATAAGGGACAAAGTGTAAATGCTGCAAATTCTTCTACACTACAACATTCAGATGTGGATATGACCAAGAATGATAATCTTGATATTCAGATGAATTCTCCATTCACTGAGGAACAACAGAAATATATTCTAACTTTGCTGCATGGAAATCAGGACAAAATTTCAATGGATCACTCAGCCAATATGGCAACTATATCTTCATATGTATCTTCTCAGCAATGGATTATAGACTGGTGCTTCAAGCCATATGACTTCTCACAAAGATTGGCTGATTGATGTTAAGTCTTTACATTCCAAAAATATTGTATCCTTGCCTAATGGATCAATCTCTACAGCCACTTATGTAGGATCACTCTGCTTAAGTCCTGACATGAGGCTTTTGGTGTTCTAGTTGTGCCAGATTTCAAATTCAATCTGATATCTGCTGCACAATTAGTAAAATATTTACATTGTGTTGTTTCATTCACTGCATATTCTATTTTTATTCAGGACTGTCTGAATGGCAAGGAGAGCCAAATTGGTGAAATGCGAGAAGTTCTCTATTACCTCTTGAAGAATTCTTACAATTTCAGATGCACAGCTCGGGAGCAATGGTCAATCAAGAGTTTGATATAGAGATTTGGCATTGTCGACTAGGATATTTACCACATGATAGGATGTTGTTAATTCCTGAATTTCAGAATTGTAAAATTGCCAAAAACATATCTCATTGTACTGTTTGCCCATTGGCCAAACAAACACAACTTCCTTTCCATTGAGCTGTGAATAAATCTAATGCAATCTTAGATTTGATTCATATACATACTTGGGGTCCTTTTAAACTCTCCACACATGATGGCTGCAATTATTTCATGACTATTGTTGATGATAGTACAAGACTGACTTGGGTGTATTTGTTAAAACAAAAATCAGAGTGTTTTTCTGTTTTATGCACTTTTCTTAATTTGGTGCAGAATCAGTATAGTAGAAAAGTAAAAGTGATCAGAACATATAATGATTCTGAATATTACGATAATAGGTGCAAATCATTCTTTGCAGACAAGGGCATTTGGCACCAAAGCTCATGTACTTACACTCCACAACAAAATGGTGTTGTGGAGAGGAAACGTAGACACATCTTAGAAGTGGCAAGAGCAATGCTTTTTCAATCTAATCTTCCTATAAAATTTTGGGAGGAATTAATCAAGACTGCTGTCCATGTCATTAATAGACTCCCTTTAAAAGTCTTGAATAATCTGTCTCCTTATGAGTGTGTCTTTAAAAAAACCCCAGACATTACTCATCTGAAAGTTGTTGGTTGCCTCTGTTATGTGACAAACAAAGTTATCATTCACAAGTTTGATAAAAGAGCTAAACCTTGTGCCCTAATGGGTTATTCTATGTTTCATAAAGGTTATAGACTTCTTGACCTTTGTTCAAAGAAAGTCTTTATTTCTCGAGATGTGAAATTTATAGAGCACATATTTCCATATAAATTTGACAATTTATCGAAGGATTTCAGATCTATAACAGTTCCAACATATATGAATCAATAGGTCTTCTTGGATTTATTAGATCTTATTTTTCTGAATTCTCAGACAGTGGCTCCTCTCAGTGATAACAATGTTGTTCTAGATAATGCATTAAAAAACAAGTGGTGCTGACACTTCTTCATCTAACCTTGAATCTAATACTGAAGACTTGACATAGAACTTACATACTTCTACACCTCCTTCTCTTCCTTCTCAAAGACCACAAAGAGTAATCAAACGACCAGGTTGGCTACAAGACTATGTGGTTACTTCTGCTAAGGTAACTTCTGTAGAGTATCCTTTACAATCTATGGTGTCTTATCGCGCTTGCACTGCCCATTATCAGGCTTTTTTAACAACAATTTCAAAATTTGAAGAGCCAGTTTCATACAAACAAGAAATTCAAGATCCTAGGTGGATTGCAACCATGTAGGATGAATTGCATGCCTTGTAAGATAATGGCACTTGGGAAATTTTTGACTTGCCTCATGGAAAGAAACTAGTTGGGTGCAAGTGGGTTTACAAGGTAAAGGTTACTTCCACATGAGAGATAGAAAGATTTGAAGCAAGATTAGTTGCCAAAGGATATAATCAAAAGGAAGGAGTAGATTTCATGGAGACTTTCTCTCCAGTAGCAAAAACAGTTACTATTAGAGCTGTTCTTGCAGTTGCAGCACAATTAAATTGGCACTTGTTTCACTGGGATGTGAACAATGCTTTTTTAAATGGGAATCTTCTTGAAGAGGTCTACATGGCTATACCTGAGGGTCTACATGTTCAGGGGGAGACTAGAGGCAAAGCTTGTCGTCTGATTCATTCATTATATGGTCTCCTCACAACAATGGAATATTAAACTCATTAAAATTCTCATTAGTTCTGATTTTGTCCAAAATCAGAATGATTATACTTTGTTTACCAAAGCTTAGGCTGATAAGTTTGTTGCATTACTGATATATGTGAATGATATATTGGTTATTGGTAACTGCTTGGATCTTATTGATTCAGTCAAGAAAGATTTGCTATTCCATATTAAAATGAAAGACTTAGGTGAACTTAAGTTTTTCTTGCGTATGGAGGTCATTTGTTCATCTTCAGGGATCATTCTAAATCAGCGAAAGTATACTCTCAATTTACTTGCTGATTTGGGTCTCACAGCAACAAAACCTTTTTTCACTCCTTTTGAACAAAATCTCAAGTTGACTACTATTGAATATGATCAACATTTTGATAAAACCAGCTCAGATAGTCTCTTAGAGTCACCTGAAATTTTTCAAAGGCTCATTGGAAGGTTGATTTATCTTACACACACAAGGCCGGATATTGCTTTTGCAGTTGGTCACTTGAGTCAATTTATGCATTCGCCCAAGAATTCACATTATCAGGCGGCCTTGCGACTTGTCAAATATCTCAAATCTTCTCCAGGTCGCGGACTTTTATTTACTGCCGAAAAGAGCTCTTCTGTTACTGCTTTCAGTGATGCAAATTGGGCATCATGTGTTTTAACTCGTCGTTCAGTTTCTACATATTGAATTAAAGTTGGAGGTTCTCTAATTTCCTGAAAGTCTAAGAAGCAGTCTGTTGTTTCTCATTCTTCTACTAATTCTGAGTATAGAAGTCTGGCATTAACAATTGCAGAACTTGTTTGGTTGGATCGCTTGTTTACTGAACTTCAGCTTCCTTTAACACATTCTTTTCTAATCTTTATTGACAGTCAGGCGGCGATTCAAATGTTTGATAATCCTGTGTTTCATGAGCGTATGAAACACGTTGAGATCGATTGTCATTTTATTCATGCTAAGTCTTTGCAGCAATTGATTAGAATTTGTTATATTCTTTCCAAAGATCAGTTAGCGGATCTTCTAACCAAGGCACTTGGGTGTCATCAACATGATTATCTTGTGGGCAAGTTAGGATTATTTGACTTGTTTCAATCCTCAACTTGAGGGGGAGTGTTGTCTGCCATCATGCCTTTCTATTCTTTTCTGATATTTTTATGTATGTTCGCCCTGTCTTTGTGTCATTAGTTACCTTTATAACGGGTGTCTAGATTTCGTTAGTTAGGCGATATACGAAAAGGCTTGTATCATTTTTCGTTTATAACGCTTTTGTAATCAGTATAAAAACTCGAAGAGAGAAACTGTATGATTGATTCTTTTGAATACGAAAATATAGTTTTCCCTCCCAATCTGTGTTTCTCTTGTTCGCTGGTGAGCTGATCGCTCGTTACTTAGCTGCCAGTGATCAACGTTGATCTCTCGAAACATGTTTCTCATCATAGTGGCATGTTAGTTGTGTTCATTAAGGAGTTGTGAGAAAATCCTATCGATATGTCAAATGAATTAGAATTAACAGACGATTTAGTCGGGACGTACGATATTAAGATCATGCACTATAAGACTCTTTGAAGCATAAAGTCAACTTGTCGGAACTCCGATTTTTCCTTTTTTTTCTTTATAAATTGTCGGAAGTCCGATGATATTAACAAAAACTCACCTAATGTATTATATAGAGGCGAGTTAACTTTCTTAAATGAGAGTTGCAACGTCAATTTTAATTTAAATAGTTCATTACTTCACCCGAGAAAAAAAAACATGGGTAAAACCTTGGATTTGAAAGATTCATGTACACCGATGGCTTAATTTCTCCGAAAGCCCAAACAAACCTTTCGGGTCACGTAATTACATTCACATACATTTGATCCAGACAAAAAACTTAGACAATCAAATTATAATTCAGATACTCGAGCGATTGTAAGATTCAAATTAAAGCAGCAATCAAATTTTAACAACATATATATATATATATATATATAATGAGAAGGACACGAGCACAATGTTGACTTAGCAAATAGACACGAATATATCATAATATTTTGAACAAAATACAAAATAGTAATAGTAATTCAAAAGAGAATCACAAATCCCCCACTCGGTAACGTCGCTGTATTTAATTAGCGCATCATGCCCTGCTGCACCACCGGCGGCTGCATCCCCCTTTGCATGTTAAGCTCCCAACCTGCATATACCAGTACCACCTCGCTGCAATTAGCCCGTTAACACAAACAGGTAAGATAATAGAGTACGTGACATCACAAGGAAGAAAAAAAGGAAGAACTAAAGGACCTATGTCCACGTCGTAGCCGCGGTTCCTGAGCTCTCTGTAGGCTTGGCACAGGGCGCAGGGCTCGCAGCAATAGTGAACGAAGCAGTCGCAGCAAGGAGCCTCCGGCAGATTGTACTGAGCTCTGAGCTTGGTTCTGTAGGCGAAGGAGTATATCCATTGGCAGCCGGTGAGGTACATGATGAGAGCGTACATTGCCCCACTCATCCCGCATGCTGTTAATAATTAAGACACGACATATATATGTCACGGCCAGTTCATCCGTCAAGTTCATGCATCTTTTATATGTACGTGAACGCCAAATTAAGTTAATTCGCTTACAGCTTGTTCCCCTGTCGATGATTTCTGCAATGCGACCAAACGTGATGCATGGGCACCAGCAAGTGAGGCAACCTGCCAAGTGCCAAAAGAATAAGATGTACGTTAGATAAGATTGCATATTCAGCTGCTCTATGAAACTAATTTACAGCAGTGCTGAGCTTACAGTTGCCAACATCGTCCATGCAGTCGAAGAGACCCGTGGACCATACTGGCGCCTGAGCGGCAAAGGTATTCGGAGGCGCCGCCACCAACGTAGGAGCAGGGGGGTAGACAGTCGGTGGAGTCCCTGCAGCAGGGTAAGCATGAACGGGAGGTGGCGGATGGACAGCAACACCCTTCACTGCCGTCGCCGGCTCGCTGCCTTGCACGGCTGGATCCATGTTGAACTTATCTATCCCTAGCTAGCTATAGAGGAATAAAATGCTTTGTCTAGATGATCTCAGCGAGGCTAGCAAGTGTAAGCAAAGGAATGCTGGCGATGGAGCTAAGCTCTAGGGGTGCAATATATATAGAGAAATGTGACACAGACACACATCAGAGAGAGAGAGGGAGGGGGGAGAGAGAGAGAGAGATGATAAGAATGTTTAAGTCAACTTTTTCCTTCTTTTGTTTTCAATTATATACAGGTAACAGGAGGCTCTTGGCGCCCATGGGATGACCTAAGAAGTTTCGTAATAAGAATCGAGCACTCATTAGTTAAGAGCTGAGCTATATCTGCACAGAAATTATTATTCTCAAGTCAACCATCCCCTCGCCTGCCATGCATGTTCCTGCCAGAACCGCAAGGTTTTTCTTATGAAGATAGCATCAATTATATATATATATATATATATATATATATATATATAATTTTACGATATATTTAGAATGGACACTATCAGAAAATGTGCACCACCTCAAGTTTGATTGTTTCTTACAATAATAAATTTGATATAAAATCATCATTCTTGGATCAATTGCTATATGTTATAAGCTTTGTAGATACTATGAGACCGCGCAATGAGACATTTATCTCGTGTACCAACCAGACTTATTAGGTTCTTAACCTTCATTACTGGACAGTTCAAGAAGTCGAGTCTTGAGAATAAGTAGCGTACTTTACTTTTTTGAAGTTTTATTTGTGTTAAACTAATGACATTCCTCTGTAATTAAAAAAACAAATCTCCCTCCCGCACTCATAAATATTTCTTGTTCATGGTTCAAAGAAATAAGTGATGATAATACTAAATTGTGCCAAAGTTACTATTTTCATATTGGCATGTCTTAAAAATAAGTTTGACCAAGTCAAAATATTTTTTCATTCTTTGATAAATATAAATAATAAATATAAACGTTAAGTTTGACCTTACCATTTCGAAATAATGTTAGAAAGACTGAACAATTAGCGTATAATAATAATTTATATTTAAGTATACCCTTAAAATCCATTCATTATGGATTATTTTGTCTATGATAAATTACGAAAATTCATTTGATTAGAATGGAAATAAATTTAATCATAACTCATTACATTATCGATCTATGTTAAACTAATATTGAAGAAATTTGTCCATCCTGGTTATCAAGATAATCGAAGTTGGAATCAAGGGGAAAGATACTTTTTAACTGTTTAAACCACTAAAAGCAGCTGGCATGAGGGAAAAAAAAATATAAAATGCTCCATGTGATTCTAGTTTAAGTTATTTCGGATGTTTGCATATGCACATCTTTAAATAGTAACATACAAATTATACAGACAACCTTTCGTCACATTTGTGCCGACCATTTTGCCATTATTAGTTGTTGCATATTTGAAGTAAAAAATATAT
Source organism: Pontederia crassipes (assembly GCA_030549335.1). NCBI lineage: Eukaryota > Viridiplantae > Streptophyta > Magnoliopsida > Commelinales > Pontederiaceae > Pontederia > Pontederia crassipes. The sequence goes on from JAUKPH010000017.1 coordinate 1,548,885, forward strand.
GGTTAATTATGATCTTGATGAATATTATTTTGAATGAATTTAAAATAAATTTAAAACCACCATTAATTCATCGTACGTCTCTACAATCAAAGGATGAGATGACATATAATACCGAGACTTTGGTATGGTAAGATCGATGGACTGTTAATATTTTTTTTTCATGTAAGGAATGTTTGAAAAGCGGTGTCGATGATTTAATTTGCGTGATGTTAAAGAACACACTATTATCCGATTAAGTTGTTTTACGTCACGTATTTGGTGTCAATGACAAGTGAAACTTTTAAAAATATTTTAGATTCACGAGAATTTAAATTCAAAATCTTTCTTAAATGATGTGAAGCTACTTGCCACTTCATTCACTTCAAAATCTTGCATTTTAATAACGCGTGAAAATGGAACGATGCTAATATTGTGGCCATTTTAATATCATTTTTTTAAAAAAAATAAGGAAAAGAGAATTTAACTCATGAACGATCGGATAACGATTAAGTCGCGACTCACAATTTCAAATTTTCAAAATGTTATAACTAGCATGACAAGTTATTAATGATTACTCACTACATCAAAAAAAAATTTTTAAAATCAAACATATTAGTTCCTAAAATCTTAATTTTAGTCCTTAATACTTTTTGAAATCAAAATATCTTGATCCCTCGTAGTCTCTACAAGTTGGTCATTAAAAATTTTTAATGATCAAAATTTTTTCATTAGTCTTTAAAGAATAATTTATTAGTGATCACAAATTAAATTTTAATTTTAAATGGATAAGAATTTGAGACTAATATCACATTAGTTTCTAATATTTATACTTTTAAGAATCAAATATAATTGATCCCTAAAAATTAGTCAATAAATCATAATTTTGTTATAGTGACTGTACGTAGATAACGATTAAGTCATGTTTGATCATCAAATATCAGGAATTTACTTTGATAGTGTTATTAAATATTTAAAAAAAGATTAACCGGAAGAAGAATGATAATGATGAAGAGAAAAAAAACTTTCTTTATCAACATTTTCTCTCATATTTGTGAATAATATTTTGATAGAGACAATCCGCACGTTCTCTCTCTCTCTTTAAATCAATAATAATTTTTAATAATAATTTTTATAGTGAATTTATAATAAATTTAAGATCGTCATTAATCCAAAAATTAATAATAGTTAACATGGTAAATTCAATCCACACAATTCTTAATTCCATATATATTATCCATGGCCCAGTTTGAATGAGAACATTTGAGTAGCACTTCATCAAATTCTGGCAAACACTAAATGAAGTTCTTGTAGGCCCTACCAGAATTAAAATTCTGGTCAACGAAGAAGATCTCAATAAAAAGTTCTTGATGATGTTGAGAACTTCGTAAGTTCTAGCCGAATGCTTGAACTCGCCTTCAGTACCATTTTACTTTTTCTTTATTTTTTTTCTCTCCATGTATCGTGGCATTCTTCAACAGACCCGTCGAGGTGATCTATATGCCATAGGCTCGATCTTCAATAGACCTCCGTCGAGGTGATCTGATGTCCGGAGCTCGATCTACAGCAGATCTCCGTCGACGTGGTCTGGCGCCCGGAGCACGAGGCACGAGCTGCTGAATAAGTCCTCGTCGACGATGGTGACACTATCGCTGTTCACCTAGAAATGCAAAAGATATGTTCACCGACGATGGTGAAGACGTCGACTACTGATTGATTTTTTTCCACATCCCGTTGATCCCTCTTTTCCATAGAAATCACACAAAATGCACGATCGATTTTCCCCTCACCACTTTCCTTCTTCACCTGCTGCCAGAAGCCCTCACCTCTCGCCTTCGTCGGAAACCTCTTGCATTAACCTTCGCCCACCTCTTCGCCTTTTTAGAGAGCGCCGCAAAGAGGGTCTTCACAAGAGGCGGCAACCACACAGAGGAATACGTGACTGTGGAGGAGCACTAGCAGAAGTGCCACAACAGAAGTCCGTTGTTGCAAACGAAGGCTGCTTAAGATGAAGTCGTCGATCGTGACCATGGAAACTCCTTCTTGCAAGGGTGGCCCGTCGGAGTCGCGACTACCATGGTGTTCGGGACGCAGAAGTTGGAGGCTTTCGTGACGGAGGCCGTGGTCAGGAGGAGGATGGAGAGGACTACGGCGGCCACGGTCGACGTTGAGGCAGAGGACCGCCTCCGCTGCGATCAGAAGGAGGAGAATGGAGAGGATTGTGGCAGCCATATACAAAGTTGAGGCAGAGGACCGCCTCCTCTGCATCCCGTTGGAGTTACTATTTGAAGTTCTCATGTTCGCATGGTTATCATCCAAACACACACATGGATTTAAACATCCAATTAATCCAAAAGTTTCCCTACATAGGAATTTTCATCCAAACACTCTCCGAGAACTTAAATGTCAACTCACTAAATTCTTAGAACTAATTGAAACTTTAGATCCATCATCCAAACACAACCCATATATATTATATCATATGTGTGAAGGAGATAGACAACATATAGACGTTTGTCATATTCATTCCTTGGGCATTACTAGAGTGGTGCCAATGTTCGAAACCTTGTCCCTATGACTTTTGGTTGATTCTACGTACAAGCAACACTACAAGAAAAAGCCTAATTTTCTACGGTTAATTTTTGACGGTCCGAAATCCGTCTGAAATACCGATAGTTTTTTCGGTGGATCATGTAAACCGTCGAAATTTTCGTCAGGTATTTTTCGACGATTCGGGCTGTCTAAACTTTCGACGATCCAGAATTCGTCGAAAGATTCCGTCGAAAATCTTGGATCTTCGACAGTTCTGACCGTCGAAAGTTTCGACTGTTTACCTATCCGTCGAAACTTCCAGTGATCTTAGCCATCGAAATATTTCAACGTTGGTCCCATACTATTATTTTAATTTTCGACGGTTTCGATCGTCGAAATTTGTGACGTTCGACGCAACCGTCGATATTTCGACGGTCAAACCCGTCGGAACGTTATGAGATTTTAATTAATTAAAATATTCTACCTTAATTATTTTCGACGGTCTTAACCGTCGAAAATGGAAATTTATAATTTACGCAACTCTGTTCAGTTGAGATATATATTATTATATATATCGATGGCTAAAATCGTCGAAAGTTTCAACGATTTAGAGAACCGTCGAAAGTTTTGATGGTTCGTCCAGCGGGTTGAGCCGTCGAAAGTTGAATTAATATTATATTATATTTACCTATGTTGCGACAGTTTCGACCGTCGGAAACTGCTTATATAAATACCCGACCCCACTGTCACTTTGTCCGTTTTCGATCCCGCGTTTCGTCCTCCGCATTTCATCCGATCCGGCGGCCACCTCCGATCTCGCATTGCCAAAAGAAGCCGCCGCCTGAAGCTTCCGCCGCCAGGTCACCGCCGACTGCAATCTCCGGCGCAGGTAGGCTCCGATCCCCGCGCGCCCTCCTTGCTCTCTCCGACGGCCAGATCCGGCCGCCCTCGGCGCGCGGCGGGCAGATCCGGCCGCCCTCGGCGCGCGACGGCCAGATCCGGCCGCCCTCGGCGCGCGGCGGCCAGATCCGGCCGCCCTCCGCGCGCGGCGGCCAGATCCGATAACTATATCATTAATCTAAAAAAGGTCGGAGTTATGCAACTAAGATCCCTACAGTGCAAATATACAATAATTGCAGACTTTTTATACTGGGGACTGCACAATTGGCTTTTCAAAGGTCTATGAGGGCAGCTTCACCAGTACTCATGGGTGGAATGTGTCACCTTACATATATTTTTCATATCTTTTCCTAACTCCGGATCAGTTGCGTAGGATACATGAACTTGTTGTTCCTTTGGCACCTAAAAAAGAAAAAAAAACCTAGCACAAGTTGTAAAAGAGAAGATAAGATCTTTGGACTTGTTTAATTGCCTATTAAGGATTAATTATTTGAAAAAGTTGGTGCTCTTTTGTGGGGCCTTCTTTTATATTTAATTATAATCAAATAAATTGTTATATTAGAATGCATTCAAGAACCCTGCCTTGGCCTCCCTTTGTTTTGTGAAGCCAAACAGTTAATTAATTAACCAGAGCTTGGATTCAAGGCTGGTTTTTTATTGTTTTGTGAAGCCAAACAGTTAATTAATTAACCAGAGCTCAAAATTTCCAATTTTTCTTTTCTTGTTTTTTTTTTCAGTGCGTCTTATCTAACATGACACTACAAGAAAATACATCATTAGAGAAGGGAAAATTGGTCGTTAATATTCAAATTCCGGTCATTACCGATAATTAACGACCAGCATTTTCCATCATCACCCATCGTTATAGATGCCGCCGTTATAAAAATAACGACGGCTTAGAGGTGTTGGCCGTTAAAAGTCATCAACGACCAGAAATAATCCGATCGTTAAAATCATATAAGGACCATTTAGTTGGTCGTCGAATAAATTAAGGACTAAAAATATCTTTGTCGTTGATAATTTTCAACGACTAGTAATCCCGTAACGACAAAAAAATAATCCGATCGTTAAATCCATATAGTGACCATCTAGGTCATCGCTAAATGCATTAATGAAGATCATAATCTTTATCGTTGATAATCGTCCACGACCATTAATCCGGCTATTAAAACTTAGTAACAACCATAAATAAAATAGTCTTTAATACCAACTAATCAATCAATGGTCGTTAATACTTTTAAAGATGACAACTTTAGTCATTATATATATTTATGACTAGATATATTGAGATCATTAAAATTGTTATGTTGATCATTAACTATTATTTTTATGACTATCATTACTTGAAATTGGTCAATCAACATAATATACTAATTAAATTGATTTACATGAACTTTATCACACATTGCTTCAAATAACACATTAACTACAACACACTTTCTCAACAATCATTCAACTAAAAACAAATTCACAAACAAAAGTTAAATTAATTTATCACAATGGATTGTTCATAACTTCAAAAAAGAATAATTATCCAAGAAAACAAATGTTATCGCTGCTTGAAGAGTCATCGCCTTGCTTGGAGATAGGTTTTGGAACTTGTGAGAGGATCTGAACAACTTCCCTCATTTGGGTCGTTCCACACTATGTTCCTCCACACACAATAGGGCAACGTAAAACACATGGATTACTTCATGGATCAGCACTGAAGGAAGCCTTGGGTCTATAACTTTAGCAACTTCTTCCTTCTTTGAATTAGTCATCTTTTTGACCCGGCCCATTGGACAATGTCAACTCCACCAAATTCACCGATTAGCTTTTGGCTAGTATTCAATGGAGACAGCAAAGAATTGGGTGACTGCAAAAAAACTGGTACCACAAAAGTATCAAGATGGATCATAGCAACATATAACATATTAGAAGTGAATGGATCCTATTCGTGGATTTAGGTAGCAGTCTTGATGTGTTATAGTTTCTAAATAAAACTAAATATGCTAATATTCTACTAGAAGGAAAGAAACTAAGACACCGTGAAATCCACACCAGAAGAAGATGGAAGAATGATAAAAGTCAGATATCAGCAAGTTAACTAACTTAATCTCATCTAAACAGCATACAAAGTTTACCTGGAGCTATGTAGCCATATAAGGCAGCAATAGCAGACATGCACTCTGACGCGCCAGAATCTTGCAGGAACTTAGCATGTCCAAAGTCAGCAACATGAGCCTCAAAATTCGAATCCAGTAGAATGTTTTTTGACTTCACATCTCGGTGCAGGATAAGTGGCGAGGAATCATGGTGAAGATAACACAGACCTGTCGCGGCATCCATTGCAATTTTATATCTTGTATCCCAATGTAAATGTCCCTTTTAGCTAAGTAGTTTTGGTTAAGAAAAAAATAATGCCATTGGTGTCATATCCAATAAGAAACTGGATCATATTTGCAAGATAAGAAAAGATCCTTTCTGACATGATTTTAATCATAGGGAAGGGAAGAAGAAGCCGACACCATTCTCAGAAAGATATATAAGGCTCATGAAGTTGAGGGAGAGATGTGCGCCAGTAGACGTAGAGATCCAGGAGGTGGGAGCATCCGAGAAGATCAACCTCATCAAGCTGCTAAAAACCAAGACAATGAGGAGAGGTCTGATTGCAGGAGTTGGAAATTATGTTTTAGAATAAATTAGGAAAAGAAAGTAGACTATCAAAAGTACTTTATGCACATTGGATAATTGTACTATGTGGCTTACTTGTTAGCCCAAATTTTGGATATTAATAAAAATTGAACTTTAAAAGAGAACCTCTTTTACTTCTCCATGCAAGAAGAAACTAAAATATGAAGAATGATAAAAGGAGAAATAAAAATAAACAAATTCTTCATGCAATCTATCTTCCTATAGATAAATTAAGAGAGATTGACAGAACAAATCAATAGATAATTGAAACCAACAAGCCATTTAAATAGACTCAGGTATACAAGTCAAGTACCTCAATCCTTTCAATTGCAAAGAGAATCGAGACTATATAATTTAACTATCTCAATTATTTCAAATCATCTAGCTGAGAAGGAGAATCAACTTGGCAGTCCATAAAAGAATGCTTTTACTACAATGTAAAACATTAAATGTCAGGAATATAAGAAAAGATCAACGTAATACTAAACATATTTTTTTTTGCTGAAACACAACACAAGATCAAGTCTGAAGCTTCCTGTGCACAGACATGGACATTACCTTTCTAATGATACCCTGCATATCAGAGGTCAGACGAGCATCTACTTCAGTGGACACGCGCCCAGGAACCAATCCAGCGAGGTCAGCACCAACGTTCACCAAAACCTAACATTTCCAGAAGAGCAATTCCATCAAAACCACAAAAATAAAGAAAATTGGGAGACAGGAACCGATTAAATTCTAGAAAAGGGAAGCACCACAAAACCTTATCGCAGAAGCAGGATATCCTGTTCTCGGGATTGTCCTTCTCGCAACATTCCTTGTCTTCCAGAGCTGTGTCTATAGAATTCTGAAACCACGCATTTGTAGATGTCAACATAATCTTTTCAGAAAAGGAACGTACTTCTGAAGAACCTAGCGCAGCAAAACAGTGTTGGTTGTAGCACAACTCTCACCCTGAACTTTGTGTTCGGAAGGTCGATAATCCCCAAGAGGAGCGCAGAACTGAGTAGCGGAAACTTGCGCTCGGCACCGGAACGAGCTCTGAGAAAAAATGGCCAAGGAAAGAATAGAATTAAGTGAGGAGACAATATTTACCTCTCGAAATCGTCGAAGACGATGGTGTCTGGAACTCTGTGGAATCAGACGAGGAAACAAGGATTTGGTCACAACTCTTGACGGTGAGAGAAAGAAAGAGAGTGAAAGGTAAGAGGATCCCGTACCAGTGCCGACGGCAGCTGCAAAAGCCCTATAGGAGGATCGTCGAAGGGCGAAGGAGAGGTTCGATGTGGACCCAAGCGGCACAGAGCAGCGGCTCCCGCCCACCACTTGAGAAGAGGAAGAGATGGAATTGGTTCGAGAAAGATGCGAAAAGAGAAGTCAGAATTGGTGTATATGGGATGTGAACGAGGTGGCGACAGTACCGACGAGGAGTGGCGGACGAATCAAGCGGAAGGAGGCAGCGTGACGGTCATTGTCCGAGCGCGCGACGGGGGGGGGGGGGGGGGGGGGTGGGTGGGTGGGTGGGGGCTGGTGCCTCTGCCGATGGCTGGCGCGCACGCAGGGGGAGGGGGGCGGGCGACACTGGTGCCTCCGCCGATGGGTGGCGGGGGACGCTGGTGCCTCTGCCGATGGCTGGCGCGCGCGTGTAGGGGGAGGGGAGGGGGGGGGGGGGGGGGACGGCTAGCGCGCGCAGGGTGCGAGGGTGAGAAGGACGCTGGAGCGTCCGCCGCCGGCGGAGGAGAAAAGGGGACGATTGCTGTGTTGGATGCTGGCGCGCGCGTGGCGGGGGACGCTGGTGCCTCCGACGATGGTTGACACGGGCGCAGGCGGAGGGGAGGGAACGATTGCTGTCCGGCGGCGGGGAAGGGGACCAGAGGTGCGGGTGGCGGGGATTGGGGACCAGAGGCGCGCGACGGGGGGGGGGGGGGGGGGGGGGGGAGGGGGAGAGAAGAATAACTATGGCTTTTGTCATGTTTTTTATGGGAGAAATTATATTATACTTTGTAACAATTCTTTTTCTTTTTATTGAATTTTATAACATGTAATTAAGTTAACTAAATACATAAACTAATTTATTTTTAAAAATTAGTGTTGCCTCATAAATTAGTGGAGGGAAATATTTAGTTCGTCCCGTTAAATAAAATATTAATTGCATGCCTATTCATCTTAATTTATAAATAATTAATGACGACAAAATTTAATGGTCATTAGTAATCAATTTTAACGATCGAAATTTACTTTTTTTGAGACGAGCAATTTTCTTTTTCTCTAATAATGTATTTAGTAATGTCCATATTTTTTTCTTATCACTATTAACTATTTATAATGACTATTTTTTTGTCTCAACATTAATAGTTGGTCATTAAAACTTTCTTTTCTTGTAGCGTGAGTTCATTATCTAACATGAGTTTTCTGATTTCCTATCTCTAATGTCAATTCTTTCTTCATCGTATTTCTGACTTGTGTTTTGTAGACCGTACACAATTCTAGGCAAGAGTATTCTTGGAACATCAAGATCTAGCTTATTCCTCTCTCTATATTGCTCTTCTGCCTGGTGAGTTCTTCCATTCTAATCTTTTGGACATCAACTTCTTCATGATGATGTTTGTCAGTGTTGGGTATTCATTTATTTAATTTTGTTTTGACTTCCTGAAAAAAAATCTTCTTTGTAGTTTGATAAGATAATTTTCCATTAGAGTTTGATGTATCCTTGGAACTATACATAAGTTTTGCATCCACACATAAGTCTTGCAGTTCATTTTTCCTTTAATCAATTTTCTTCTCACAAGGCACACATCTGATTTGGCAATTGCTATTCAAAAGAATGCAAATTTCTCTGCGATGTATTTATATGTTAAAAGGATACTATCCATGTTCCGTTCTTTTGTTCTCCTTTGAGATTAATCTATTAGAAGCAGTGAATCAGAGAGTGTAGATTGAGTCTGCAAGTTTAGAAATCTGCTTTTGTCTCTAAGGATGCTTCACATGGTTTGCGCCTTTAATTAAATTATATATGAAGGCTACAATTCAATTCAAATACATGGTGCTTATACATATCCATTCGTAGTTTTTGCTTGCACATGGGATCATATGCCTATATAGAATGCTCTTGAATTTACATCTGAACCAGAGCATAGTTCCTAGGTTTCTGTATGTTTTATTGTGCATTTGTTTTCATTATTGAAAAATCAAGTATTTCAGCTCACTATACAAGCATGACTGTAGTTTGTCGCTGTGACTCTAAACGACGTAAACTTTTTAAGATTTATCCACTATACATGCATGACGTAAATTTTGTATGACCGAAATTTTTTATGACTTGCAAATAATGCAGACATTATGTCATACTCTAACAATCGTCAATGGATGTACAATAGAAATAATCCTGGTCGTAGAGGCTTGATACAAGAATTCATAGATGACGTTGACTATTATGTTAGTGTGGCTTGTCAATCTTTCCAATATCAGCGGGAGGGAATAATTAGGTGTTTTTGTTTGAAATGTGCTAGCACAAAGTTACAGACGATAGAGACTGTTAAAGTTCACTTATATAGAAAGGATTTCAAATCCAATTATTGGCAATGGGATGATTTAGGCGAAGGAGCGCCTTCGACAGCGTCCCAAATCCAGGTCTTCATTTTGTCGATCCTGAACTAGCATTTACTTCGCAATATGAACAGTTAGTTTATGACGCAGCTGCAACTGAGTATGGCAATATTAGATTTGAGCATAATGAAGAGGCACCAAATCTAGAAGCAAGAGATTTTTATGTCTTACTAAACGCATCGAGCCAACCCTTATGGTCTGGGTGTGAAAGTCATTCGGAACTATCACTTGCTATTAGATTGTTGAATTTGAAAGCTGACCATAATATTTCACAAGCATATTTTGATGCATTTCTAGATATTTTAAAAGAGTCACACCAACTGAGACTCGTATTCCTAAAAATTTTTATAGGTAAAAAAGATTTGTCAGTAAACTTGGTCTTGGCTTAACTAAAATAGATTGTTGTCATAATGGTTGTATGTTATATTACGGTGACGACATCAATCTAAATGAATGCAAATTATGTGAGGCCGAACGATATAGAGTGATCAACAAGTCACAAGTGGCTGTGAAAAGAATGCATTATTTGCCTCTTATTCCAAGACTTAAAAAACTATACTCGTCTATAGGGTCAGCGTCGCAAATGAAGTGGCATGCACAGCATAATACTTCTGAAGGTGTCATGCTTCACCCATCGGATGGTGAAGCGTGGAAATATTTTGATCGTAAGCATCCTGATTTTACTAGGGACGAAAGGAACATAAGGCTCGGATTATGCGTGGATGGTTTACACCATATGGTCAAACTTTGATTCCTTATTCATGTTGGCCGATCATAATAACACCTTATAATTTGCCACCTGGGATTTGTATGTCCGCACCTTATATGTTTTTGACATGCATTATTCCTGGTCCTCATAGTCCTAAACAGAGGATAGATGTGTATTTACAGCTTCTAACAGACGAGCTAAAAGAATTGTGGAATGGTGTCGTCGCTTATGATGTGTCGACCAAACAAAATTTCACTTTGAAAGCTGCCTTATTGTGGATCATTAATGACTTTCCTGCCTACGGGATGTTGTCTGGTTGGATGACCGCAGGGAAATTAGCTTGTTCATGTTGCATGGAACACTCAGATGCGTTCATTTTAAGAAATGGAGGTAAAAATAGTTGGTTTGATTGCCATAGACGGTTTCTTACAGCTGATCATCCGTACAGAAATAATCGAAATGCATTTCGACGGAATAGGATTGTAGAAGACATGGCTCCGGTCAGGCGCTCAGGAGTTCGATTGCGTCGCATTATCAATGCTTTATGCATAATTGTCGACGACCCAAATATCACATACAATGAGTATGGTGTTTGTCATAATTAGACCAAACGAAGTGTATTCTGGGATTTACCTTATTGGTCTGATTGTTTGATACGTCATAATTTGGACGTCATGCACATTGAGAGAAATGTATTTGAAAATGTATTCAACACCGTAATGGACATTAAGGGCAAAACAAAGGACAACCTAAAGGCGAGACTAAATTTGAAGGAGTACTCTCGAAGGTCAGAGTTGCACTTAGTGACTTTACCTAACGGTAGATTATTTAAACCAAAGGCAAGTTATGTTCTCACTAAGGAGCAGAAGACTCAAGTGTGTCGCTGGATCCAAGAGCTGAGAATGCCGGATGGTTATGCATCAAATCTGACCCGATGTGTGGACATAAATAACTTACGTTTGTTTGACATGAAAAGTCACGACTGCCACATATTCATGAAAACTTTGCTTCCTACTACTTTTTCTTCACTCCCGGACAAGATTTGAAAGCCGATAACGGAGTTGAGTCAATTCTTCAAAGAATTGTGTTCTACAACAGTAACGGTGGAAAATATGACATAATTGGAATGTAATATTCCGATAATATTATGTAATTGAAACGAATATTTTCACCGGAATTCCTTGATTCCATGGAGCACTTACCTATTCATCTGCCATATGAGGCACGGGTAGGTGGACCAATATAATATAGGTGGATGTATCCTTTTGAAAGATATCTTAATCGAATTAAAAGGACGATTAAGAACAAAGCACGTGTCGAAGGATCCATATGTGAAGCGTATATGATTCAGGAGACTCCGTACTTCTATTCTTACTACTTCGAGTCCCATGTTAAGTGTGCGAGGACTAGAGTCCATCGAAATGATGAAGTTTCAGAAGAGCAGTCTGATATGGCATCTTTGTCGTTCTTCAATTAGTTAGGAAGACATTTTGGAAAGCCAAGGAGTAGATGGCTCAGTGATGCAGAATTCAAGTTTGCCACGAATCATGTCCTTCTAAACACGCAGGAGGTATAAGGCTACATTAAGTAAGTTTAAGATCCATGCGTTCTTTTCTTTAACGTCTTCTCATACAACATTTTGATGTAGTCATCACTTTATATGTAGTGCTTTCTTACAATACTACAATGTCCCTGAAGAATATGTACAAGATAGAACCGAGAATGACTTCGCACTGTGGTTTAAGGAACATGTAACTCTTACGATATTTTAAACAATTTGACGTCTTCAGCGTATACTCTTCTCATTCATTTTCATATTAGGTTCTCAATACTGGCACGACGTCTGATCTCCAAAATTTGGCATGGGGACCGGCTCGAGAGGTGAAAAGTTGGCCGGTGTATTTTGCGATTGGTTATAAGTTTCACACTGAAACTTGGTCGATCGGGAAGAAAATCGTGAACAGTGGAGTATGTGTCGTAGAATCCACGGACGGAGAAAATGAGCGTGACTACTACGGTATTCTCAAAGACATTATTCAGCTGCAATACACTGGAGGTAATGAAGTCACATTATTTGAGTGTAATTGGTTTGATCCAAAGGAAAGGAGAGGGATGCGAGTTCACAAAGATTTCAAAATAGTTGAAATACGTCACAATAGGTGTTATGATCGTTTTGATCTTTTTATTATTTCGTCTTCTACAAGACATGTATATTATGTGCCATATCTGGAGAAGACCACGGACAAAGCACGATGGTGGGTTATAATAAAGACGAAGGCGAGAAGCAGGATAGAAGTTGATGGTGCATTGCAATGTGCATATCAAGATGACTCGCATACTTTTGTGGCCCCTATTGTAGACACCGAATTAATCGACAATCTACAGGATTCGGAACACGTATTTGAAGACTTCGATAATGCCGACATACAAAATGATGAAAATAGCTCGGACGAAGATGAATTTGAAACTACGTCAACTTCAGATGATGATGACGATGATGATGATGGGTACTAGTCATGTGGTAACTCAGATGATGAGTAATGTTATTATTACTTAATGTCACGATCATATTGTATTTTTATATCTTACGACTATGGGGATCTTGTATTAAGACTGTTGTCATCTTATGGATTGTTCATTTACGATTCATTTTCATGTTGTATCATATCGGTTTATTCAAATTATCATCTCGTAATAGTTTGTTTGATGTGTTAGCGATGTATGTGGACAAACAATCGGATCGACGGATGACTGACGAGGACAATGCATTCTTATATTCGCTACCATCTCGTGAGTGTTTGAAATAATAATCAAAAGAATTATACACATAAGCTTATTCGAATTAATTTGTTTATTTTTTATAAGTGCCTCCGAACATAGTCAGGTCGAGACGTTGTCACATTTGAATTTTTTATCAATTGTGAATTTGACTTGGATTAAATTTTGTATCATGCAGATGTTTCGTTCTAGCAAAAGTAAAAATAAAGGAAAGGAGTCGGTCGTCCCTAGAGCTCTCAGTACTCCGTCGGCTCCTAAATCAGTCACGAGCATTCGCATAACAGAACGTTCTTCTCTTCCGTCGGCTCCTAGATCAGCCACGGGCATTCGCATAATAGAACGTTCTTCTCCTCCGCCGGGTCCTTCCTCTCACACTGATATTGCGGACTTGGAGACACAATTGGCAGAAGAACCCATCAGAGCTCATTGTTCCGTGGAAGGCTCAGACCAGGCTTCATCAAATCGGGTTTACAAAGCATACGTGCAACCAGATAGGAATTTAGGGTAAGTGTTATTTTATGTATTTCGAATCCTTATTCATTTTGTGATTCAGCCATGACATTTTATAATTTTGTGTCCTTCCAGGTTTGTACCGTCGAAACCCGCGGCTGCGGCAGTTACTAAAGTGTTGCGACATAGGTATACTGAAGCGTGGCTTACATGAAGGGAAGTTCCTTATGTCACGAGACAGATGCTATTTAATAAATTTCAGGTATCCTTAGAAGCCAACATGGTCATTAAAATTTATCTTCGTAATACTTTAATTATTTTTATACACATACAGACTGATGTGTGGTGGGAGCCCGAGAATATGGAACAAATGTGGAAGGCTTTTAATTCTCGGTGCTCGAAGAGATTATCCGCGATGCTTTCGGAAGCTCGAGCTGATGGAGAACAACCCAATTGGATCCCCGAGGCCGTTTGGATTGATTTGCTATGAAAGTGGTCCACCGAGGAGCACAAATTGAAATGCGAAGAAGCAAAAACCAGTCGAGAGTTGAACCAGGGAGCGTGCTTGCATTCAAGCAGATGTGTATCCACGAGCACGATTGCTAAGAAAATGGTAAGGTCATTCAATATAGTGTCGAGAAAATATTATACTTTAAGTTACAAAATATTATCCCATTGCAGCAGAAAGAGATGAGTAGACCACCTACTCAGGATGAAATATTTCTCCGAACTCATTAGAAGAAGAACAAATAATGGTTTCGAATTATGCTCGAGAGACATATGTATGTAAATTTGTGTGCCTTTATTTTTTCTAAATTGCAAGTTAATAGTTAATATTAAAACTTTGAAGTCGATCACCTACTCGTCGTTTATAGTTAATTATTTTTGCCGGTTCTTTGTTTTTTCTTTATATTTTAGGAGTCTTATAAAACAAAAGATGTTGATCACATTACACAAGCCACGCAGGAGGGGACCGCACCGTTGACCCCAAGACAACTTTGGACGGACCACGTCGGCGTGAAGAAGGGTCGCATTTACGGCCTCGGATCTTCTGTGAGTGCAACAGATATTGGATATGATCATAAATCTACTTCAGGTTCATCTCCAAGTGGTATGAAAGAAATTATGGATCAGATGAGGGATACGATTAGGGAAGAGATCAGAAAGGAGTTCGAAGAACGTGAACGTCGTAACAAGACTGAAATGAAGAAAATGATGCATGCCTTCATGCGTGGTGAATTGAACGATGACGACGACGCCGAGGTATATTATGTGCCATTGTTTGCAATTAAAAAAAACTATTACTTCATGCATTGCTATACATTGTTGAGAAATTAGAAGAGCTACTTATCTAGTGAGAATATTATTAGATATCAAAAGAAATAGCTAGTGCTTTTAAGTCAAGGGTATTTGTTTAATGGGTCTATTCAGTCCCCCCTTTTTACATGTTCAATAACCCTTTATTTGTTTATCCTAATTTCTCAAACATTCTCTTCTTTAATTAATACTCATGTGTAGAATGGATCTATTAAACCTTTCAACATTGGGCATGGCTATTAGTCATTTCTCTCGAGCAAATGATTTATTGGTTTGCCTAGCTGCTGCTACTTCTAATTGTAAGGTGAAAATGAGAATTTTTGAGAAGTATAAGAAGCTAACCAATTAAAAAATAATTGTGAACAAATTTGCACTGTACTTTCCCTTCAGCTGTTTCAATAGTAGGAAGAGCAAGTTAAAAGAGAATTTACTAGTGGTTCTTTCCCCTTTAACTACTTAGGAGCCCCAATATCTTATAAATCTCGCACAAAAGCTTCCTTATAGCATATGATAGAATTACTTTGATTAAAGCCTCTCTTTATGTTATCCTTGATTACTCCCTTAGTTCATCTGGACTTATTGCATCTATTGAGAAATTATGTAGATATGCATGGTGTACATATGATTAATTGGAACATTGCACAATTAGTATGAGAGGGGTCTTAGTATTCGAGATCTTACTTTATTATGGCGGGCTTTATTTGCTAAAAGAATTATGGAGATTTCAAATAACTCCTGTGATCTGTCTACTAAGCTTGCAATTGAAAAATATGATAGTCCCTATCCTTGGCATGACATTGCTTCTATGTTGAGGGGCACTTAAACCGGCTAGATGCTAGATGTTGGATTCTTTTTATTACAGGGTCTTCATATTATTAAAGTGGGCTTTATAAAATTGGTTGAAAAATGGTCTTTCTAGTCATGCTTTCAATGATCTTTGACTTTTAATGTTCCTCTGTGCTTCTTTTATGATTTCTGAAATCATTTTGAACTCGAAATAGATCTCTGAATTATTGATGGAATGTTTTCCTCCATGTTTAGTGTATTTAATTCTTTCGCTGCTTCTTCCTACGAGGATAATTGGATTTATCTATAATTTTATTAGTAAGCCTCTTGTGCTACCTAAGTTTGCAGGATAGGTCTAGATAGAAGAAAAATTGAACACCACGATCCTTTCCAAGATTTTACTCTTCAAATTAGAATTCATGTTTTTTTTTTGCATTTTCATATGGGTACTAACTTTCTCAAATCTCTATGTATTGTGCAGTGATGTTTGAATTATTTTGCGACCAAGACTTTAGAACTTGAGCAAGACTTCAATTATGTGACCAAGACTTCAAATTTTTTTGCATCTCTTCATCGTGACCAAGACTTCAATTTGTTTGGAATGGTGTTTGAATTATGTGATGTTTGGATAGAATTATTTGATGGTTATGTGATGTTTGGATAGTATTATTTGATGGTTATGTGATGTTTGGACTATATCTGTGATGGTAATTGATGTTGGTTGGAATGTATCTGTGTTGGTTATTGATGTTGTATTATCTGTTCTGACATTTAAAATTCAGCATTTTTTTATTTTTTTTGTTTCCGACGGTTCTGACCGTCGGAAATAGCTAAAAATTAGTTATCGACAACGGATTTTTTCGATACTTACCGACGGTTCTAACCGTCCGTGCAGTATTATCGACGGTCTTAGCCATCAAAAATCACCTGTGGAGTTGATGGGTAAAATCGTCGATATGAGTTTGTCGACAGTGTAACCCGTCGATACTATCGACGGTTAAAGCCGTCGATATGTATCGATGGTTAAAATCGTCGATAGTATCGACGTTTCAAGCTGCCGATAGATATCGACGGCACTAACCATCGATAGGATCGACGGTTCAAGCCGCCGTTAAATATCGACGGCATGAACCGTCGATACTATCGACGGTTAAACCGTCGATATATATCGGCGGTCATAACCGTCGATAGTATCGACGGTTCGTGCCGTCGAAACTCAACGTTCGACAGCCGCCTCCGCCAACTAGACCGTCTGCAATACCGATGGTTCGGAAAAAACCGTCGCAATTTGTTTGCGATGCCTCGTTTTCGCACGGACACTATCCGTCGAAAGAACCGTCAAAAAATGTTATTCCCGACGGATCTGGCCATTTTACAGACGGTTCGGACCGTTTGTAACAGGCAATTTTCTTGTAGTGCAAGCGAGGAAAAATTAAAAGATATCCTCCTTTGGTTCTTCTAGCATTTGTTTCAATAAATTTCTTTAAGCGATTGTGACCGACGTGGCGCTCCAAGCCCACGGTCTCGTGCTCCCGACCTCAAGAGATGTGTGGCGTGACGTACGTGCGGCTGCAGCCGCTTCGGAGCCCCGATATGTTCATGAAGTCGGGCGTCAGGGAGAGGTGGGTGCCAGTGAGGGAGGAGACAGTGAGCCTATTGGAAATCAAGTGCGCAAACCAAGGCCTCAACTGGTGCAGTCGCTGCCTCAACACTCTCTACTAGGTGATCTATCTCTGTTAGTGAATTTTTCCCTAGGTGAGAGGGAGGGAGGGGGCTACCGCCATGCTCCTCCACTTCGGCGCCAAAGAGGAGTCTTCAGTCCTTGAGCACGGTGACGGACAAAGGGAGAGGGGGTGCACCTCCTTTTTAAAATTTTATGTTATTTAAATATGTTTTATTTATTTTTTAAATATAAAATGTCATCTTAGTAAAATGCCTAACTATTCTTGGTCAAAATGGTAGTGGCCAAAACAAAACAATATCTAGAAGATAATATGGTTACAAAAGCAAAGTTGATTGATATAATTGGAAAAGAGGTTAAGACCGAAAAGTATTTAGTGAAATTTATTTATTTATTTATTTGTGTTGAGAGTATAGATCTAATTCCTTGGCTTCGTTTGGATGCATTAAGGTTGCTCATGGACAAGGTTTTGCAACTCATCATTTGCTCCAGATTGCTTAATTCAACAAAATTAGTCAATTCTTGATGGGATTCTTTGGATAAAGAATTTAAATATTTTAATAATAAGAACAAAGTGCACATAACATAATTGTTTTGGTGTTGTTCTTGCTATTAGCAAGAACCCAAATGCTCTTGCTTTTTTCTATTTGAGTGTGCCAACAGTGAATAAATTCTAGGAGTTTTTGGATGCAACCATGGAATTCTTGAATGAGAGCAAAAAGTTGTTGCTTTCACATTTTGTTAGCTCCAACATTTAATACAGGTGGGGCCCACTTAGGTGCCATTTGGATCAAGAATATCTCATAGATAATAATAAATTTTATTCAAAAGAATATAAATATTATTCTTTTGTATGTTTGATTTAAAAGGACTAAATTTTAAATATATAATATATTATTTTATAATTAAAATATTTTATTATAAATACTTGACATTTATTAGTATTATTATTATAAAAATAATAATATATGGCTAAATTATTAAAAAATAAAAAAAATGATTAAAAGGTGAAAATCATGAGAATAAACTTATTTATTGGTTTGGGGAATACAAATATTGAGATTTTGTGGATTAAAAGGGTGATATTTCAATTTTCAAAGTAGTTTCAACAAAATCGAGGTTTGATCGACTTATCTTTATTCCTCTACCCGTTTGGTGATATTCGACCGAATAAATATTTATTCCGAGATAACATTCATCCAAACGACCTCTTGAAGATAAAAAAGGTTTTACTCTCCTTCCAAATGGCTATTAGTCTCTTTGTTACAGTGGATTTGTAATGCCCCGAGACCCATGTGACTTTCACGTGCTCGGAGTCGTTCCAAAGATGCTACATAATTTTATATAAAATAATTTTATGAAAATTTAAACTATAAAATGCGAAAATAATAATAAGAAGTCTAACAATCTACGATGCCAACGGAGCTGGAACGTCCATAACTCCACAATGCAGCAAAGTAATAACTAATAAATAAATTTAGTAGGATACAATTCTATATTGTGTGCAACATCTCTGTACCACCTACATCACCATCCTCTATCATCATCTTGCCTGCATGAATCCTGATGCAAAGAAAAAGTCATGAGTATAAAAATACTCAATACATAGGATTTAATCATAACAATAGTCAATAATCAATAGTGCTCAATAAAATAAATAGTAATACGATACAATAATTAATAGAGTAATGGATGGATCAATAGGATTAGAACTCAATAAATCAATAAATCAATAAAGTCATAAATCAATAAGAGGACCAAGAAAGAGGTCAAAAGACCAATCAATATCAATTAGTAATTATCAATTATGCCTAATCACTATGACACTATCCAATTTAACAATTTTAATTTAATATCAATATCAATGGTCATTGACCAATAACAATCTCCATAATATTCAATGGGCGAAGGCAAATTCAGTTAATGTCAATATCCGAATGATCATGATTCAATTTAATTCCATTTTCATTCTATTCTATTCGATTCAATTCAATTTATTCCTTGGAGTTATCCAATACAATAAGGAACACTCGGTCAATTAAGAAAAATTTTATGTCTCTTTCATATAGGCTAATGAGGGATCAAGCCACGACAAACTGCCTTCTAGTAATAGTGCTAAACAATAATTCGTAATGGAAGAGTACTGTAGTTATCACAAGACAACTAAAAGATGACGTTACAAACCTCTAGATACACTATCTATAATCGGAGAAGACCCAACAATTTTCATCTTTTATTTTGTTTACCCTTAAGACCTATCTTTAACAATTTAATTTAGGTTAAACAAGAACTCAATCAGGAAAAAAATATTTGATCAATATTATGATGAATCGCATGATCATATGAAACAATAATATCAATAATTTCAAAATCAAATATAGAAGATATGATGAGGCCAAATCTATTAACAATATGAACATGAATTATCAGGAACCATGAACCATAATAGCTATTCAATTATCCATAAAAATATATTTTAAAATAAGTTTTCTGCCGTAGAACCCAGCCCACATCGAGTAGAACCCAAGGCATGTTCGAAATAGTCAAAAACCCCCTTGGCAGAGTGAAACCCCAGGCTGAATAGGGTGTAAACCCGGGTCGGGTTGGTCGATTCATGCCCGTGACTATCAATCGATCAAACATGGGTCGTGTTCAAAAAACACATACCGCGTTATCAAAAAACCCAAGCCATGCGGTCACTGACCCGGTCCGCCTACGATTTCAATGAATTATGCATCAATGTGGTTCGGGTTCAATAGAATTTGGTCGTGTCAGCCTCAGCCTAGGCCGTATTGACCAAAACTTGGGCCGGATTCCGTTGTCGGTAGAAAAATATATTCCAACACGATTTTTTGACCACCATAACTACATCATACGATATTCAAACGATGCACAATTTATATCAATAGATTCTCGATACAAAGGAGAAGAGAATATGATTCCATGTTAAGAAAAAATGATGACATAGGTATACTCTGTACGTATCTAAAGTTGACTAAAAAACTAATCGAAATCCCTTTGGTGCGCGAGTTATCCAAATGTCGAACTTTGGCCGGCTATATCTCTATGATGTGATCTTGAAACTCGTGTGTGTCATCTCAAACCTCTTCTCTTATGTCAGGCTTCAAAACAAGCCATTGGGTGCCCTCTTGAACATCTCAGTTTGCGTAAAAATGAAGGACAAAATGGAACTCCTGATGCAGAATTTCTATTTAATTTAAGAGTTTCTAACCATCATTTAATGCTTA
Organism: Pontederia crassipes; assembly: GCA_030549335.1. Taxonomy (NCBI): domain Eukaryota; kingdom Viridiplantae; phylum Streptophyta; class Magnoliopsida; order Commelinales; family Pontederiaceae; genus Pontederia; species Pontederia crassipes. Next base: position 1,569,544 of record JAUKPH010000017.1, read on the forward strand.
TTTATAAATGTAGTCTTAAGTTTTTACTTCTATTAAGCATTGAATTCTTTTACAATTAATCTCGTCCACTATCACTAATTAATCATCTCATGATTATTTAAATTTAATTAAATATGAATTTATTTAATAATACATAATTATGTCCATAATAATTTCACCTGTTCTCAAATTCCATCTTATCTTTTCAACTTCTCCTCTAATTTTCATCAATTTTAGAATTAAATAATTCCAAAAAATTAACTAATAATTTTCTAGATATCATTAATGAATAAAAATATTTATTTATTTAATAAAAATCGAGATCGTTATAGGATTGGCACTTTAAATTTAGGCCGAAGTCAGCTGCAAAATATGCCGAAGTCATTTTTAAAATAAATGCATCAAGAAATTGGGTCGTTTGGCACAAGAATATGGAGTGGAATATTTGCTTATTCCGTGAAATATGACCAAACAAGGAATAAATCCACATGTCATAAAAAATGATCTGTATCATATTCTGATTAACATCTTGAAATTATAAATCCATTTTAAAAATCATAAAAATCATTGCAAATATTTTTCAAAATGGAATAATCATATTTTTTTATTTGATGGAATATGTAACATCACGTAGATACGTTGTATTGTAATAGAATACATACAAAACTTTATTCTACGGTAAAAAAAATATTACGCCATGGAAAAACATCGGCATGGGGTAGCAGCAACGTGGGCCAGCACAGCAGAGGTGTGGGATCCGACTGCGTGGGGCAGCGGCGGCCTGAGGCGTCGGAGAGAGTCCGGATGCTATGGATGCGAGTGTCGCAGAGGCAGGGGCGGAACAGAGAGGACGAAGTCCTGCTTTAGCCCATGTCGAGCCTTCTAATACTGAAAGAATCGGTTCAACACAGAGACAAATGTCCAAGTAAAAAAGTTCTCCGTATATTTTTTTATTGTCACATAGACAAATGCAAACCTGATATTAATTTCTTTTTTTTTCTACTAGGATTATACGGACTATACTTTTTGTGCGAACAAAAGAGTTTTATATTAGGAACTGCATTCGGGCATAAATTTGATTTCCGACGAAAGAAGAATAAGCAGCAACAAAATTTTCCTTGGCAGACGGTGTGTATGCAAGTTCAATCTTCCCTGTTTCGGGGATCATATATTGTGCTTGAGATTTTCTTTTAGTAACAAAGTGCAGTAACTGAAAGGAGCCTGGACATTGCCAACAATTGCATCTTGACCTTTTCTTTTTTCTTTCGGATTAAGTAAACTTAAGGCTTTGAGAATTAGACGAAACGAAGCAATCGTAATTGCGAAAAAAAAATACGCTTAATATTACACAAACAAGTTAGTAAGAATCAGAGTACAAAACCATAAGGAGAAAACCATCTTGATTATTCGAGCGAAAGAAGGCCTAACCTTCTCCCATCAAATTAACGCAATTACACAGCCCTTTCAATACATTAATTATTAAGTTAATTACGACATGCCACATAATTTAACGCTTCATGTCTTGGTAGATCGGTGGTGCGGTTACCATCTGCCCCTGCCTCTCCATGTTCGCATGCCATCCTGCAAGCAATTGGACATCAAGTTTAATTTACATATCCATATCTACCAGGCCCTCGCAAACAACTATAAATACAACAACAATTAAGCCGAGATGCATGATTTCGACCAACTTATACATAATTAATATCATCTTATATACACAAAAACAAAGTTTATAATATCACTTACAGACAAACGTACGTACCTATGTTCATGTCGAAGCCGCGGCGCTTGAGCTCGCGGTGCATCTGGCAGAGGGAGCAGCACTCGCACCAGCAGTGGACGCAGCAGTCGGTGCAGGGCGCCTCGCGCAGGCCGTGCTGCTGCCGCAGCTTGGAGCGGTAGAAGCACGAGTAGAGGCACTGGCACCCCGTCACGCACAGTATCAGCGCGTACAGAGCTCCGCTTGCGCCGCACGCTGCCATGGACATAAGCACAAACACCCACTTAGCAAAACAGTTTCGGGTTATATCATATTCACAGGTTCTCTCTCTCTCTCTCTCTCATGAACACGTTAATCATAATTGCAAGAGGGATCGAGATCGAAAGGTACTCACAGGTGGATCCTCTGTCCACGATCTCGGCGATCTGGCCGAAGGTGATGCAGGGGCAGATGCAAGTGAGGCAGCCTGCAACATGCGCACATGCATACAAGCGTTAGTTTAGGCGTGGAGAGGTCATCGCGATCGGTGAGGAATTAATTGTAAGAATTAAGATGATCGAGAATCAAGATGTGCACGCAGTACGCACAGTTGCTGAGGTCGTCGCCGCAGTCGCAGAGTCCGGTCGACCATGGGCCTTGCGGCGTCTGGACCTGGAACGGCACCGTCGGTGCCTCGGCCATCGGATACCCGTTCATGGCCGGCGGCGGATACATTGCGTCTTGCTGCTTGGATGTTGCATACATGATCGCCGATCGACACGTACAGAAGGGAAAAAAAAAAACGCAGAGAGAGAAAGGTGGGATGAATAGTGGAGGATTGCCCTTTGACTGCCTTATAGGCTTATCCCCTCCAGTATACTTATAGCCAACTACCAACAATTAACAGTGGAGGATTAACGTAGATTAAAGTTAATCGCCTGCCCATAATTTAATAATATAGTCACCATTTTTCTCTATTTTGATGACGAAATAATAAAGTAGCTTCTTTGTGCCCATAATTAATTTCATAATTAATCGAACATGCATTCCAGGAAAGTTCCTGAGTTGAATTAATTGATCTACTCAACGGTTTAAAATGGTAAACGTGGCCGGTCCTACACCGCAGTAGCTTTATTAATTTCCAAAGTGATATTTTCTTAATTTATTATTAGTAAGTAGTCTATATAATAATAATAATAATAATAATAATAATATGATTTATTTAATGATCTGATTTAAGTGGTTGACGGGCTACGTAACTTTTTATAATTAATGCACGAGGAAGCACACGGTTTCCAATGCATCTGTCAGCAAGTCGTCGTGGACTTTGCCGTCGTCATCGTGATCATGGTCTCCGGTCTTCGCTGCTGCCATGGACTACGGCGTGTCAAAAGCGAGAAGAGTTATTTACCCCCCAAAAAAAAACACGACAAGAGTTTTCACCGACTTTTAACCCGAATCTCCCAATTGTGACCATTTTGGCCGGATGTTGAATTGGTGATAAGTGGATGGTAAATTTGATTCGATCCAATTTTTATTGGCTCAAATTAGATCGAATCGGCTCATTACCAAATTAGCCGACTAATTTTTTATTTAATAATATTTATTAAAGATTTTTAATTTTATTTAAGAAATCATAGATACAAAAAAACTTTTAATGTGTTTTGATTTTAAATCAATATAAATTTTATATTAAATCAAATAATTTGATTTTTTAAAAGAAAATGACGGGTCATTTGATACCGTGCAATAATAATAATAATAATAATAATAATAATAATAATAATAATAATAATAATAATAATAATAATAATATAAGTGTATGAATTGAATATTCATTAGATTGGCCCGGTTGTCAATCAGATTAAGTAAAATTACCGGGATGAGAAATGAGCATTAGTGAAATTATAATATGGTGTCAATTCCTGGAGGCGTCACTGTGAGCGTTGAATTAACGGTACGTTAATCCTAAATACCGACTGATTCGGATCAAAGGAAAATAGTCAAACAATATTATTCTTAGATATTATTGTCAAACACCGGCATCAAACTGTTAAAATGTAAAAATATTAAAATTTCATTATCATAGTGCAAGTTGCCAAAGTCGGGATGTAATATCCTCAAGGAAATAAATAAAATAAAAGGAAAATGAAATAGATAAAAGAATGTTAAAATTATTTAAAAGCCCATTAACCTATTAAACCTTTAACTACGGTATAAAAGATGAGTTATATGCCCTAAATGACTCACCTACTCTCACTTTTCTCTCTTCTCTCCAAGGCTGCCGAGCAACGCCCAAGAAGTTTTCCTTCCACTCAACCATCTCTCAGCTCTTCTCTCTCTCACGAACTTACACTCCCTCACATTACATTACGGCTGGAGCAACAAGGTAACACAAGATAGCTTCCCTCACTCATCCTCTCTCCTCCTCCCTATCATTTTCATGTTCTATTAAGATTCATGCTCTATTGCTAATCATGATTTGAATGCAAGGTGTTTCATGTATTATTATTATGCTTATTGTTCTATTACTAATCATGTTTAGAATTATGATGTTCATTATCACTTATGTTAGCTCAAAATGAATGGTCTAAAACTTATGTGCATTTATGAACTCGATTAGCATATTAAATATCTTCATGTGAAAATCCCGTGTAAATCATGATTAGAGTGTTAAGAATGTTATGAAATATCTCTCATGATGTTTAAAAGTCAATATGTGTTCAAAATAAGGATGTATGTAAGATTTGGAATGAAAACATGTAAAAATCGAGTGTCTGCCATCCAAGAATGAGCGACCGATTTCGTATCGGTCGACCGCTCTGGAGGGGCAAACACATTCTGTGATTAGCGGACATCCGAATGCTGTGATTCGGTCGTCCGACAGTCAGGAACTGGTCGACCGATATGTAGACGATCGTCCGATATATGGAGCCAAAATGTTTGAAACATTCTGTGATTAGCGGACGCTCGGGCACCTGATTTTGGTCGTTCGAAAAAGCCAAGTAGCGATCGACCGTTAACCCAGCGGTCATCCGATTTGAGTAGCAGATACATTATGTGATTAGCGGACGATTCGAAGCCCATTTCGGACGTCCGAAAAGACCAATAGCGGTCGACTGTTATTCCAGCGATCATCCGATTTAGAAGAGTCACATTCTGTGATTAGCGGATGAACCGAAGTCTATTTCGGTCATCCGAAAGGACCATAACGATCGACCGATAACCCTACCGGTTGACCGATACTCTTCCAATGGTCGACCGTTACCCAAAACGGTCGTCCGTTCTGGAAGCTGATTGGCTATGATTGAAAGTCCACATATAGTATGATTTGAAGTTTCCTATGACCTTAAATAGGTTTAAAAATATGCAACATGTGTTGAATGATTGTATGTATTGATGAACATGATTAAAAGACAAATTGATGAAGAAGTGACATTTTTGACTCGGGACCACTTGGTACCCAACCTAAGACCCCACCGACGGATAGGGAAAGACCTCATTGACGAATGAGGACAAAGACCTTACTTTTGGGAAAGGATAAAGACCTCACCTACGGGGAGAATAAAGAGCTCATCTACGGATGAGGATAAAGACCTCACATACGGGGAGGATGATTTATTAGCCACTACCCTTCTCAATTAACAAGATAAGAAAGTATCTAAGTAAAGATGAAAGACGAAAAGATGAATGATGAATGACTTGGGACATAAAGTAAAGATATTAAAGAAGTATGATGAAGTATGCACTTATAAGGATACTATGTAAATGTCCACTCGTCACATCGTATTATGACATGATGAAAGATGATAAAGCAAAGTAAGATATGACAAGATATGCATTAGCATAATAATAAGTTATGATATGCTTGACTTAAAGATTATCATGTTATATGTTATCTTGCCATGATGATATGCTCACATGCCATGTAGTATGCATAAGTAGCTCATAGCATGCATATGATTTATGTTCCACGATGATGATATGCATATGCTATGACATGTAAAGATTATGTTATAAGGTCATAGCATGCATGGACCTCAACATACTCTAATGGGAGAAATTCCATGCACCTCATGGATCCGTGCAAGTATGGATGGAGCTTAGGTTCGGCGGTGAGGGCCTCTTGACGAAGACGTTGCACATGGACGAGTCGGGCTACGGCCCACGTTACTTTACTTATGTTATGTCATTGATGAACTCTTGTAAGAGTCGGGCTACGAGTTATGTCATTTATGAGTCGGGCTACGGCTCAAAACGAGTTATGTTATGTTATGTTACTTTACTTTACTTATGTTATGTCATTTACGAGTCGGGCTACGGCTCAAAACACTAGTAAAAGGCGCGCGCTCGAATTTTCGCACCCCCGAAAAATTTTCACCTGAGTCTATTTTTTCGTTCCAATCATCTCACCTTGCATCAACATGCACGGAAGCGTAAAAAATTTCACAGCTTTTGACAGCATAAAAAATTTCGCCTCTTTTGATCTTCTTGGTTGAAAACACGAGTAAAAGGCGCTAAAAGACGCGCGCGCAAATTTTCGCACCCCTGGAAAATTTTCGCCCGATTTTTTTCGTCCCAATCATCTCACCATGTATCAACTTGCACGAAAGCGTCGAAAATTTCGCATTTTTTGACAGTGTAAAAAATTTTGTGTCTTTTGACCTTCCTCGCTAAAAATACGAATGAAAGGTGCGAAAAGGCGCGCGCGAATTTTTGCACCCCCGAAAAATTTTTGCCGAGTCCATTTTTTTCGTCCCAATCATCTCACCATGCTTCAACAAGTATGAAAGCGTCAAAAATTTCGCATCTTTTGACAGCGTCAAAAATTTCGCGTCTTTTGACCTTCTTGGCTGAAAATACGAGCAAAAGGCGTGCGCTCGAATTTTCACGCCCCCGAAAAATTTTTGTCCGAGTCTATTTTTTCGTCCCAATCCTCTCACCTTGTAACAACATGCACGAAAGCGTCGAAAATTTCACATATTTTGATAGCATAAAAAATTTCGTGTTTTTTGAGGTTGTTGGCTGAAAACATGAGTAAAAGGTGCGTGCGCGAATTTTTGCACCACTGAAAATTTTTGCCCGAGTTCATTTTTTTGTCCCAATCATCTCATCATGCATCAACATGCACGAAAGTGTCGAAAATTTCGCATCTTTTGACAGTGTAAAAAATTTTGTGTCTTTTGACCTTCCTCACTGAAAACACGAATGAAAGGTGTGAAAAGGCGCTTGCGAAATTTCACACCTCCGGAAAAATTTCGCCCGAGCCCATTTTTTCATCCCAATCATTTCACTATGCCTCAACATGCATGAAAGCGTCAAAAATTTTGCATCTTTTGACAGCGTAAAAAATTTCGCGTCTTTTGATGGATGAAAACATTAGTAAAAGGCGCACTCTCAAATTTTCGTACCCCCGAAAAATTTTCGCCCGAGTCCATTTTTTTATCCCAATCATCTCACCTTGCATCAACATGCATGAAAGCGTAAAACATTTTGCATCTTTTGACAGGATAAAAAATTTCACGTCTTTTTATCTTCTTATCTGAAAACACGAGTAAAAGGCGCTATAAGACACACGCGCAAATTTTCGCACGCCCGGAAATTTTTTGTCCGAGTCTATTTTTTTCGTCCCAATCATCTCACCATGCACGAAAGCGTCGAAAATTTTGTATTTTTTGACAGTGTAAAAAATTTCGTGTCTTTTGACCTTCCTCGCTGAAAATACGAATGAAAGGTGCAAAAAGGCGCGCCCAAATTTTTGCACATCCAAAAAATTTTCGTTCGAGTCCATTTTTTTCGTCCCAATCATCTCACCATGCATCAACATACATGAAAGTGTCGAAAATTTTGCATCTTTTGACAGCGTCAAAAATTTTGCGTCTTTTAATCTTCTTGACTGAAAACACTAGTAAAAGGCGCACACTCAAATTTTCGCACCCCCGAAAAATTTTCGCCCGAGTCCATTTTTTCGTCCCAATCATCTCACCATGCATCAATATGAATGAAAGCGTCGAAAATTTTGCATCTTTTAATAGCGTAAAAAATTTCGTGTCTTTTGACCTTCCTCGCTGAAAATAGTAATGAAAGGTACGAAAAGGCGCGCTGCGAATTTTTGCACCCCCGGAACATTTTCGTCCGAGTCCATTTTTTTCGTCCCAATTATCTCACCATGCATCGACATGCATGAAAGCGTAAAAAATTTCGCATCTTTTGACCTTCTTGGCTGAAAAAACTAGTAAAAGGTGCGCTCAAATTTTTGCACCCCAGAAAATTTTCGCCCGAGTCCTTTTTTCGTCCCAATCATCTCACCTTGCATCAACATGCACGAAAGCGTAGAAAATTTTGCATCTTTTAATAGCATAAAAAATTACGTGTCTTTTGACCTTCTTGGCTCAAAACACAAGTAAAAGGCGCGCACACGAATTTTCGCACCCCCGAAAAATTTTTGCCCGACTCCATTTTTTTCGTTCCAATCATCTCACCATGCATCAACATGCGCGAAAGCGTAGAAAATTTCACATCTTTTGACAGTATAAAAAATTTCGTGTCATTTAACCTTCCTCACTGAAAACACGAATGAAAGGTGAGAAAAGGAGCGCTCGAATTTTCGCACCCCCGGAAAATTTTCGTCCGAGTCAATTTTTTTCGTCCCAATCATCTCACCATGCATCAACATGAATGAAAGCGTAAAATTTTTTTGCATCTTTTGACAATGTCAAGAATTTCGCGTCTTTTGACCTTCTTGACTGAAAACACTAGTAAAAGGCGCATACTCAAATTTTCGCACCATCGGAAAATTTTCGCCCGACTCCATTTTTTCGTCCGAATCATCTCACGATGAATCAACATGCACGAAAGCGTAGAAAATTTCGCATCTTTTGTTAGTGTAAAAAATTTCATGACTTTTGACCTTCCTCGCTGAAAATAGTAATGAAAGTTACGAAAGGCGCACGCAAAGTTTCGCACCCTCGGAACATTTTCGTCCGAGTCCATTTTTTTCGTCCCAATCATCTCGCCATGCATCAACATGCATGAAAGCGTCGAAAATTTTGCATCTTTTGACAACGTCAAAATTTTGCGTCTTTTGACCTTCTTGGCTGAAAACACTAGTAAAAGGCGTGCACACGAATTTTCGCACCCCCGAAAAATTTTCGCCCGACTCCATTTTTTTCGTCCCAATCATCTCACCATGCATCAATATGCGCGAAAGCGTCGAAAATTTCACATCTTTTGACAGTGTAAAAACTTTCGTGTCTTTTAACCTTCCTCACTGAAAACCCGAATGAAAGGTGCGAAAAGGAGCGCAATCTTCGTACCCCAGGAAAATTTTCTCCCGAGTCCATTTTTTTCGTCCCAATCATTTCACCATGCATCAACATGAATGAAAGCGTCAAAATTTTTGAATCTTTTGATAGCGTCAAAAATTTTGCGTCTTTTGACCTTCTTGGCTGAAAACAGTAGTCAAAGGCGCGCGCTCAAATTTTTGCACCCCCGGAAAATTTTCGGCCGAGTCTATTTTTTCGTCCCAATAATCTCACCTTAAATCAACATGCACGAAAAGGCGCGCACGTGAATTTTCGCACCGCCAAAAAATTTCGTCCGAGTCCATTTTTTTCGTCCCTATATTCTCACCATGCATCAACATGCACGAAAGCGTCGAGAATTTTGCATCTATTGACAGTGTCAAAAATTTTGCGTCTTTTGACCTTCCTCACTGAAAACACGAATGAAAGGTGTGGAAAGGCGCGCGCGAATTTTTGCACCCTCGAAAAATTTGCGTCCGAGTTCATTTTTTTCATCTCAATCATCTCACCATGCATCAACATGAATAAAAGCGTAAAATATTTTGCATTTTTTGACAGCGTAAAAAATTTCGCATCTTTTGACCTTGACCGAAAACACTAGTAAAAGGCGCGCGCGCGAATGTTCGCACCCCGAAAAATTTTTGCCCGAGTCCATTTTTTCGTCCCAATCATCTCACCTTGCATCAACATGCATAAAAGCGTCGAAAATTTTACATCTTTTGACAGTGTAAAAAATTTCCTGTCTTTTGACCTTCTTGACTGAAAACACGAATGAAAGGTGCGAAAAGGCACGCGCAAATTTTCGCACCCCCGAAAAATTTTTGCCCGAGTCCATTTTTTCGTCCCAATCATCTCACCATGCATCAACCTGAATGAAAGCATAAAAGATTTAGCATCTTTTGACAGCATAAAAAATTTCGTGTCTTTTGACTTTCTTGGCTGAAAACACTAGTGAAAGGCGCGCGCTCTAATTTTCGCACCCCCGAAAAATATTCGCCCGAGTCTATTTTTTCATTCCAATCATCTCACCTTGCATCAACATGCACGAAAGAGTCGAAAATTTTGCATTTTTTGACAGCATAAAATTTTTTGTGTCTTTTGACTTTTCGGCTGAAAACACGAGTAAAAAGCGCTAAAAGGCACGTGTGTTAATTTTCGCACCCCCGGAAAATTTTCGCCGAAGTCCATTTTTTTCGTCCTAGTCATCTCACCATGCATCAACATGCACGAAAGCGTAAGAAATTTTCCCTCTTTTGACAGTGTAATAAATTTTGTGTGTTTTGACCTTCCTGGCTGAAAACGCGAATGAAAGGTGCGAAAAGGCGCGCGTGAATTTTCGCACCCCTAGAAAATTTTCGTCCGAGTCCATTTTTTTTGTCCGAATTATCTCACCATGCATCAACATGGATGAAAGCGTAAAAAATTTCGCGTCTTTTGACAGCGTAAAAAATTTCGCGTCTTTTGACCTTCTTGGCCGAAAACACTAGTAAAAGGCGCGCGCTCGAAGTTTCCCACCCCCAAAAAATTTTCGTCCGAACCCATTTTTCGTCCCAATCATCTCACCTTGCATTAATATGCACAAAAGCGTAAAAAATTTCGCATCTTTTGACAGCATAAAAAATTTTGCGTCTTTTGACCTTCTTGGCTGAAAACACGAGTAAAAGGTGCTAAAAGGCGCGCTCGAGAATTTTCGCACCACCGGAAAATTTTCGCCCGACTCTATTTTTTCGTCCGAATCATCTCACCATGAATCAACATGCACGAAAACGTCGAAAAGTTCGCATCTTTTGACAGTGTAAAAAATTTCATGTCTTTTGACCTTCCTCGCTCAAAACAGCAATGAAAGGTACGAAAAGGCACGCACGAATTTTTGCACCCCCGGAACATTTTCGCTCGAGTTCATTTTTTTTGTCCCAATCATCTCACCATGCATCAACATGCATGAAATGTCAAAAATTTCGCATCTTTTGACAACGTCAAAATTTCGCGTCTTTTGACCATCTTGGCTGAAAACACTAGTAAAAGGTGCGCTCGAATTTTTGCACCCCCGAAAATTTTTGCCCGAGTCCATTTTTTCGTTCCAATCATCTCACCATGCATCAACTTGAAGGAAAGCATAGAAAATTTCGCATCTTTTGACAGCGTCAAAAATTTCGCGTCTTTTGACTTTCTTGGCTGAAAACACTTGTAAAAGGCGCGCGCTCTAATTTTCGCACGCCCGAAAAATTTTCGCCCGAGTCCATTTTTTCGTCCCAATCATCTCACCTTGCATCAACATGCACGAAAGCGTCAAAAATTTCGCATCTTTTGACAGCATAAAAAATTTCGCATCTTTTGACCTTCTCGGCTGAAAACACGAGTAAAAGGCGTTAGAAGGCGCGCGTGTTAATTTTCGCACCCCCGAAAAATTTTCGCCGGAGTCCATTTTTTCGTCCTAGTCATCTCACCATGCATCAATAAGCACGAAAGCGTCGAAAATTTCGCATCTTTTGACAGTGTAATAAATTTTGTATGTTTTGACCTTCTTGGCTGAAAATGCGAATGAAAGGTGCGAAAAGGCGCGCGTAAATTTTCGCACCCCTAGAAAATTTTCGTCCGAGTTCATTTTTTTTTGTCCGAATCATGTCACCATGCATCAACATGCATGAAAGCGTAAAAAATTTTGCATCTTTTGACAGCGTAAAAAATTTCGCGTCTTTTGACCTTCTTGGCTGAAAACATTAGTAAAAGGCGCGCGCTCGAAGTTTCGCCCCCCCGAAAAATTTTTGCCCGAGCCTATTTTTTCGTCCCAATCATCTCACCTTGCATCAACAAGCACGAAAGTGAAAAAAATTTTGCATCTTTTGACAGCATAAAAAATTTCGCGTCTTTTGACCTTCTTGGCTGAAAACACTAGTAAATGGCAGTCGCTCGAATTTTCGCACCCCTGAAAAATTTTCGCCCGAGTCTATTTTTTCGTCTCAATCATCTCACATTAAATCAGCACGAAAAGGCACGCGCATGAATTTTCGCACCCACAAAAAATTTTAGTCCGAGTCCATTTTTTTCGTCCCAATCTTCTCACCATACATCAACATGCACGAAAGCGTCGAAAATTTTACATCTTTTGACAGTGTAAAAAATTTCGTGTCTTTTGACCTTCCTCACCGAACACACGAATGAAAGGTGCGGAAAGGCGCGCGCGAATTTTCGCACCCCCGAAAAATTTTCGCCAGGGTCCATTTTTTCGTCCCAATCATTTCACCATGCATCAACATGAATAAAAGAATGTCAAAAGATGCAAAATTTTTTATGCTGTCAAAAGATGCAAAAATTTCGACGCTTTCGTGCATGTTGATGCATGGTGAGAAATTGGGACGAAAAAAATGGACTCTGGCGAAAATTTTTCGGGGGCGCGAAAATTCGCTTGCGCGCCTTTTATTCGAGTTTTCAGCCAAGAAGGTCAAAAGACGCGAAATTTTTTATGTTGTCAAAAGATGCAAAAATTTTTACGCTTTCGTACATGTTGATGCAAGGTGAGATGATTGTGACGAAAAAAAAGGACTCGGGCAAAAATTTTCCGGGGGTGTGAAAATTCGAGCGTGCGCCTTTTACTAGTGTTTTCAGCCAAAAAGGTCAAAAGACGTGAAATTTTTGACGTTGTCAAAAGATGAGAAATTTTTTACGCTTTCATGCATCTTGATGCATGGTGAGATGATTGGGACGAAAAAATGGAGTCGGGAGAAAATTTTTCGGGGGTGCGAAAATTCGCGCGCGCCTTTTCACACCTTTCATTCGTATTTTCAGTCAGGAAGGTCAAAAGATACGAAACTTTTTACACTATCAAAAAATGTAAAATTTTCGACGTTTTCGTCCATGTTGATGCAAGGTGAGATGATTGGGATGAAAAAATGGACTCGGACGAAAATTTTTCGGGAGTGCGAAAATTCGAGTGCGCGCCTTTTACTAGTGTTTTCAGCCAAGAAGGTCAAAAGACGCGAAATTTTTGACGCTTTCATGCAGTTGAAGCATGGTGAGATGATTGGGAGAAAAAAATGGACTTGGGGGAAAATTTTCATAGGGTGCGAAAGTTCGAGCGCGCACCTTTTACTAGTGTTTTCCGCCAAGAAGGTCAAAAGACGTGAAATTATTGATACAATCAAAAGATGCAAAATTTTCGACGTTTCGTGCATGTTGAAGCATTGTGAGATGATTGGGACGAAAAAAATGGACTCTAGCAAAAATTTGGGACCGCGCCTTTTACTCGTGTTTTCAGCCAAGAAGGTCAAAAGATGCAAACATTTTTATGTTGTCAAAAGATGCAAAATTTTTGACACTTTCGTACATGCTGATGCAAGGTGAGATGATTGGGACAAAAAAATGGACTCGGGTAAAAATTTTTCGGGGTGCGAAAATTCGAGCGCGCGCCTTTTATTAGTGTTTTCATCCAAGAAGGTCAAAAGACGCGATATTTTTTACGAATTTTTTTACTCTTACATGCATGTTGATGCATGGTGAGATTATTGGGACGAAAAAATGGAATCGGAGGAAAATTTTCAGGGGGTGCGAAACTTTGGGCGCGCGCCTTTTACTAGTGTTTTAAGCTAAGAAGGTCAAAAGACGCGAATTTTTTGACGCTGTCAAAAGATGCAAATTTTTCGATGCTTTCATGCATGTTGATGCATGGTGAGATGATTGGGACGAAAAAAATGGACTCAAAATTTTTTCTAGGGTGCAAAAATTCTCGCGTGCCTTTTCGCACATTTCATTCATGTTTTCAGCGAGGAAGGTCAAAAGACACGAAATTTTTTACACTGTCAAAAGATGCGAAATTGTCGACGCTTTCGTGCATGTTGATGAATGGTGAGATGATTGAGACGAAAAAATGGACTCTGGCGAAAATTTTTCGGGGGAGCGAAAATTCTCGTGTGCGCCTTTTACTCATGTTTTTCGACGCAAATTTTTTTATGTTGTCAAAAGATGCAAAATTTTTTACGCTTTCGTGCATGTTGATGCAAGGTGAGATGATTGGGACGAAAAAATGGACTCGGGCGAAAATTTTCCGTAAAATTTTTATGATAAAATTTTAGCGCCGTTTACTCGTGTTTTCAGCCAAAAAGGTCAAAAGACGAAAAGATGGTGAGATGCATGGTAGAATTTCGCGTCTTTTACACGTGTTTTCATCCGAGAAGGTCAAAAGGCTGAAATTTTTGACGCTGTTAAAAAATGCAAAATTTTTCGTGCTTTCGTGGATGTTGATGCGTGGTGAGGTGATTGGGACGAAAAAATGAACTCGGGCGAAAATTTTCTGGGGGTGCGAAAATTCGCGCGCGCCTTTTCTTACCTTTCATTCGTGTTTTGAGCTTGGAAGGTCAAAAGACACAAAAATTTTTACACTATCAAAAGACGCCAAATTTTCGACGCTTTCGTGCATGTTGATGCATAGTGAGATGATTGGGACGAAAAAATTGGACACGGACGAAAATTTTTCGAGGGTCCGAAAATTCGCTGCGCGCGCCTTTTACTCGTGTTTTCAGCTAAGAAAGTCAAAAGACGCGAAATTTTTTACGCTTTCGTGCATGTTGATACAAGGTGAGATGATTGGGACGAAAAAATGGACTCGGGCGAAAATTTTTTGCGGGTGCAAAAATTTGAGAGCGTGCCTTTTACTAGTGTTTTCAGCCAAGAAGGTCAAAAGATGCGAATTTTTTATGCTGTCAAAAGATGCAAAAATTTTTACGCTTTCATGCATGTTGATGCAAGGTGAGATGATTGGGAAGAAAAAATGGACTTGGGAGAAAATTTTTCAGGGGTGCGAAAATTCGAGAGCGCGCCTTTTACTAGTGTTTTCAGACAAAAAGGTCAAAAGACGCAAAATTTTTTATGCTGTCAAAAGATGCGAAATTTTTGATACTTTCGTGCATCTTGATGCATGGTGAAATGATTGGGATGAAAAAAATGGACTCGGGCGAAAATTCTCCGAGGGTGGGAAAATTTGCGCGCGCGCATTTTAGCTCATTTTACTCGTGTTTTCAGCCAATAAGGTCAAAAGACGCGAATTTTTTTATGCTGTCAAAAGATGCGAAATTTTTTATGCTTTCGTGCATCTTGATGCAAGGTGAGATGACTGGGACGAAAACATGGACTCGGGCGAAAATTTTTCGGGGTTGCGAAATATTTTAACGCGCGCCGTTTACCAGTGTTTACAGCCAAGAAGGTCATAAGACGCGAAATCTTTGATGCTGTCAAAAGATGCAAAATTTTCGACGCTTTTGTGCATGTTGATGCTAGGTGAGATGATTTTGACGAAAAAATGGACTCGGATGAAAATTTTTCGGGGGTACGAAAATTCGAGTGCGCGCCTTTTACTAGTGTTTTCAGTCAAGAAGGTCAAAAGACACAAAATTTTTTACACTGTCAAAAGATGCAAAATTTTTATGCTTTTGTGCATGTTCATGCATGGTGAGATGATTGGAACGAAAAAATTGGACTCGGGCGAAAATTTTTCGGGCGTAAGAAAATTCGCGCGCATGCCTTTTAGCCCCTTTTACTCGTGTTTTCAATCAGGAAGGTCAAAAGACGCGAAATATTTTGACGATGTCAAAAGATGCAAAATTATCGACGCTTTGATGCATGGTGAGATGATTGGGACCCAAAAAATGGACTCGTGCGAAAATTTTTCGGAGGTGCAAAAAATTCGAGCGCGGCTTTTACTAGTGTTTTCAGTCAAGAAGGTCAAAAGATGTAAAATTTTTGACACTTTCGTGCGTGTTGATGCATGGTGAGATGATTGGGACGAAAAAAATAGACTCGAGCGAAAATTTTCAGGGGGTGCAAAAATTCGCGCGCGCCTTTTCGCACCTTTCATTCGTGTTTTCAAGCAGGAAGGTAAAAAAACACCAAATTTTCTATACTGTCAAAAGATGTAAAATTTTTTACGCTTTCATGCATGTTAATGCATGATGAGATGACTGGGACGAAAAAAATAGACTCGGGCGAAAATTTTTTGGGGGTGCGAAAATTCGAGCGCGCGCATTTTACTTGTGTTTTCAGCCAAGAAGGTCAAAGACGCGAAACTTTTGACGCTGTCAAAAGATGCGAAAGTTTTTATGCTTTCATGCATGTTGATGCATGGTGAGATGATTGGGACGAAAAAATGGACTCGAGCAAAAATTTTCCTAGGGTGCGAAAATTCGCGTGTGCCTTTTCGCACCTTTCATTTATGTTTTTAGCGAGGAAGGTCAAAAGACACGAAATTTTTTATACTGTCAAAAGATGCGAAATTTTCGACACTTTCGTGCATGTTAATGCATGGTGAAATGATTGGGATGAAAAAAATGGACTCGGCGAAAATTCTCCGAGGGTGTGAAAATTCACGCGCGCGCCTTTAAGCGCCTTTTACTCGTGTTTTCAATCAAGAAGGTCAAAAGATGCGAATTTTTTATGCTGTCAAATGATGCGAAATTTTTTACGCTTTAGTGCATCTTGATGCAAGGTGAGATGACTGGGACGAAAACATGGACTCGGGCGAAAATTTTTCGGGGGTGCTAAAATTTTTAGCACACGTCGTTTACCAGTGTTTACAGCCAAGAAGGTCATAAGACGCGAAATCTTTGATGCTGTCAAAAGATGCAAAATTTTCGATGCTTTCGTGCATGTTGATGCTAGGTGAGATGATTCTGACAAAAAAATGGACTCGGACGAAAATTTTTTGGGGGTACGAAAATTCGAGTGTGCGCCTTTTACTAGTGTTTTCAGCCAAGAAGGTCAAAAGACACGGAATTTTTTACACTGTCAAAAAATGCGAAATTTTTGACGCTTTTGTGCATGTTCATGCATGGTGAGATGATTGGGACGAAAAAATGGAATCGGGCAAAATTTTTCGGGCGTGCGAAAATTCGCGCGCGCGCCTTTTAGCCTCTTTTACTCGTGTTTTCAGTCAGGAAGGTCAAAAGACGCAAAATTTTTGACGATGTCAAAAGATGCAAAAATTATCGACGCTTTCATGCATGTTGATGCATGGTGAGATGATTGGGACCCAAAAAATGGACTCGGGCGAAACTTTTCTGGGGTGCAAAAATTCAAGCGCGGCTTTTACTAGTGTTTTCAGTCAAAAAGGTCAAAAGACACGAAATTTTCGACACTTTCGTGCATGTTGATGCATGGTGAGATGATTGGGACGAAAAAATGGACTCGAGCGAAAATTTTTCGGGGGTGCGAAAATTCGCACGCGCCTTTTCGCACCTTTCATTCGTGTTTTCAAGCAGGAAAGTAAAAAAACACGAAATTTTTTATACTGTCAAAAGATGCAAAATTTTTTACGCTTTCATGCATGTGAATGCATGGAGAGATGACTGGGACGAAAAAATGGATTCGTGCGAAAATTTTTTGGGCATGCGAAAATTCGTCCCACACCATTTAGTGCCTTTTACTCGAGTTTTCAACCAAGAAGGTCAAAAGACGCGAAATTTTTTATGCTGTGAAAAGATGCAAAATTTTCAATGCTTTCACGCATGTTCATGCAAGGTGAGATGATTGAGAAGAAAAAATGGACTCGGGCAAAAAATTTTCCGGGGGTGTGAAAATTCGAGCACGTGCCTTTTACTAGTGTTTTCAGCCAAGAAGGTCAAAAGACGCAAAATTTTTGGCGCTGTCAAAAGATGCGAATTTTTCGACGCTTTCATGCATGTTGATGCATGGTGAGAGATTGGGACGAAAAAATGGACTCGGGCAAAAATTTTCCGGGGGTGCGAAAATTCGCGCGCGCCTTTTCGCACCTTTCATTCGTATTTTCTGCAAAGAAGGTCAAAAGACAAGAAATTTTTTACCCTATCAAAAGACGTGAAATTTTTGACACATTCGTGCATGTTGATGCATGGTGAGATGATTGGGACGAAAAAATGGACTCGGGTGAAAATTTTTGGGGGGTGCAAAAATTCGCGCGCGCCTTTTCGCACCTTTCATTCGTGTTTTCAGCCAGGACGTTCAAAAGACACGAAATTTTTTACACTGTCAAAAGATGCGAAATTTTTGACGCTTTCGTACATGTTGATGCTTGGTGAGATGATTGGGACAAAAAAATGGACTCGGGCGAAAATTTTCATAGGGTGCGAAAATTCGATCGCGCGCCTTTTACTAGTGTTTTCAGCCAAGAAGGTCAAAAGACGCGAAATTATTGACACTATCAAAAGATGCAAAATTTTTTATGCTTTCATGTATGTTGATGCATGGTGAGATGATTGAGATGATTTTCGGGGATGTGAAAATTCGCGCCTGCGCCATTTAGCGCCTTTTACTAATATTTTCAGCCAAGAAGGTCAAAAGACGTGAAATTTTTTATGCTGTCAAAAGATGCGAAATTTTCGACGTTTATGTGCATGTTGATGCAAGGTGAGATGATTGGGAGGAAAAAATGGACTCGGGCTAAAATTTTTCGGGGGTGTAAAAATTCGAGCGCGCATCTTTTACTAGTATTTTCAGCCAAGAAGGTCAAAAGACGCGAAATTTTTTACGCTGTCTAAATATGCGAAATTTTCGATGCTTTCATGCATGTTGATGCATGGTGAGATGCTTGGGACGAAAAAATGGACTTGGGCAAAAATTTTCTGAGGGTGCGAAAGTTCGAGCGCGCGCCTTTTACTAGTGTTTTCAGCCAAGCAGGTCAAAAGACGCGAAATTTTTGACAATGTCAAAAGATGCAAAATTTTCAATGCTTTCATGTATGTTGATGCATGGTGAGATAATTGGGATGATAAAAATGGACTCGGGCGAAAATTTTCCAGGAGTGCAAAAATTTGTGCGCCCCTTTTCGCAACTTTCATTCGTGTTTTCAGCCAGAAAGGTCAAAAGACACGAAATTTTTTACAGTCAAAAGATGCAAAATTTTTGACGCTTTGGTGCATGTTGATGCATAGTGAGATGACTTGGATGAAAAAAATGGGCTCGGTCGAAAATTTTTTGGGGTTGCGAAATTCGCGCGCGTGCCTTTTAGAGTCTTTTACTCGTGTTTTCAGCCAAGAAGGTCAAAAGATGCGAAATTTTTTATGCTGTCAAAAGATACGAAATTTTTTACGCTTTCGTGCATGTTGTTGCAACGTGAGATGATTTGGACGAAAAAATGGACTCGGACGAAAATTTTCCTGGGGTGCGAAAATTTGAGCGCGCGCCTTTTCCTAGTGTTTTCAGCCAGGAAGGTCAAAAGACGCGAAATTTTTTACGTTGTCAAAAGATGCAAAATTTTCGATGCTTTCATGTATGTTGATGCATGGTGAGATGATTGGGACAACAAAAATAGACTCGGGCAAAAATTTTCCGCAGGTACAAAAATTCGCGCGCTCCATTTCGCACATTTCATTTGTGTTTTTAGCCATGAAGGTCAATGAACAACAAATTTTTTACACTGTCAAAAGATGCAAAATTTTTTACACTTTCGTGCATCTTGATGCTTGGTGAGATGATTGGGATGAAAAAATGGACTCGGGCGAAAATTTTCATAGGGTGCGAAAATTCGATCGCGCGCCTTTTACTAGTGTTTTCAGCTAAGAAGGTCAAAAGACGCGAAATTATTGACACTATCAAAAGATGTAAAATTTTCGATGCTTTCATGTATGTTGATGCATGGTGAGATGATTGAGATGATTTTCGGGGATGTGAAAATTCGCGCCCGCGCCATTTAGCGCCTTTTACTCATATTTTCAGCCAAGAAGGTCAAAAGACGCGAAATTTTTTATGCTGTCAAAAGATGTGAAATTTTTTATGCTTTCGTAAATGTTGATGCAAGGTGAGATGATTTTTCGCATCTTTTATTCGTGTTTTCATCGAAAAAGGTCAAAAGACACGAAATTTTTTACACCGTCAAAAGATGCAAAATTTTCGATGCTTTCGTGCATGTTGATGCATAGTGAGGTGATTTGGACGAAAAATTGGACTCGGGCAAAAATTTTTTGGGGGTACAAAAATTCGTGCGCACGCCTTGTAGCGCCTTTTACTCGTGTTTTCAGCCAAGAAGGTCAAAAGACGCGAAATTTTTTATGCTATCAAAAGATGGGAAATTTTTTACGCTTTCGTGCATGTTGATGCAAGGTTATATGACTGTGACGAAAACATGGACTCGGGTGAATTTTCGGGAGGTGCAAAAATTCGAGTGCGCGCCTTTTACTATTGTTTACGCTGTCAAAAGATGCAAAAGTTTCGACACTTTTATGCATGTTGATGCATGGTGAGATGATTGGGACGAAAAAAATGGAGTCGGGCGAAAATTTTTCTGGGATGCGAAAATTTGTGCGCGCCTTTTCGCACCTTTCATTCGTGTTTCCAGCGAGGAAGGTCAAAAGACACGAAATCCTTTACAATGTCAAAAGATGCGAAGTTTTCGACGCTTTTGAGCATGTTGATGCATGGTGAGATGATTCGGATAAAAAAATAGTCTCGGGCAAAAATTTTTCAGGGGTGCGAAATTTTACGCGCGTGCCTTTTGGGACGACATTTACTCGTGTTTTCAGCCAAGAAGGTCAAAAGACGCGAAATTTTTTAAGCTGTCAAAAGATGTGAAACTTTTTACACTTTCGTGCATGTTGACGCAAGGTGAGATGATTGGGACGAAAAAATGGACTCAGTCAAAAAGTTTTTGGGGTTGCCGAAATTCGCTCCCGCGCCTTTTCCCAGCTTTTAAGCGTGTTTTCAACCAAGAAGGTCAAAAGATGCAAAATTTTTTACGATGCCAAAAGAACCAAAATTTACGATGCTTTCGTGCAAGTTAATGCATGGTAAGATGATTGGGACCTAAAAATGGACTCAAGCGAAAGTTTTCCGTGGGTGCAAAAATTCGTGCGCGCCTTTTCGCACCTTTTATTCGTATTTTCATCCAAGAAGGTCAAAAGACACGAAATTTTTTACACTATCAAAAGATGCAAAATTTTTTTACGCTTTCGTGCATATTGATGCATTGTGAGATGATTGGAACGAAAAAATGGACTCGGAAGAAAATTTTTTGGGGGTGCAAAAATTCGCGCGCGCACCTTTTAGCGCCTTTTACCGGTGCTTTCAGCCAAGAATGTCAAAAGACGCAAAAAATTTTATGCTGTCAAAAGATGCAAATTTTTTTACGCTTTCGTGCATGTTGATGACTGTTGAGATGACTGGGACGAAAATATGGACTCGGGAGAAAATTTTCTGGGGGTGCGAAAATTCGAGCGCGCGTGTTTTACTAATGTTTTCAGCCATGAAGGTCAAAAGTCACGAAATGTTTGACGCTGTCAAAAGATGCGAAATTTTTTACGCTTTCGTACATGTTGATGCATGGTAAGATGATTGGGACCTAAAAATGGACTCAGGCGAAAGTTTTCTGTGGGTGCAAAAATTCGCGCGCGCCTTTCGCACCTTTTATTCGTATTTTCATCCAAGAAGGTCAAAAGATACGAAATTTTTTACACTATCAAAAGATGCATAATCTTTTACCTTTTGTGCATATTGATGCATTATGAGATGATTGGGACGAAAAAAATGGACTCGGGCAAAAATTTTCTTGGGGTGCAAAAATTCGCGCGCGCACCTTTTAGCGCATTTTACTCGTGTTTTCAGCCAAGAAGGTCAAAAGATGCAAAAAATTTTATGTTGTCAAAAGATGCCAAATTTTTTACGCTTTCGTGTATGTTGATGCTAGCTGAGATGACTTGGATGAAAATATGGACTCGGGCAAAAATTTTCTGGGGGTGCGAAAATTCGAGCGCGCGCCTTTTACTAATGTTTTCAGCCAAGAAGGTCAAAAGACGCGAAATCTTTGACACTGTCAAAAGTTGCAAAATTTTTGACGCTTTCGTATATGTTGATGCATGGTGAGATGATTGGGATGAAAAAATGGACTCAGACGAAAGTTTTTCGTGGGTGTGAAAATTTGCGCGTGCCTTTTCGCACCTTTTATTCATGTTTTCAGCCAAGAAGGTCAAAAGACACGAAATTTTTTACACTGTCAAAAGATGCGAAATTTTTTACGCTGTCGTGCATATTGATGCACGGTGAGATGATTGTGACGAAAAAATGGACTCGGCGAAAATTTTTGAGATAGCGAAAATTCACGTGCGCGCCTTTTACTCATATTTTCAGCCAAGAAGGTCAAAAGATGCAAAAATTTTTATAATGTCAAAAGATGCAAAATTTTCGACGCTTCCATGCATGTTGATGCAAGGTGAGATGATTGGGACGAAATAATGGACTCGGGCAAAAATTTTCCGGGGGGTGCAAAAATTCGAGCTCGCGCCTTTTACTACTGTTTTCAGCCAAGAAGGTCAAAAGACGTGAAATCTTTGACGTTATAAAAAGATGCAAAATTTTCGATGCTTTTGTACATGTTGATGCAAGGTGAGATGAATGGGACGAAAAAAATGGACGCGGGCGTAAATTTTCTGGGGGTGCCAAAATTCGCGCCCGCGCCTTTTCCTGGCTTTTACGCGTGTTTTCAACCAAGAAGGCCAAAAGATGCAAAATTTTCAATGCTTTCGTGCATGTTGAAGCATAGTGAGGTAATTGGGACGAAAAATTGGATTCGGGCAAAAAATTTTCGGGGGTACAAAAATTCGCGCGCGCGTCTTGTAGCTCCTTTTACTCTTGTTTTCAACCAAGAAGGTCAAAATACGCAAATTTTTTTATGCTGTCAAAAGATAAGAATTTTTTACGCTTTCATGCATGTCGATGCAAGATGAGATGACTGGGACGAAAACATGGACTTGGGTGAAAATTTTTCGGGGGGTGCGAAATTTGAGTGCGCGCATTTTACTAGTGTTTTCAGCCAAGAAGATCAAAAGATGCAAAATTTTTTACGTTATCAAAAGATGCAAAATTTTTGACGCTTTTATGCATGTTGATGCATAGTGAGATGATTGGGACGAAAAAAATGGACTCGGGCGAAATTTTTTATGCTGTCAAATGACGTGAAATTTTCGATGCTTTCATGCATGTTGATGCATGGTGAGATGATTGAGACGAAAAAAATGGACTCGGGCGAAAATTTTCCGGGGTTACAAAAATTTGCTTGCCCCTTTTTACACATTTCATTCGTGTTTTCAACGAGGAAGGTCAAAAGACAGAAATTTTTCACTATCAAAAAATGCGAAATTTTTGACGCTTTCTTGCACGTTGATGCATGGTGAGATGATTGAGACGAAAAAAATGGACTCGGGTGAAAATTTTTCGGGGGTGCCAAAATTCGCGCCCGCGCCTTTTCCCGGCTTTTGCGCGTGTTTTCAACCAAGAAGGCCAAAAGATTCAAAATTTTTGACGATGTCAAAGATCCGAAATTTATGACGATTTCGTGTAAGTTGATGCATGGTGAGATGATTGGGACGAAAAAATGGACTCAAGCGAAAGTTTTCGGTGGGTGCGAAAATTTGTGTGTGCCTTTTCGCACCTTTTATTCGTGTTTTCATCCAAAAAGGTCAAAAGACACGAATTTTTTTACACTATCAAAAGATGCCAAAATTTTTATGCTTTCATGCATGTTGATGCATGGTGAGATGATTGGGACAAAAAATTGGACTCGGAAGAAAATTTTCCGGGGGTGCAAAAATTCGCGCGCGCGTCTTGTAGCGCCTTTTACTCGTGTGTTTGAGCCAAGAAGGTCAAAAGACACGAAATTTTTTATGCTGTCAAAAGATGCGAAATTTTTTACGCTTTTGTACATGTTGATGCAAGGTGAAATGACTAGGACGAAAACATGGACTCGGGCGAAAATTTTTCGGGGGTGCGAAAATTCTAGCGAGTGCCTTTTACTAGTGTTTTCAGCCAAGAAGGTCAAAAGACGCGAAATTTTTTACGTTGTCAAAAGATGCAAAATTTTCATCACTTTCATGCATGTTGACGCATGGTGAGATGATTGGGACGAAAAAAATGGACTCGGGTGAAAATTTTTCGGGTATGCGAAAATTTGCGCGCGCCTTTTCGCACCTTTCATTCGTGTTTTTCAGCGAGGAAGGTCAATAGACACGAAATTTTTTACAATGTCAAAAGATGCGAAATTTTTGACGCTTTCGTGCACGTTGATGCATGGTAGGATGATTGAGATGAAAAAAATGGACTCGGGCGAAAATTTTTCCGGGGGTGCGAAAATTTACGCGCGCGCCTTTTGTCGACATTTATTCGTATTTTTAGCTAATAAGGTCAAAAGAAGTGAAATTTTTTATGCTGTCAAAAGATGCGAATTTTTTTACGCTTTCGTGCATGTTGATGCAAGGTGAGATGATTGGGACGAAAAAATGGACTGGGGCAAAAATTTTCCGGGGGTGCAAAAATTCGAGCGCGTGCCTTTTACTAGTGTTTTCAGCCAAGAAGGTCAAAAGATGCGAAATTTCTGACGCTGTCAAAAGATGCAAAATTTTTTACTCTTTCATGCATGTTGATGCAAGGTGAGATGATTGGGACAAAAAATGGACACGGGCGAAAATTTTTCGGGGTGCCAAAATTCGCGCCCGCGCCTTTTCCTGGCTTTTACGCGTGTTTTCAAACCAAGAAGGCCAAAAGATGCAAAATTTCTTACGATGTTAAAAGATCCAAAATTTACGACGCTTTCGTGCAAGTTGATGCATGGTGAGATGATTGGGACGAAAAAATGGTCTCAGGTGAAAGTTTTCCGTGGGTGCGAAAATTCGCGCGCGCCTTCTCTCACCTTTTATTCGTGTTTTCATCCAGAAAGCTCAGAAGACACAAAATTTTTTACACTGTCAAAAGATGTGAATTTTTTTACGCTTTCGTGGACAATGATGCATTGTGAGATGATTGAGACGAAAAAAATAGACTCGGGCGAAAATTTTCTGGGTGTACAAAAATTCGTGTGCGCACCTTTTACTCGAGTTTTCAGCTAAATTTTTTACCCTTTCGCGCATGTTGATGCAAGGTGAGATGATTAATACGAAAAAATGGACTCCGGCGAAAATTTTTCGGGGGTGCAAATGTTCGAGCGCACGCCTTTTACTAGTGTTTTCAGCCAAGAAGGTCAAAACACTCATAATTTTTTACGCTGTCAAAAGATGCAAAATATTTTACGCTTTCAAAAGATGCAAAATATTTTACGCGAATGTTGATGCATGGTGAGATGATTGGGACGAAAAAAATGGACTCGGGAGAAAATTTTCCGGGGGTACGAAAATTCGCGTTCACCTTTTAGCGTCTTTTACTCATTTTTCAGCCAAGAAGGTCAAAAGACGCGAAATTTTTTTTGCTGTCAATAGATGCGAAATTTTTGATGCTTCGTGCATGTTGATGCAAGGTGAGATGATTGGGATGAAAAAATAGACTCGGACGAAAATTTTTCGGGGGTGCAAAAATTCGAGCGCGCGCCTTTTACTAGTGTTTTCAGCCAAGAAGGTCAAAAGTCGTGGATTTTTTATGTTGTTAAAAGATGCAAAATTTTCGACGCTTTCGTGCATGTTGATGCAAGGTGAGATGATTGGGACAAAATTTTCGATGCTTTCGTGCATGAAAATTTCGCCCGAGTCCATTTTTTTGTCCCAATCATCTCACCATACATTAACATGCACGAAAGCGTCGATAATTTCGCATCTTTTGACAGTGTAAAAAATTTCGTATCTTTTGACCTTCCTTAGTGAAAACACGAATGAAAGGTGCGAAAAAGCGCACTCGAATTTTTACACCCCCGGAAAATTTTTGCCCGAGTCCATTTTTTTCGTCCCAATCATCTCCCCATTCATCAACATGCATGAAAGCGTCGAAAATTTCCCATCTTTTGACAGCGTCAAAAATTTCGCGTCTTCTGACCTTCTTGGCTGAAAATACTAGTAAAAGGCGCGCGCTCGAATTTTCGCGCCTCTGAAAAAAAATTTTCCCACGTCCATTTTTTTCGTCCCAATCATCTCACCATGCATCAACATGCATGAAAGCGTAAAAAATTTTGCATCTTTTGACAGCGTCAAAAATTTCACGTCTTTTGACCTTCTTAGCTGAAAACACTAGTAAAAGGTGTGTGCTCGATTTTTCGCACCCCCAGAAAATTTTTGTCCGTGTCTATTTTTCGTCCCAATCATCTCGCCTTGCATCAACTTGCACGAAAGCGTCAAAAATTTCGCATCTTTTGACAACATAAAAAATTTCGCGTCTTTTGACCTTCTTGGCTGAAAACACGAGTAAGAGACGGTAAAAGGCGCGTGCGCGAATTTTTGCACCCTCGGAAAAGTTTCTCCCGAGTCCATTTTTTTCGTCCCAATCATCTCACCATGCATCATCATGCACGAAAGCATCGAAAATTTTGCATCTTTTGACAGTGTAAAAAATTTCGTGTCTTTTGACCATCCTCACTGAAAACACGAATGAAAGGTGCGAAAAGGCGCATTCAAATTTTCGCACCCCCAAAAAATTTTTGCCCGAGTCCACTTATTTCGTTTCAATCATCTCACCATGCATCAACATGTTTGAAAGCGTCGAAAATTTCGCATCTTTTGACAGCGTAAAAAATTTTGCGTCTTTTGACCTTCTCGGCTGAAAACACTAGTAAAAGGCGCGCGCCGAAATTTTTGCACCCCCGAAAAATTTTCGTCCGAGTCCATTTTTTCGTCCCAATCATCACACCTTGCATCAACATGCACGTAAGCGTAAAAAATTTCGCATCTTTTGATAGTGTAAAAAATTTCGTGTCTTTTGACCTTCCTCGCAGAAAACACGAATGAAAGGTGCGAAAAGGCGCGCTCAAATTTTCGCACCCACGCAAAATTTTTGCCCGAGTCCATTTTTTCATCCCAAACATCTCACCATGCATCAACATACATGAAAGCGTCGAAAATTTCGCATCTTTTGATAGCGTCAAAATTTCGCGTCTTTTGACCTTCTTGGCTGAAAACACTAGTAAAAGGCGCGCGCTCGAATTTTCGCACCCCCAGAAAATTTTCGTCCGAGTCCATTTTTTCGTCCTAATAATCTTACCTTGCACCAACATGCACGAAACCGTCGAAAATTTTGCATCTTTTGACAGCATAAAAAATTTTGTTTCTTTTGATCTTCTTGGCTGAAAACATGAGTAAAAGGCGCGCGCATGAATTTTCGCACCCCCGAAAAATTTCTTCCGAGTCCATTTTTTTGTCCCAATCATCTCACCATACATCAACATGCACGAAAGCGTCGAAAATTTCTCATCTTTTGACAATGTAAAAAATTTCGTGTCTTTTGACCTTCCTCACTGAAAACACAAATGAAAGGTGTGAAAAGCGTGTGCGAAATTTTGCACCCCCGAAAAATTTTTGCCCGAGTCCATTTCTTTCATCCCAATCATCTCCCCATGCATCAACATGCATGAAAGTGTCGAAAATTTTCCATCTTTTGACAGCGTCAAAAATTTCGCATCTTTTGATCTTCTTGCCTGAAAACACTAGTAAAAGGCGCGCTTGAATTTTTGCACCCCTGAAAAATTTTCGCCCGATCCCATTTTTTCGTCACAATCATCTCATCTTGCATCAACATGCATGAAAGTGTCCAAAATTTTGCATCTTTTGACAGCATAAAAAATTTCACGTCTTTTGATCTTCTTGGCGGAAAACATGAGTAAAAGACGCTGAAAGGCGAGTGCGCGAATTTTCACACGTCCGGAAAATTTTTGCCCGAGTCCATTTTTTTCGTTCTAATCATCTCATCATGCATCAACATGCATGAAAGCGTAAAAAAATTTGCATCTTTTGACAGTGTAAAAAATTTCGTGTCTTTTGACCTTCCTCGCTAAAAACACGAATGAAAGGTGCGAAAAGGCGCGCGTGAATTTTCGCACCCCCGCAAAATTTTTGCCCGAGTCCATTTTTTCATCCCAATCATCTCACCATGCATCAACATGCATGAAAGCGTAAAAAATTTTGCATCTTTTGACAGCGTAAAAAATTTCGCGTCTTTTGACATTCTTGGCTGAAAATACTAGTAAAAGGCACGCGCTCAAATTTTCGCACCCCCGAAAAATTTTCCTCCGAGTCCATTGTTTCGTCCCAATCATCTCACCTTACTTCAACATGCATGAAAGCATCGAAAATTTTGCATCTTTTGACGGCATAATAAATTTCGCGTCTTTTGACCTTCTTGGCTGAAAACATGAGTAAAAGGCGTGTGCGAGAATTTTCGCACCCTCGAAAAATTTTCGCCCTAGTCCATTTGTTTCGTCCCAATCATCTCATCATGCATCAGCATGCACGAAAGCATTGAAAATTTCGCATCTTTTGACAGTGTAAAAAATTTTGTGTCTTTTGACCTTCCTCGCTGAAATGGAAGACTTCAACGAAAGGCTTGAGCAGGCTGACATGGAAGACGGGTGTTGCTGCATCTGAGGCGGGACCTCCAACTTGTAAACCACCTTGCCTACCTTCTTCATGATCTTGAAGGGGACCTCGTAACGCCTAACGAGGCCATTGTGCAGATTCTTCCCACTTAGCCGAAGATGTTGAAACAGTTCACCAGGACCAAGTCTCCGACTTCAAAGTTGACGTCCCGTCGGGCGGTGTTCGTCCACTTCTTCATGCGCTTCGATGTCTTGTGCAAACATGCTCTTGCCATGTCGTTCTTCTCATGCCATCCCCTCGCCACGCGGTGAGCGGCGGAGACTTTGCCACCATAAGAAGTGGAGACGGCCTGGGGCATCAGAGGTTGCTGCCCCGTCACTATATCAAAGGGACTCCGATTGGTCGACTCGCTTCATTGCAGGTTGTAGGAGAATTGCGCGATGTCGAGTAGCTTCGCCCAGTCCTTCTGATTGGCACTCACAGTGTTGCAAGTAGATCTCCAGGATATAATTCACCTTCTCAGTTTGACCGTCGATTTGAGGATGAAGTGATGTCGAGAAATGCAGGTTGGAACCCATCATCTTGAACAATTCCTTCCAGAAGTTGCCAATGAATCGCCCATCCCGATCGCTGACGATGCTTTGTGGTAGGCCCCAATACTTCACTACATGCTTCATGAATAACTACGCAGCTTCAGTAGTAGGATAACTTGTGGAGCCGACGGCAAAGATGGCATACTTGGAAAACCGATCAACGACCACCATGATGGTACCTGCCCCTTCGGACTCGGGCAGGCCTGTGATAAAGTCTATGGAGACATCTTTCCATGGATGCTCTGGGATAGGCAGGGGTTCCAAAAGTCCGCCGGCCGCTTGATTGAGATTTTTGTCTTGCTGGCAAACAAGGTAGGTCTTCACGAAAGCTTCAATGTCGTCCTCCATCCTTGGCCAGAAGTAGTTGTCTTCTATAAGTGCCAGTGTGCGGCGGATGCCCGGATGTCCAGCCCACTTGGAGTCATGGGACTCTTGTATGATAGTGCGCTGCAAGTTGTTGAAGAGTGGAACGTAGATGCGACGTTCCTTGGTGAAGATCAGCTCATCTTCCACCCAAAAGCGGCGTGTCTTGCCCTCCGTCGCTTGCTCAAATAAGTTCTTCGCCGTGGGATCTGACTCCAATCCCTTCTTGATCCTCTCGATGAGGTCGGCCTGAGAGGAGCTCATGGCCGTCAATTCCGCGCATCGACTGAGGGCGTCGGCGACGACATTTGTCTTGCCAGGCTTGTACTCCAGGATATAGTCGAACTCCGCCATAAAATCTTGCAATCTTGCTTGCTTCGGCAAGAGCTTCTTATGTGTCTCGAAGTAACTTATCGCGACATTGTCCGTCTTGATGTAAAATCGTGACCCCTGAAGGTAGTGCTGCCATATTCTAAGGCAGTGAATCACCGCGGTCATCTCCTTCTCCTGAACGGCGTAGCGCCGCTCCGTGTCATTGAGTTTGCGACTTTCGAACGCCACGGGATGCCCCTCCTGCATAAGAACTCCTCCAATGGCATAGTCAGAAGCATTTGTCTGTACCTCGTAGGACTTGGTGTGGTCTGGCAGGACGAGCACCGGTTCCTCCGTCATGGACCTCTTGAGGGTGTCGAACGCTTCCTAGCATATCGGCGTCCACTTCCACTTCACATTCTTTCGGAGGAGATTCGTCAAAGGGGTTGTCACATGTGAATACCTCATGACGAACCGCCTATAGTAATTTGTCAGGCCAAGAAACGAACGCATATCAGGAACCCGCCTGGGTGGCTCCCACTCCACGATGGCCCGAATCTTCGCGACATCCATCTTTAGCTTTCCACTTCAGACGACATGTCCCAAGAAGTGCACCTTCGATTGAGCGAAGACACTCTTCTCCCGCTTGACGTAGAGCTCATTTTGTCGCAACACCTCGAACACTTGAGGAACTCGTAGGAGCCATATCTTGTAACACACGTCATCTTCTGCACATCGTCTTCTGCGATCCGGACTTGCCAATAGCCCGAACGAAGATCCAACTTGGTAAACCATCTTGCACCACCAAGTTGGTCGAACAAGTCCGCCACCAAGGGGATGGAGTACTTGTTCTTCATCGAAAACTTGTTGAGCGCTCGGTAGTCGATGTACATTCGGAGGGAACCGTCGTGCTTCTTCTGGAAGAGAACCGGGGTGCCATATGGAGACTTTGAGGGTCGAACATATCCTGCATCCAATAGTTCGGTAAGTTGCTTACGGAGTTCTTCGAGTTCCGGAGGGGCGAGCTGATAGGGGACTCCATGTGGGGCTTTCGATCCTGGGACCAGATTGTCCACTTCACGCTTCGGCGGCAGCCGTTTTGGGAGTTCCGCGGGCATGACGTCCGCAAAGTCCTCAAGGGTTTCAAGGACTTTGGGAGGTGTTGGAGTGGAGGGCACCGGATCTTCCAAGATGGCGGTCGCCAAGAAGGTGTGCTCCTGTTTGTGCAACCACTTCGCCACTCGCATAGCGGAGAGGGTCTTCTGCTTGAGATATCCGCCTGACCTCACAGGGATGTTGTAAGGTCCCTTGGGGTCGAAGATGACCATCGAGTTGGTGAGCAGGATGACACATGCAGTGATGTGTCACAGAAAAGAGATGCCCGCCACCACTTTGTAGCCATCCACTGGTGCCACCGTCACGTCGAAGCTTCCCGACCACTTGCCAATGCGAACCTTCACTCCAAGAGAAATTCCTGTGGTCGAGATAGACTTCGCGTTCACCACTTCTGACACGAACAACTCCGATGCTCCCGTGTCGATGAGGGCGTTGAAGACTTGCCCGTTCAACTCGATGTCCGCATAAGGTCGAGCAGCCGTTGAAGGACCATTCGAGGCGTTGATGGCGCTGAGGACATGCATCGAACTGAGACACTCCTCCTTCTTCTCCTTCTCGTCGGGGCAATACATTGCGTTGACTGTCGCCTTTTACGGACAATCTCTTGTCCAATGTGGACCCTTGCAAATATAGCAAGGCTTTGGCGGCTTTCCGTCCCTCTTGAATCTTTCATTGTTCGGCTTCTTATCTTGATGTCCCTTGCCTTTGTCTTGATGGGGTGCCTTGCCTCCTTGCAACTTGGACTTCTCTCCCCTACCATTGCCCTTGCCCGAGGGCTTTGGTGGTGGAGCGCTCGCTTTGTTGTACTCCACGAGCGACTCAGCAGCGGCGACTAGCGAGCGGAGGTTGGGGCAATCTCGTCGCTCCAACTCCGTCCTAACCCATGTATTCAAATCCTTCATGAAGATCGTCACCAACGTGTCTTCGTCCACTTGGGAATTCTGTAGGCGGAGCTCGGTGAACTCTTTCACGTACTCCTTCAATGTAACCTTCTGGCAAATGTTGAACAATGCAATCTTGGCCTCCAGTCCCGACTTGATTGGGCAGAAGTAATTGGTAAGCTGCCTCTTGAATTCGTCTCACTTCTCAATGGGATCAACGATGCCATGCTCCACGTCGTCGCAATGACACCGCCACCACAGGCTCGGTGCATCTTGCAAGTAGAAGGATGCGGTCTTCACCATCCTCGCTTCAGTCATCACGTCCAAGGACTTCATGTACCTTCGAACGTTCCACAGGAAGTCATTGATCTCCTTTGCCGACCTCTCGCCTTTGTAAGGTTGCGGCTTCGGTACCTCAATCCTTGCCTCATGCGGGGTGGGACCTCGGGGCGCCGCCCATCTCCATACCGTCGCTTGAGTTCTTCCCGCATGGTCTTGAACTCTTGGTCCATCTCGAACCGCATATTTGAGAGACCATTATCCAAGGTCTCCCCCATGTCCATGATCGTCGCCTCCATGGACTCCAGCCGCGTATACAATGGCGCCATTTCGTCCCGCACCATTGTGAGATCCACGGTCTTCTCCAACTTCCGCTCATGCGTTGTGAGTTGGTCTTGCATCTCGCCCTAGTCAAATTGGAATTGGCCGAGGCGTTGCTCGAAGGCGGACATGGCATCCTTCGAGCGGGCGCGCCCTCGCTCCTGGCGGACCTTCTCCGGTGTGACGGGTTCATGTGTCATCTCCGAGTTCGACAATATTTCCCCTTGATCGTCGAACGCCAACTTGAGCAGTCCCAAAAATTTTGCTATGATACCAACTTGTCAAGGGGTCATTTTTCGCTCGACCGACCCGTGCGGCGCTTAGACGTGCCCAACATCTAGGCAAGCTCTTTTGATCACTTTGCAGAAGCTTGCTTATGCCACTTTTTGCATACCACAATTTTTGGGACGCACGGTCCCGAGCGGATACTTTTTCGGTGGAGGCGTTTGTGAACAAACGGGCACCTCGACATAACGCTTGATCGCTTGAGACACTTTGGGACGCTCTTTTGTGGGTTGCCACCCTACGCTTGAGGCATGATGCTAGATTTAGGGAAGTTTGAAATCTTTGTTAAATAAATAGCAATGATTACAACGCTTCGGAGGAGCACTAGCGGGTCTCCCCTACTATACCACCGTTTCGGATGGTAGGTTTGCGACGTGTGGTGTGGAGGATCGGGGTGCACTTTTTTGAAGTGCAAATTACAAAACTGCCACCACCACACTTAAAAAATAAACTAAGTATAAAAGTGGGTAGAAAAGGAAAATACATGGTAAGATAACTCGACGTGCCCCGGGAAGAAGCCCTCGGGACACGCACGGGAATTTTCGCCCCCCAAAAAATTTTTGCCCGAGTCCTTTTTTTCGTCCCAATCATCTCACCATGCATCAACATGCACGAAATGGTAAAAAATTTTGCATCTTTTGACAGTGTAAAAAATTTCATGTCTTTTGACCTTCCTCGCTGAAAACACGCATGAAAGGTGCGAAAAGGCACGCGCGAATTTTAGCACTCTCGGAAAATTTTCACCCGAGTCCAATTTTTTCGTCCCAATCATCTCACCATGCATCAACATGCATGAAAGCATCGATAATTTCACATCTTTTGATAGAGTCAAAACTTTCGCGTCTTTTGACCTTCTTGCCTGAAAACACTAGTAAAAGGCGTGCGCTGGAATTTTCGCACCCCTGGAAAATTTTCGCACCACTAGAAAATATTCAGCCAAGTCGATTTTTTCATCCCAATCATCTCAACTTGCATCAACTTGCACGAAATCATCAAAAATTTTGCGTCTTTTGACAGCATAAAAAATTTTGCATCTTTTGACCTTCTTTGCTAAAAATACGAGTCAAAGGCGCTAAAAGGCATGCGCGCGAATTTTCGCACCATCGAAAAATTTTCGCCTAAGTCCATTTTTTTCGCCCCAATCATCTCACCATGCATCAACATCCACGTAAGTGTCAAAAATTTTGCATCTTTAGATAGTGTAAAAAATTTCGTGTCTTTTGACCTTCTTCGCTGAAAACACGAATGAAAGGTGCAAAAAGACGCGTGCGAATTTTCGCACCCCCGAAAAATTTTTCCCCGAGTCCATTTTTTCGTCCCAATCATCTCAACATGCATCAACATGTATGAAAGCGTCGAAAATTTTGAATCTTTTGTGGGCGTCTAAAATTTTGCGTCTTTTGTCCTTCTTAGCTGAAAACACTAGTAAAAGGCGCGCGGTCGAATTTTCGCACCCCCGAAAAATATTCGCCCGACTCCATTTTTTCGTCACAATCATCTCACGTTGCATCAACATGCAAGAAAGCGTCAAAGATATCGCATCTTTTGACAGCATAAAAAATTTCGCTTTTTTTGACCTTCTTGGCTGAAAACTAGAATGAAAGTGCGAAAAGGCGCGCGCAAATTTTCGCACCCACGCAAAATTTTCGCCCGAGTCCATTTTTTTCGTACCAAACATCTTACCATGCATCAACATGCACGAAAGCGCCAAAAATTTTGTATCTTTTCACAGCGTCAAAAATTGCGCGTCTTTTGA
Source organism: Pontederia crassipes (assembly GCA_030549335.1). Taxonomy (NCBI): domain Eukaryota; kingdom Viridiplantae; phylum Streptophyta; class Magnoliopsida; order Commelinales; family Pontederiaceae; genus Pontederia; species Pontederia crassipes. The sequence continues at coordinate 1,603,667 of JAUKPH010000017.1, forward strand.
CCTTATTGGCTGAAAACACTAGTAAAAGGCGCGCGCTCGAATTTTCGCACCCCCGAAAAATTTTCACCCGCATTTTTTTCCTCCCAATCATCTCACCATGCATCAATATGAACGAAAGCGTCTAAAATTTTGCATCTTTTGACAGTGTAAAAAATTTCATATCTTTTGACCTTCTTGACTAAAAACACGAATAATAGATGGCGCGCCTTTTCGCACCCCCAGAAAATTTTTGCCCGAGTCCATTTTTTTCGTCCCAATCATCTCACCATGCATTAACATGGATGAAAGCGTAAAAAATTTTGCATCTTTTGACAGCATCTAAAATTTTGCGTCTTTTGTCCTTCTTAGCTGAAAACAGTAGTAAAAGGCGCGCGGTCGAATTTTCGCACCCCCGAAAAATATTCGCCCGACTCCATTTTTTCGTCCTAATCATCTCACGTTGCATCAGCATGCAAGAAAGTGTCGAAAATATCGCATCTTTTGAGAGCATAAAAAATTTCGCTTCTTTTGACCTTCTTGGCTAAAAACACGAGTAAAATGCGCCAAAAGGCGCGCGTGCAAATTTTTGAACCCGCGGAAAATTTTTGTCCGAGTCCATTTTTTTATACCGAGCATCTCACCTTGCATCAACATGCACGAAAGCATCAAAAATTTTGTATCTTTTGATAGCGTCAAAAATTTCGCATCTTTTGACCTTCTTGGCTGAAAAAACTAGTAAAAGGCGCGCGTTCAAATTTTCGCACCCCCGAAAAATTTTCGTCCGAGTCCATTTTTTTCCTCCCAATCATCTCACCATGCATCAATATGAACGAAAATGTCTAAAATTTTGCATCTTTGACAGTGTAAAAAATTTCGTGTCTTTTGACCTTCTTGACTAAAAATACGAATAATAGGTGGCGCGCCTTTTTGCACCCCCAGAAAATTTTCGCCCGAGTCCATTTTTCGTCTCAATCATCTCACCATGCATCAACATGGATGAAAGCGTAAAACAATTTGCATCTTTTGACAGCATCAAAAATTTCGTGTCGTTTGACCTTCTTGGCCGAAAATACTAATAAAAGGCGCGCGCTCGAATTTTCGCACCTCCGAAAAATTTTCGACCGAGTCCATTTGTTTCGTCCCAATCATCTCACCTTGCATTAAAATGCACGAAAGCGGCGAAAATTTCTCATCTTTTGACAGCATAAAAAATTTCGTATCTTTTGACCTTCTTAGCTGAACATATTAGTAAAAGGTGCGCGCTCGAATTTTCGCACCCCCGAAAAATTTTCGCTAGAGTGCATTTTTTCGTCCCAATCATCTCACCTAGCATCAACATGCACGAAAGCGTAAAAAATTTTGCATCTTTTGACATCATCAAAAAATTTGCGTCGTTTGACCTTCTTGGCTGAAAACACTAGTAAAAGGCGTGCGCTCGAATTTTCGCACCCCTGGAAAATTTTTGCCCGAATCCATTTTTTTATCCCAATCATCTCACCTTTGCATCAACATGCACGAAAGTATCGAAAATTTCACATCTTTCGACAGGATAAAATATTTCACATCTTTTGACCTTCTTGGCTGAAAACACGAGTCAAAGGCGCTGAAAGGCGCGCGCAGGAATTTTTGCACCCCCGGATAATTTTTGCTCCAATCCATTTTTTTCGTCCCAATCATCTCACCATGCATCAACATGCATGAAAGCATCGAAAATTTTGCATCTTTTGACAGTGTAAAAAAATTCATGTCTTTTGACCTTCTTCGCTGAAAACACGAATGAAAAGTGAGAAAAGGCGCGCTCGAATTTTCGCACCCTCGAAAATTTTTCACCCGAGTCCATTTTTTTCATCCCAATCATCTCACCATGCATCAACATGCACGAAAGGGTCGAAAATTTTGCATCTTTTGACAGCATAAAAATTTTTGAATCTTTTGACCTTCTTGGTCGAAAACATGAGTAAAAGTCGCGCGCTCGAAATTTTGCACCACCGAAAAATTTTTGCCCAAGTCCATTTTTTTCATCCCAATCATCTCACCTTGCATCAACTTACATGAAAGTGTCAAAAATTTTGCATCATTTCACAGCATTAAAAATTTTGCGTCTTTTGACCTTCTTGGCTGAAAACACGAGTAAAGAGAACTAAAAGGCACGCGCGTGAATTTTCGCACCCCCGAAAAATTTTCACCCGAGTTCATTTTTTTCGTCCCAATCATCTCATCATGCATCAACATGCACGAAAGCGTAAAAAATTCGCATCTTTTGACCTTCTTGACTGAAAACACGAATAAAAAGTGTGAAAAGGCGTGTGTGAATTTTTGCACCCACGAAAAACTTTCGCCTTAGTATATTTTTCGTCCCAATTATCTCACCATAGATCAACATGCACGAAAGCGTCGTAAATTTCGGATCTTTTGACATCATAAAAAATTTCTCATCTTTTGCCCTTCTTGGTTGAAAACACGCATAAAAGACAGGAAAAGGCGCGGGCGCAAATTTTGGCACCCCAGAAAAATTTTCATCGGAGTCCATTTTTTCGTCTCAATCATCTCACCATGCATCAACATGCACGAAAGTGTCGAAGATTTCGCATCTTTTCACAGTGTAAAAAATTTTGCGTCTTTTGACCACCTTGGCTGAAAACACTAGTATATGGCGCGCGCTCGAATTTTTGCACCCCGGAAAATTTTCGCCCAAGTTTATTTTTTCGTCCCAATCATCTCTCATTGCATCAACATGCACGAAAGCGTCAAAAAATTTGTATCTTTTAACCTTCTTGGCTGAATACACGAGTAAAAGGCCCTAAAAGGCGCGTTCGAATTTTCGCACCCCCGAAAAATTTTCGTCCGAGTCCATTTTTTCGTCCCAATCATCTCACCATGCATCAACATGCATGAAAGCGTCGAAGATTTTGCATCTTTTGACAGCATAAAAAATTTCACGTCTTTTGAACTTCTTAGCTTAAAACACTAGTATAAGGTGCGAGCTCGAATTTTCGCACCCATGGAAAATTTTCGCCCGAGTCCATTTTTCGTCCCAATCATCTCACCATGCATCAACATGCATGCAAGCGTTAAAAATTTTGCATCTTTTGACAGCGTCAAAAATTTTGCGTCTTTTGTCCTTCTTGACTGAAAGCACTGGTAAAAGGCGCGCCCTCAAATTTTCGCACCCCAGGAAAATTTTCGTTCGAGTCCATTTTTTCGTCCCAATCATCTCACCTTGCATCAACATGCATAAAAGCGTCGAAAATTTCGTATCATTTGATAGCATAAAAAATTCGCGTCTTTTGACCTTCTTGGCTAAAAACACTAGTAAAAGGCGAGTGCTCGAATTTTGGCACCACTGGAAAATTTTCGCCCGAGTCCATTTCTTCGTCCCAATCATCTCACCTTGTATCAACTTGCACGAAAGCGTCGAAGATTTTTGCATCTTTTGACAGCGTAAAAAATTTCACATCTTTTGACCTTCTTGGCTTAAAACACTAGTATAAGGCGCACGCTTGAATTTTCGCACCCACGGAAAATTTTCGCCCGAGTCCATTTTTTCGTCCCAATCCTCTCACCATGCATCAACATGCACGCAAGCGTCGAAAATTTCGCATCTTCTAACAGCGTAAAAAATTTCGCGTCTTTTGACCTTCTAGACTGAAAACACTAGTAAAAGGCGCGCCCTCAAATTTTCGCACCATCGGAAAACTTTCGCTCGAGTCCATTTTTTCGTCCCAATCATCTCACCTTGCATCAATATGCACGAAAGCGTCGAAAATTTCGTATCTTTTGACAGCATAAAAAATTCGCGTCTTTTGACCTTCTTGGCTAAAAACACTAGTAAAAGGCGCGCGCTCGAATTTTGGCACCACCGAAAAATTTTTGCCCGAGTCCATTTCTTCGTCCCAATCATCTCACCTTGCATCAACTTGCACGAAACATAAAAAATTTTGCATCTTTTGACAGCATAAAAAATTTCGCATCTTTTGACCTTCTTGACTGAAAATATAAGTAAACGTCGCGCGCGCGAATTTTCGCACCCTCAAAAAAATTTCACCCGACTCCATTATTTTCGTCCCAATCATCTCACCATTCATCAACATGCACGAAAGCATCGAAATTTTCGCATTTCTTGATAGCATAAAAAATTTCGCGTCTTTTGACCTTCTTGACTGAAAACACTAGTAAAAAGCGCGCGCTCGAATTTTGGCACCACCGGAAAATTTTTGCATGAGTCCATTTTTTCATCCCAATCATCTCACGTTTCATCAACATGCACGAAAGCGTCAAAAATTTCGCATCTTTGACCTTCTTGGCTCAAAACAAGAGTAAAAGGCGTTGAATGGCGTGCACGCGAATTTTTGCACCCCCAAAAAATTTTTGCCCAAGTCTATTTTTTTCGTCCCAATCATCGCACCATGCATCAACATGCACGAAAGCATAAAAGAATTCGCATCTTTTGACAGTGTAAAAAATTTTGTGTCTTTTGATCTTCGTGGCTGAAAACACGAATAAAAGGTGCGAAAAGGCGCGCGCGAATTTTTGCACCCACGAAATATTTTCGCCTGGGTCCATTTTTTCGTCCCAATCATCTCACCATGCATCAAAATGCACGAAAGCGTCGTAAATTTTGGATCTTTTGACATCGTCAAAAATTTCGCATTATTTGGCTTTCTTGGTTGAAAACACGCGTAAAAGGCGGGAAAAGGCGCGGGCTCGAATTTTGGCACCCCCGAAAAATCTTCGCCCGAATCCATTTTTCGCCCCAATCATCTCACCATGCATCAACATGCACGAAAGCATCGAAGATTTTGCATCTTTTGACAACGTAAAAATTTTTGCGTCATTTGACCTTCTTGGCTGAAAACACTAGTATATGGCGCGCGCTCGAATTTTCGCACCCAAAGAAAATTTTCGCCCGAGTCTATTTTTTTATCCCAATCATCTCACCATGCATCAACATGCATGCATGCGTAAAAAATTTTGCATCTTTTGATAGCGTTAAAAATTTCGCATCTTTTGACTTTCTTGGGTGAAAACACTAGTAAAAGGTGCGCGCTCGAATTTGGACACTCCCGAAAAATTTTCACCCAAGTCCCTTTTTTCGTCCCAATCATCACTCATTGCATCAACGTGCACGAAAGTGTAAAAAATTTTGGATCTTTTGACAGAATAAAAAATTACGCGTCTTTTGACCTTCTTGGTTCAAAACACGAGTAAAAGACGGTAAAAGGCGCGCGCGCAAATTTTCGCACCCCCGGAAAAATTTTGTCCGAGTCCATTTTTTCAACCCAATCATCTCACCATGCATAAACATGCACGAAAGTATAAAAAATTTTACATCTTTTGACACTGTAAAAAATTTTGTGTCTTTTGACCTTCTAGGCGGAAAACACGAATAAAAGGTGCGAAAAGGCGCGCGCGTATTTTCGCACCAACGAAAAATTTTCGCCTGGGTCCATTTTTTCGTCCCAATCATCTCACCATGCATCAACATGCACGAAAGCGTCTTATATTTTGGATCTTTTGACATTATAAAAAATTTCGCATCTTTTGGCCTTTTTGGTTGAAAACACGCGTAAAAGGCGGGAAAAGGCGCTGGCTCGAATTTTGGCACCTCCGAAAAATTTTCGCCCGAGACCATTTTTTCGTCGCAATCATCTCACCATGTATGAACATGCACGAAAGGATCGAAGATTTTGCATCTTTTGTCAGCATAAAAAATTTCGCGTCTTTTGACCTTCTTGGCTGAAAACACTAGTAAAAGGCGCGTGCTCGAATTTTTGCACCACCGAAAAATTTTTGCCCGAGTCCATTTTTTTGTCCCAATCATCTCACATTGCATCAACATGCACGAAAGCGTAAAAAATTTTGCATCTTTTGATAGCGTAAAAATTTTTGCGTCTTTTGACCTTCTTGGCTGAAAACACTAGTAAAAGACACGCGCTCGAATTTTTGCACCACCGGAAAATTTTTGCCCGAGTACATTTTTTCATCCCAATCGTCTCATCTTGCATCAACATGCACGAAAGCGTCGAAAATTTCGTATATTTTTACAGCATTGAAAATTTCGTATATTTTTACAGCATTGAAAATTTCGCGTCTTTTGACCTTCTTTGCTGAAAATACTAGTAAAAGGCGCGCGCTCGAATTTTCGCACTCGCGAAAAATTTTCGTCCGAGTCCATTTTTTTGTCCCAATCATCTCACCATGCATCAACATCATGAAAGCGTCGAAAATTTTGCATCTTTTGATAGCGTCAAAAATTTCGCGTCTTTTGACCATCTTGGCTGAAAACACTAGTAAAAGGCGCGCGCTCGAATTTTCGCACCCCCGAAAAATTTTCGGTCGATTCCATTTTTTCATCCCAATTATCTCACCTTACATCAACTTGCACGAAAGCGTCGTAAATTTTGCATCTTTTGACATCATAAATTTTTTTGCATCTTTTGGCCTTCTTGATTGAAAACACGCGTAAAAGGCTAGAAAAGACGTGGGCGCAAATTTTGGCACCTCCTAAAAATTTTCACTCGAGTCTATTGTTTCGTACCAAACATCTCACCATGCATCAACATGCACGAAAGCGTAAAAAATTTTGCATCTTTTGACAGCGTCAAAAATTGCGCGTCTTTTGACCTTCTTGGTTGAAAACACTAGTATAAGGCACGCGCTCAAATTTTCGCACCTGCAAAAAATGTTCACCCGAGTCCATTTTTTCGTCACAATCATCTCACCATCAACATGCACGAAAGCGTAAAAAGTTTTGCATCTTTTGACATTCTTGGCTGAAAACACTAGTAAAAGATGCACACTCGAATTTTCGCACCCCCGAAAAATTTACGCCCGAGTCTATTTTTTCGTCTCGATCATCTCACGATGCGTCAACATGCATGAAAGCGTCAAAAATTTCGCATCTTTTAACATCGTAAAAATTTTCACGTCTTTTGACCCTCTTGGCTGAAAATACAAATAAAATGTACGAAAAGGCGAGCACGAATTTTTGCACCCACGAAAAATTTTTGCTTGAGTCCATTCTTCGTCCCAATCGTCTCACCATGCATCAACATTCACGAAGGCATCGTAAATTTTGCATCTTTTGGTCTTCTTGGTTGAAAACACGTGAAAAAGGCTGGAAAAGCGTGGGCGCGATTTTTGGTACCCCCGAAAAATTTTCGCCCGAGTCCATTGTTTCGTCCCAATCATCTCACCATGCATCAACATGCACAAAAGTATAAAAAATTTTGCATCTTTTGACAGCGTCAAAAATTTCGCGTCTTTTGACTTTCTTGGCTGAAAACACTAGTATAAGGCACGCGCTCGAATTTTCGCACCCGCGGAAAATTTTCGCCCGAGTCCATTTTTTCGTCCCAGTCATCTCACCATGCATCAACATGCACGAAAGTGTAAAAAATTTCGCATCTTTTGATAGCGTCAAAAATTTCGTGTCTTTTGACATTCTTGGCTGAAAACACTAGTAAAAGATGCACTCTCGAATTTTCACACCCCTGGAAAATTTACGCCCGAGTCCATTTTTTCGTCCCAATCATCTCATCTTGCATCAACATGCGCGAAAGCGTAAAAAAATTTGCATCTTTTGACAGCATACCAAATTTCGCATCTTTTGACCTTCTTGGTTGAAAACATGAGTAAAAGACGCTAAGACGCGCGCCAACGAATTTTTGCATCACCGAAAAATTTTTGTCCGAGTCCATTTTTTCGTCTCAATCATCTCACCGTGCATCAACATGCACGAAAGCGTCGTATAATTCAGATCTTTTGACATCGTAAAAAATTTCGCATTTGGTTGAAAACATGTGTAAAAGGCGGCAAAAGGCACGGGCGCGAATTTTGGCACCCACGGAGAATTTTCGCCCGAGTCCATTTTTTCGTCCCAATCATCTCACCATGCATCAACATGCACGAAAGCGTCGTAAATTTTGGATCTTTTGACATCGTAAAAAATTTCGCATCTTTTAGCCTTCTTGGTTGAAAACACGTGTAAAAGGCGGGAAAAGGCGCGGGCGCGAATTTTGGCACCCCGTAAAATTTTCGCCCGAGTCCATTTTTCGTCCCAATCATCTCACCATGTATCAACATGCACGAAGGCGTCAAAAATTTTACATCTTTTGACAGCGTAAAAAATTTCGTGTCTTTCAACCTTCTTGGTTGAAAACACTAGTAAAAGGCACACGCACGAATTTTCGCACCCCGACAAAAATTTTTGCCCGAGTCCATTTTTTCGTCCCAATCATCGCACCTGGCATCAACATGCACGAAAGCGTCAAAAATTTTGCATCTTTTGACAGCATAAAAAATTTCACGTGTTTTGAAATTCTTGGCTGAAAACACAAGTAAAAGGCACCAAAAGGGGTGCACGCGAATTTTTGCACCCGCAGAAAATTTTCGCCCGAGTACATTTTTTTCCTCCCAATCATCTCACCATTCATCAACATGCACGAAAGCGTCAAAAATTTCGCATCTTTTGATAGCGTCTAAAATTTCGTGTCTTTTGACCTTCTTGGCTGAAAACACTAGTAAAAGGCGCGCGCGAATTTTGGCACCCACGGAGAATTTTCGCCCAAGTCCATTTTTTCGTCTCATTCATCTCGCCATGCATCAACATGTACGAAAGAGTAAAAAATTTCGCATATTTTGACAGCGTAAAAAATTTCGCGTCTTTTGACCTTCTTGGCTAAAAACACTAGTAAAAGGCGCGTGCTCTAATTTTCGCACCCGCGAAAAATTTTCGCCCGAGTCCAATATTTTCGTCCTAATCATCTCACCATGCATCAACATGCACGAAAGGGTCGAAAATTTTGCATCTTTTGTCATCATAAAAAATTTCACGTCTTTTGACCTTCTTGACTGAAAACACTAGTAAAACACGCGCTCAAATTTTGGCACCCCCGAAAAATTTTCGCCCGAGTCCTTTTTTGTCCCAATAATCTCACCATGCATCAACATGCATGAAAGCGTCAAAAACTTCGCATCTTTTGACAGCGTCAAATAATTCACGTCTTTTGCCCTTGTCGGCCGAAAACACTAGTAAAAGGCACGCTCAAATTTTTGCACCCGCGGAAAATTTTTGCCCGAGTCCATTTTATCGTCCCAGACATCTCACCATGCATCAACATGCACGAAAGCGTAAAAAATTTTGCATCTTTTGACAGCGTCAAAAATTTCGTGTCTTTTGACCTTCTTGGCTGAAAACATTAGTAAAAGGTGCACGCTCAAATTTTTGCACCCCTGAAAAATTTACGCCCGAGTCCATTTTTTCGTACCGATCATCTCATCTTGCATCAACATGCACGAAAGCATGAAAAATTTTGCATCTTTTGAAAGCATACCAAATTTCACATCTTTTGACCATCTTGGTTGAAAACACGAGTAAAAGACGCTAAGACGCGCGCCAGCGAATTTTTGCACGACCGGAAAATTTTTGCCCGAGTCCATTTTTTCGTCACAATCATCTCACTGTGCATCAACATGCACGAAAGCGTCGTATAATTCAGATCTTTTGACATCGTAAAAAATTTCGCATCTTGGTTGAAAACACGTGTAAAAGGCGGCAAAAGGCGTGTAAAAGGCACGGGCACGAATTTTGGCACCCCCCGAGAATTTTCGTCCGAGTCCATTTTTTCGTCCCAATCATCTCACCATGCATCAACATGCACGAAAGAGTCGTAAATTTTCGGATCTTTTGATATCGTAAAAAATTTTGCATCTTTTGGTCTTATTGGTTGAAAACACGTGTAAAAGACGGGAAAAGATGTGAGCGCGAATTGTGGCATACCATAAAATTTTCGCCCGAGTTCATTTTTTCGTCCTAATCATCTCACCATGTATCAACATGCACGAACGCGTCAAAAATTTCGCATCTTTTGACAGCGTAAAAAATTTCGCGTCTTTCAACCTTCTTGGCTGAAAAAACTAGTAAAAGGCGCACGCTCGAATTTTCGCACCCCGAGAAAATTTTTGCCCAAGTCCTTTTTTTCGTCCCAATCATCGCACCTGGCATCAATATGCACGAAAGCGTCGAAAATTTTACATCTTTGGACAGCATAAAAATTTTTGCGTGTTTTGACCTTCTTAGCTGAAAACACAAGTAAAAGGCACCAAAAGGGGTGCGCGCGAATTTTTGCACCCCCAGAAAATTTTTGCCCGAGTACATTTTTTTCCTGTCAATCATCTCACCATCCATCAACATGCACGTAAGCGTCAAAAATTTCGCATCTTTTGATAGCGTCTAAAATTTCGTGTCTTTTGATCTTCTTGGCTGAAAACATTAGTAAAAGGCACGGGCGCGAATTTTGGCACCCCCAAAGAATTTTCGTCCGAGTCTATTTTTTCGTCCCAATCATCTCGCCATGCATCAACATGTGCGAAAGCGTAAAAACTTTCACATCTTTTGACAGCGTAAAAATTTTCACGTCTTTTGACCTTCTTGGCTGAAAACACTAGTAAAAGGCGCGTGCTCAAATTTTCGCACCCGCGAAAAATTTTCGCCCAAGTCCATTTTTTCGTCCTAATCATCTCAACATGCAGGAAAGGGTCGAAAATTTTGCATCTTTTGTCAACGTAAAAAATTTTGCATCTTTTGACCTTCTTGGCTGAAAACACTAGTAAAGCACGCGCTTGAATTTTCGCACCCCCTGAAAATTTTAGCCCGAGTCAATTTTTTGGTCACAATCATGTCACATAGCATCAACATGTACGAAAGCATAAAAAATTCTGCATCTTTAGACAACATAAAAAATTTTGCGTCTTTTGACCTTCTTGGCTGAAAACACAAGTAAAAAGCGCGCGCGCGAATTTTCGCATCCCCGAAAAATTTTTGTCCGAGTCCATTTTTTCGTCCCAATCATCTCACCATGCATCAACATGCACGAAAGCGTCGAAAATTTCACATCTTTTGATACTGTAAAAAATTTTGTGTCTTTTGACCTTCTTGGCTCAAAACACAAATAAAAGATGCGAAAATGAGAGCGCGAATTTTCACACCCACGAAAAATTTTCGCCTTAGTCCATTTTTCGTCCCAATCATCTCACCATGTATCAACATGTACGAAAGCGTCATAAATTTTGTAACTTTTGACATCATCAAAAATTTCGCATATTTTTACCTTCTTGGTTGAAATCACGCGTAAAAGGCGGAAAAAGGCACGGGCGCGAATTTTGGCACCATCGAAAAATATTCGCCCGAGTCCATTTTTTCGTCATAATAATCTCACCATGCATCAACATGCACAAAAGCGTAAAAAATTTTGCATCTTTTGACAACATCAAAAATTTCGCGTCTTTTGACCTTCTTGGCTAAAAATACTAGTAAAAGGCGCACGCTCAAATTTCACACCCCCGAAAAAATTTTCGCCCAAGTCCATTTTTTCGTCACAACTATCTCACCTTGCATCAACATGCATGAAAGCATCGAAAATTTTGCATCTTTTGACATCATAAAAAATTTTGCTCTTTTGACCTTCTTGGCTGAAAACACTAGTTAAAGGCGCGCGCTCGAATTTTCGCACCCACGGAAAACTTTTACCTGAGTCCTTTTTTTGTCCCAATCATCTCACCATGCATCAACATGCACGAAAGCGTCATAAATTTCGGATGTTTGGACATCTTCAAATCTTTTGGTCATCTTGGTTGAAAACACGTGTAAAAGACGGGCAAAGGCGTGGGCGCGAATTTTGGCACCCCCGGAAAATTTTCACCCGAGTCCATTTTTTGTTCCAATCATCTCACCATGCATCAACATACACGAAAGCGTCGAAAACCTCGCATCTTTTGACAGCATCAAATAATTCACGTCTTTTGACCTTGTCAGCCGAAAACACTAGTAAAAGGCGCGCGCTCGAATTTTCGCACCTTCGGAAAATTTTCGCTCGAGTTCATTTTTTCGTCAAAATTTTGCATCTTTTGACAGCATAAAAAATTTCTCATCTTTTGACCTTCTAGGCTGAAAATACGAGTAAAAGGCGCGCGTGAGAATTTTCGCACCCCTGAAAAATTTTCGCCCGAGTCCATTTATTCGTCACAATTATCTCGCCACGCATCAACATGCACGAAAGCGTCGAAAATTTTGCATCTTTTGACAGTGTAAAAAATTTCGTGTCTTTTGACCTTCTTGGTTGAAAACACGAATAAAATGTGCGAAAAGGCGCGCGCGAATTTTCGCACCCACGAAAAATTTTTGCCTGAGTCCATTTTTTCGTCCCAATCATCTCACCATCAACATGCACAAAGCGTCATAAATTTCGCATCTTTTGACATCGTCAAAAATTTCGTGACTTTTGGCCTTCTTAGTTGATAACACGCGTAGAAGACGGGAAAAGGTGCGGGCACGAATTTTGGCACCCCCGAAAAATTTTCGCCGAGTCCATTTTTTCATCTCAATCATCTCACCATGCATAAACATGCACGAAAGTGTAAAAAATTTTGCATCTTTTAGCAGCATAAAAAATTTTGCTCTTTTGACCTTCTTGGCTCAAAACACTAGTAAAAGGCGCACGCTCGAATTTTCACACTCACGGAAAATTTTTGCCCGAGTCCATTTTTTCGTCCCAATCATCTCGCCTTGCATCAACATGCAAGAAAGCGTCGAAAATTTTGCATCTTTTGACAGTGTAAAAATTTTCGTGTGAATTTTTGCACCCACGGAAAATTTTCGCCTGAATCCCTTTTTTCATCCCAATCATCTCACCTTGCATCAACATGCCCGAAAGCGTCGTAAATTTTGCATCTTTTGGCCTTCTTGGTTGAAATTACGTGTAAAAAGCGGAAAAAGGCGCGGGCGCGAATTTTGGCACCCACAGAAAATTTTCGCCCGAGTCCATTTTTCGTCACAATCATCTCACCATGAATCAACATGCACGAAAGCGTCAAAAATTTTCCATCTTTTGTCAGTATAAAAAATTTCGCGTCTTTTGACCTTCTTGGTTGAAAGCACTAGTAAAAGGCACGCGCTTGAATTTTCGCACCACCGAAAAATTTTTGCCCGAGTCCATTTTTTTCATCCCAATCATCTCGCCTTGCATCAACATGCACGAAAGCGTCGAAAATTTTGCATCTTTTGACAGTGTAAAAAATTTCGTGTCTTTTGACCTTCTAAGGTGAAACTCGAATAAAAGGTGCGAAAAGGCGCGCGCGAATTTTTGCACCCACGAAAAATTTTCGCCTGAATCCCTTTTTTTCATCTCAATCATCTCACCTTGCATCAATATGCCCGAAAGCATCATAAATTTTGCATCATTTGACATCGTCAAAAATTTCGCATCTTTTGGCCTTCTTGGTTGAAATCACGCGTAAAAGGTAGAAAAAGGCGCGAGGGCGAACTTTGGCACCCCCAGAAAATTTTTGCCCGAGTCCATTTTTTTGTCCCAATCATCTCACCATGCATCAACACGCACGAATGCGTCAAAAATTTTGCATCTTTTGACAACATCAAAAATTTCACGTCTTTTGACCTTCTTGGCCGAAAACACTAGTAAAAGGCGTGTGCTCGAATTTTCGCACCCCCAAAAAATTTTCGTCCGAGTCCATTTTTTCGTCCCAATGATCTCACCTTGCATCAACATGCACGAAAGCGTTGAAAATTTCGCATCTTTTAACATCATAAAAAAATTCGCGTCTTTTGACTTTTTTGGCTAAAAACACAAGTAAAAGTGCTAGGAGGCGCATGCGCGAATTTTCGCACCCCCAGAAAATTTTCATCCCAATCATCTCGCCATGCTTCAGCATGCACGAAAGCATCGAAAAATTTGCATTTTTATAGTGTAAAAATTTTCGTGTCTTTTGACCTTCGTGGCTAAAAACACGAATAAAAGGTGCAAAAAGGCGCGCGCGAATTTTCGCGCCCACGGAAAACTTTCGCCTGAGTCCATTTTTTCGTTCCAATCATCTCTCCATGCATCAACATGCACGAAAGCGTCGTAAATTTCATATCTTTTGACATCGTCAAAAATTTTGCATCTTTTGGCCTTCTTAGTTGAAAACACGCGTAAACATGGTTGTGATCATTGGGTGTTTGAGTGATAACTTGCTGAAATTAAAGAAAGGGTCAATTTTTCATTTTTTTGTCTCCCAACTCACTAGCTGCAAGTGCACAGGTAAGTTGTAGTAGACTCAGGTTGCCATATCCACAAAGATTTAAAGTCCTAGACTACATAAAAATAGTTTAGATTAATCCTAATTAAGGTAGCAAAAAAAAACAGATTTTTGATTGAAAGTGAAAACAAATTTTTAACAAGTGCAGAATGATAACAGGTTTTGGAGTTTTGGGAATTTTTGTAAAACTAAATTAATAATGCTAGTTTAATGTCTATAAAGGTTTAACTATCAATGAGAAAGGTTCTTCTAGGATTTGGGGTTCATCTAAATTAATTAAGGATGGAATGGATCAAGTTATCATTAAATGTCCAACTTTTGATTCAATCTGAAAATGGCTGCTCCCACAGCTCAATTGGTCTCTAACTAAGCAACATATTCTCATATAGTTGTAAGCTAGATTGAGTCAATAGAGGGTCCTCACTAAAAATCAAGTTATCATTCAGCTCAATAGGAAGTTCATTGCTGATTTTTACAATTCAAAGAAATTTTGGAATGATACTTGTAATTGCAATCATAAAAAGATGGAATCATTCCAATCAATCAAACTAGGGTGAGATCTATCCAATTATGGTGCTTGTGCTCCTTGATTCATCTCTGAATTTCAGGGGGATTTAAATTCAACCTCTCGGTTGCAAAATAAAATGAAATCCCCACAAACACAATTCAATTGGAAGTGCAAAGTATATGATCACAGGAATTCACAATTTCCATTGCTCCTTGGCCCATCTCTGGATCTCAAGGATGACCTAATGACTACCTCTCAGCAGTGGATTAAGTTGAGACTTGACAATGGAAATCAGAATTCAATTGGAAATCAGAAAATAGAATTCTGCAATTCCGAAATCTGAAATATTAATACATGGAACTAGGTTTATCAATTGCTTCTTGACCCATCTCTGGACTGCAAGAGTTCCCTAAAGTTCATCTCTCAATGATTGAATAAAATCAGGGGATTCAATTGATAAAATAGTTCCAGCAGGAAATCAGAAAAAAAAAATCAGAATTCAGGCATTCAGTTCAGAAATCAGAGGAACAATCTGATTTGAGTCAAAATGGTTGTCCAAACATCTTGATTCATTTCTGAACAAGATAGGAACAATAACAACATCCCAATGACTCAATTAATCAGGTTAAAATGAAGAACAGATTTTAATAGCCACAGAAATCAGAAATTCAAGAATCAGGGAATCAGAATTCAGGTTTTCAAAAATCAGATTAGGAACAGTGAACAGATTTGAATCATGAAGAATGTCAAACATCTTGATTCATTTCTGATCAAGATTGGGGACAATATCAACCTCTCAGCTGCCCTATTAATCAGGTCCACAATGACAAACATATTCAAAAGTTCAGGAATTTAGATTCAGAAAAATCAGGAAATCAGAATTTCAGAAATCAGAACTTTCAATTAAATTGGAATTCAGAACTTGACATTGATTTCTAATCCATTTCTGAACTAGAGATAGATCAAATGATAACTTCTCAGTTATATATTACAATGGGATCTAACAATGGCAAGAACTAATTCTAAATAATTCTGGAATCTAAAAATCAGCAATGGTTCAGTGCAAAAATTAATTCAATCCATTTCCATCCATAACTAATCTAAACTACTACCCTATCCTAGAAGAAATGGAGTTTAGCTCCTCATATTTACAGAACTTGACATCAAACGAATTGAGAAATAGATACAAATCATTGATTGATTGAAGCTCTCGGCCAGCAACAGCAAGTCCAGTAGCAGCAGCCCTCAGCAGCCTCTCCTCCTTGCTCCAAACCCTTAATGACCAGCCCCCTCTCTCCTCCAGAAATTCCCCCTTTTATATGACTCCTATCCATTTTTGGATCAGCATCAGAATGTTCTTTACCCTTTGATTGCAGCCACCTGTCCCTGGACTGAATTCACAGCTGTAGATTCCTTTTTGTGCAGAAAAAAGTAGATGGTCCCCCCCCCCCTACTTTTTCCACTTTTTGGCCACCTTTCTTCCTGCTACAAATCCCAAAACAGCAAGCATCAAAGTCCTTGAATGGTGTTTTGATAAATAAAGATCAGGATGATGATAGTTGCTAGCTCAAATATCAAATGAAGTTGGGTGTTGTGCAGGAGTGATAAGTTATATCGATATTAATGATTTTAGGGGTCCGGAATGATAACTTTTAATAAATCCTAGAAAATGTCCAAATATGGATGGTTCAAAGCATTTCAGGCATCAAATGGATTAGAGTGACAAGTGAGTGAGATTAGAAATCAAATATGAATGAGATTTCTAAGGAGTGATAACTTGGGTGCCCAAAAACGATAATTTATATGACTTAAAAATGATAACTTGAGTTGTGGTTATTCAAATGTGATGAGATTTGACCAGCAATGAGTTAAAACAATAATAAGATGATTGCTTAAGGCCCCTGTGCAGAATTAATGGTTTTGCATGTCGAAATGATAGAATTGCCCTTTAACGATAACTTAGCACTTGAAAAACGATAACTTGTTCAAATGGACTTAAAACTTTGCACAAGTTGAAATGTGAATATCCAAATATGATTTATACATGATAATGATGGATTTAGGGCAAGAAAACCATTGAAAATTAGTTCATTCAAAATAATGATAACTTGACACCTACGAGTGATAACTTGTCCTCAAAATGATAACTTGGCATAGAATTTAATTATTAATGGATTTTGACATTTCAGAACCTCTATGCACATGGAATTAAGTATGAAATGAGAAATATCAACTAGTTATCACAATGTATGCATTCCAAGTGTAATTGGTCCAAAGATAGGCAAAAGTGGGACTCGATATGTATAAAATGCATCTAAAATGGGTTAGAAACATATAGTGATCAGCCAGTGATCAAAACACTAACACTAGAAGAAATATGGCAATCACAGACGGTTTCAATTTCCTTGAAAATTGTCGGAAACGCATTTCCGATGGTTTTTTCGTCGGATTCGATTCGTCCGAAAAATGATCATCGCAAATAAATTTCCGATGGTTGGAAAAAAAATGCTAGAAATTTTGACGGATTTCCTACGGTCACGATCGCCAATATTTGCGACGGTCAACAAAGCCGTCACCGCCAATATTTGCGACGGTCCACGAAATCATCGAAACTTCGACGGTCACGACCGTCGAAGTTTTCGACGGTTTCGTCGACCGCCGCAAATATCGGCGGTTGTTACCGCCGAAATTTTCGACGGTCGTCCGGCGACCACCGAAGTTTCGACGGTCAAAACTGTCGCAAAAAAATTTTATAATATAAAGAAATTAACGACCAGATTCGGCGGCCAACGCCAGCAGTCGAGCAGCCGGATCTAGCCGCCAGTCGGCCGAGGTCGGATCCGATCGCCCGTAGCCGTGGGAGGCTGGATCCGGCCGCCCGCGGCCGAATCGGCAGTCGAATCTGGCCGCCAGACGGTCGATCCGACTGCTGCGGGCCGAATTCGGTTGCTGGGGGCCGGATCCGGCCGTCAGGCGGCTGATCCGGCCGCCAACGGCGAGATGCGGCCGCTGATCCGGCCGCCAGTGGCGAGATGCGGCCGCCAGCGGCAAGATCCTGCTGCTTGGTGGTCCGGGCCGGAGAGAGAGACGCCGGCGGGAGAGGGTCGCTGACAGTCGACGCTTGACGGCCGCTCAGAGGCTCGCCGGCCGGGAGAGGGAGGGGGAGAGAGAGAGGAGAGGAGGGAGAGAGAAGAGGAGGAAAAAAATAAGAAAGGGGTATTATATATATAGGTTGAAAGATGAGAAAGCGGGAAACTAAAAAAAAGAAGCGGGATAACGAAATTTTAACTGGTCATCGAAAAAGTATATACTAATTATTTTTAATTTTACCGACGATTGTGATCGTCGATAATTATTTAATTGTAAAAATAAAATACTATATTTAGTTATATATAATATTTATTTTTTTATTTTATCGACGGTTTGAACAGTCGCTAATTATTACCGACGGTCGGAACTGCCGGAAATTGCGACGGATTTTTGGACGGACGGATCCATCGGAAATATCGACGTTCCTAATCGTCGAAAAATAAAATAATAATATAACAATTTACATAATTTATTATTTTCATTTCCGACGGTCGTGACCGTCAGAAATTATGATGGATGGGTATCCGTCGAAAATATCGACGTTCTTAATCGTCAAAAAATAAAATAATAATATAACAAATTACATAATTTATTATTTTCATTTTCGACGGTCGTAACCGTCGAAAAATCCGTCGAAAATTACGACGGATGGATATCCGTCGAAAATTGCGACGGATGGATATCCGTCGAAAATATCATCCGTCGCAATTTTCGACGTTCCTAATCGTTGAAAAATAAAATAATTATATAATTTATTATTCTCATTTCCAACGGTCGTAACCATCGAAAAATGCGTCAGAAACATTTTTGTTGCAAAATCCGTCATAAATTGCGATGGATTTCTATCCGTCGAAAAATGGTAATTTTCTTGTAGTGTAAGTCATTCTTTATTAATTCTTAAGTCAAATTACATAAAAATATATTGAAAATGAAGAAAAATATAACCTTTATATAAATTAATTATTAGTATAGTAAATATTTTTTAATTAACATGTAATAATTATATTAACCTTCTGAGATCATATAAGATTGTAAGATCTATAATCAAAATTAAAATCATATTAAGATTTTCTCAAGATAATTAAGATCGAGATTGGTAAATATTGATAAGATCGTAAAATCATAGGATCTTAAAATCCAAATTGAGATCGTGACGACCTTGCGATAGTGGTTACTTAGGAAAACATGATTAAAATGAGGTAAAATATGCACTTATTCTGCTGAGCACATTTGAGGCAAACATAATGGAATCCATGCTCGCTCATATAAGTGGAGGAGGTATGCGATCGTGACTGTCAATTTCTTTTCAATGACCCAGATCTTGCGAGTGATAGGGTTTGAAGAGTAGATGAGCAGTTGGATCTTTATATTTTTATAGTTGCTCTCCTCGCCTCATATCTCGGACCAGTTGTCCCTTCCGTTGATGAGCTCTCGTCGCCTCAGATTTGTGTCCCTTTCATTGGCGTTGCTTTTCCTCGTCGAAGGTTCCTTTTTGCTCTACTATTTTTTTGGTATGTGATCATAATAATTTCCTTCTCCTATTTTTCTCAAATCTTCAACCAACCATTCTTTTTATTGACGACGATTTTCATGGACGAAGGTTCCTTGCTCGTAGCGTGCTTCAAAGGCTTGTGTTGTTGCGTTATGATGGGATCCCTTCTTTGTCTTTTCTCGTAGCGTGCTTCAAAGGCTTGTGCTGTTGCGTTATGATCGGACCATTCTTGATAGTTTTTTGCATGCAATCTTATGTACTGCTTTTTATTCTTTATTCTCTTCTCTTGATCGAACCCCTTCTCATCTTTATTCTTTGTTGTGCAACCCTAATGTTTCATAAAATTATGTGTTTAATAGAGATATTTAGGTGCAGAGGGAGGTCCACATAAGGACTTAATTTGAGCATTTTATTACAAGTATTCCTTCATGCTAACACCAACTCTGTATTTCATGGTCCATGAATATCATGTAATGAATTGTACATATATAACACCGCAATGCTCAAATTGTAGGCAATGTCTGAAATTAAATAAGAAACGTTGCATAAATGTTATTGTCAAGAAAAATTCATCATTAAACTTTTTGGACGGAACACAATTTGGACGAAGATTTTACGTTTCTAGTAATAATCAAGTGGGTAACAATAATTGTGATATTCAATTTTTCTTTTATTTTTTTGCTCTAAGAATAAATAAAATTTGAACCTCTTATATGAATGCAGACTAAAGGTTGTCAATATTTTCGTTGGACAGATGGAACTATTGAAGCTCTTTATAAGAAGGTCATCAATGGACTATTACGTAAAATAAATAAATTGAAGATGCTCAATCATTTTAGAAATTGACCACCTTCATTTTGATTTTGGTATTAGTAGTCATGACGTTATCTTAGCAACATGGGTATGTTCTGAAAATATGAAATAACAGAACAATATATGTTGAACTGCTAGAATGGAATAATGTATGTTGAACAATAGAACAATGTATGTTGAACTACTATAATGAACAACTTATGTGCTTATTTTATGTATTCAGAATGAAAACCATGAATATATATTATCTTACTTGTACTAAGATGATTCTTATGGTATTAGATTTGTTGAGATCTTGATGATGGTCATTCATATATGATCACATAGTGTTCATAATTAATTTGAAGAAAAATAGTATGGTTGTGAAATGCGGCATTACAGAACTGTGCATACCTTTAATTATACTTGTGATAGTTGTGAAATGTGGGAATTTAAGTTTTCTTGGTGTACTACATTGGTTGATGTTTATGATGTGTTTTCATTGTTCTGGATTGTATAAACAGAATCATATTTTTTGCTTTCCTATTTGAGTGATAAATACAAGTTTTCTTTGGCTTCTTTACCAATTGACCTGTAGATTCTTTAATCCACGTATGCTAGCTAGTTTCGTTGCAACAATATATATGATTCAAGACAGAAACTTTAGCTAACTCAGAAAAACTTAATTGCACTAGTATGTTCGACATTTTTCTCCATCACGGGAGAATAAAAAATTCCACAAACTTTTAGCCATAATCAAATAGGATTAATTGAGAAGGAGCTAACTGGACAATTCAATGCTCAACATTTTATGCAATTCACTTGGCCCGTGCCTACTTAAGCAAAAGGTGACCATTTTGATCCAAACTCAGATACATCAAGCTTAAAGCAATACAGAAATCTAGGCACCTCACATTGTTGTCAAAAGCAAAAATTAACTTAAAAGGACATGCAAAGCTCAATAATCTTTCTGCCACAACATTTCGCTTCGTTTGGGAGTGCTATTTGAAAAAGCAAATTTGAGAAAAAACTTGCTTTTAGCAAAAGGAGGGGAGCCATCAGTGAAGAAAAACACACCATTAATTGTGGCGTATAAATTTTTTTGAGAAAAAGAAATTACAGTATCTTTCACCAAACATTAAGTGATTAAAAAAAAGTGAGCTTTTCAAAAAGCTCTCCGACACCACGCCAAACGCAATCTTAGTTGTCTACGAAGCCAAATGTTGTGGCAGAAAGATTATTGAGCTTTGCATGTTCTTTTAAGTTAATTTTTGCTTTTGACAACAATGTGAGGTGCCTAGATTTCTGTATTGCTTTAAGCTTGATGTATCTGAGTTTGGATCAAAATGGTCACCTTTTGCTTAAGTAGGCACGGGCCAAGTGAATTGCATAAAATGTTGAGCATTGAATTGTCCATCTATCTCTCATTTTTAATTCAAACAGAGCCATCTGCATGATCGATGTAAGATGTACCATGATAAAAAAAATTTCCAAGCTCATTCTTTCAAATATCTCGTTCATCATGAGATCGCACTTCGATCTTTCTAAGTTCGGATCAAATAAATTTAAAGCTAGCTATCTGAGTACGTGCGTTAGAGAAAGTTTAAGAAGCACGACTGAGAAAAGCAAGATGGCCATCATATAAGCTTACATAAATAAAGCAAGAAGTATTACATACATAGAGGGAAAATTAAAGAAATAGAATTGAAAACCACAAGAACAAACCATCGTATTGTAGTGAAAGAAGGCGAACCTTCTTCCCACAAATTTAACACAAAATACATATAAACCAAACATCGAATTAATTGTGTCATCACACAAACACAACCCTCTGATGTTATTTTATAACATTGATCTGACCGATAGTAATCAAAGTTTTTAAGGATTCATTTTTTGTTGGGCCGGCGGTGCGGTTGCCACCAAGGCCCGCCGTCTCTCCATGTTGTCGCGCCATCCTGCATTCAATCGTCAAGTTTTTTTTTTCTTAAAATAAATTGATTCGTGGTATTAAACATGATTTATTATTATTTACCTTTTTGTAATGTAATATTTCATTCACGATATT
Organism: Pontederia crassipes; assembly: GCA_030549335.1. Lineage (NCBI taxonomy): Eukaryota > Viridiplantae > Streptophyta > Magnoliopsida > Commelinales > Pontederiaceae > Pontederia > Pontederia crassipes. Next base: position 1,625,687 of record JAUKPH010000017.1, read on the forward strand.
AATGTAGGCAAGAAAATGTTTTCAAGCATTTTTTTCGATTATTATAATAGGATCCATAGGGGTGTAAGACAAATTCCATCAACCTCCAAAAAAATTGAAAATGTAAAAATTTGAAGTCCGAATATGATTTAGGACTAAAATTAAAGCCCACTGGAATCTATCTTGTTATTTATATAATTAATTCATCACTCATCAATTTTTATTATAAATATATTATATTTTTATATAATTTCATATTTTTATGTCACATTATGGAACTCTAATATGATGATTTTAGAAATTTAAAAGTATGTTTTATATTTAGTTCTAAATTTAAATGTATTATATTTAATTTAATTTATAATACATATTTTTAAATCTAATTACACAAAAGTATGATTCCAAAAATAATTTAGGACAGTTTTAATTTTAAAAATTTACTCAAGAATAACGAATAATTTGTTTAGATCGATAAAACGGGTCGGACTTAAACTATTTTCTGCCTTAGGATCCAATCAAAATTCAAAATCGCATTTAATAATTATGAGTGAGAAATTTAACGACGATATTTTTTAGCGTAGAAATGTTTTTAATATTCCGGTACCGATGGTCATGTCGAAATCACGGCGCCGCAGCTCGCGGTACATCTGGCAGAGGGAGCAGCACCCGCACCAGCAGTGGACGCAGCAGTCGGCGCAGGGCTCCTCGCGCAGCCCGTAGAGCTGCCGCAGCTTGTAGCGGTAGACGCACGAGTAGAGCGGCAGCAGGAACCCCGTCGCGCACATGAGCGTGTACAGCACCGCGCTTGCGCTGCTCGCTGCATCCCATCCCATCCCATGTCCAACAATAACAGATGTTAATAACTCAATATTTTTTCCATAATGGAGAAGTAACATGAGACAGGGCGGTAATGACAATTAATTGGATTCACAATTAAAGCAGCTTTTGCCAAAATAAATATTGCTTACAATGAAACCATGCATGCTCAGATGAATTTATTTTCACCGCCTTAATTATCTTTAGTTTATATTCATATATACCTTCACTCGATGGAGATCTACTTATATAATATATTGATTGACATGATTAATTTATGGAATAAAACATTTCTAAATATTGTCAATCTCTTCTATAAGCATAAAAAAAATTAGGTCTCCAAAAAATAATGAGATTTAGTGATCAAGAGTGTAGATAAATAAGAGTGAAACTGTTAAGGATCGAATAGAGTTACAGATGGATCCTTGGTCTACGATCTCGGCGATCCGACCGAAGGTGACGCAGGGGCAGAAGCATGTGATGCAGCCTGCATGCATCAACAACATGCAAATATATATATCAAGCATTCGTTAACTTCAATGATAGATAACTGCGAAGAAATGACGAGCTTTATATATGAAGAAATATGAAAAAGTGAGCATGCAGTAAGTACGCACACTCCTCATTGCCGCAGTCGCAGTCGTAGAGCCCGGTCGACCATGGGCGCCTTTGCGCCGGCTGGTCATGGAACGCCGCCACCGCCGACGGTAGTGGCTGGTACACCGGCGGATGCATGACTCCCAAACGACAGGTTCAAAGTCAGCTGATGCTACGTGAGAGAGAGAGAGAGAGAGAGAGATTCGATATTTGCGTCGTCGTCCCGTGCAGCCCATTTATAGTCCTGCAGCGAAGTGAGAGATTGGTGGTACATTAACATAATGAAATAGTTTTCCATAGACCTCAAGTCTTCGTTAGGTGTCCGCATTCATCACGAACAGTTGGATGTTCAAAAACTTAAAAGCACACAAGTTAATTTAAAATGGAGTTGACAAACTCAGAAACTAGCAGCTATGAAAAGATTACTTTTGGTAGATTTTTTTTATTTATTTTCAACCAAATGTCAGGTGTTAATATATATCTTTTAATATTTTACTGGATAAAAGAACATGATTAAATAATACTTTACGACGCAATGATAAGTGGCGTGCATGGTCTTTAATAAAACGTTAGAAGCACAAATTAAGTATTAACTAGTTGGCACATTTTGTATATATATCTACGTACCCACCAGAGCTCATTGACGCGGTCAAGATGATAGCAAATGAAATGTTATCAAGTGTATTAGTCATTCAGTTTATATAATTAATAAGTAAAGCTAGCAGATTTATCAGAAATAGTTAATAATTACAACATTATTTTGACATTATTATTAAGAAATTGAGAAAAAAATAATTCTAGATTCCAAAAAAATGAAAAAATCATCTCAATAAATATAATTTAATTAATAAGACACCTATTTTACACCACTACAATAAAAAAATCTTTTAAAATTAGAATTACTTGAATCAACAATAAAGCTAATTTTCAAAGTTTATTTAATCGTTATGTCGGACTTTAACTACTATCTTAAAAATATTTAGAATAATTTTAACTCTTTTACTATTTAATTTATCTAATTAATCAGAAAATGTATTAAATTAGAATTATTTTAAATACTTTCTCAAATCATCTTAATAGTTATATAAATTAGGCATACTTCGATTTTTCACTTATAATATGTATGAAATAAAACTAATCCTAAGAACAATTGTTATATCAAGTACTTCTCATATAATAATCAACTCATAAATCATGGTAAATTATTAAAATTTAAAATAAACTAACATTAGGGAAGACTTCGATACGTAGATAAAGTTCAACTAATATGCCACTAAATAAAAAGATATTTCATATCTATGAGGCATGATATCAAATCTGATTACTATATTAAAAAAATAAAGAACAAGAAGTAGCAAACAAAGTAAAGTGAGACACGTTCTTTCTTGAATTTTCAATACAGATTCGTTATAGATCTTCCAAATCTCTCTTTTTTTTTCAAGTTTTTTTTTTTCTCTCAAAACAATGTTCCAATGATGGTCTCTGGACGCTCCAAGGTTTGTTTTATAATTTTGTTAGTAAAGCCATACAAATAGTGATGCAGCGCAGGATCTTCGAGAAAGATGGAAGACACCAATACGAGAAAGACACCAATACGAGGATAACCCGAAGTGTTATCCAAGAAATAAAACCCAGAACAGTTTCTGGAGCGGAGATACTTGCGAATCCTCGCACAATTAGAAACAAAAAAATTGATGGATATAATCTGCATTCTTTTCTATTGATCCTCGTTTATATAATGCTTACATCCAGAAAAAAGGAAAATACTAGAAAGAAAATAAACTAACAAGAAAACCAACTAAGAAAGAAACGACTTATAAAAGGAAACGAACTAAGGGAAACAAACTACTGAAAATCAACAACCAATAAAAAGGAATATTTGCTAGGTTGCTTTGCCTGCAAATATTCATTCTGTTGCAGTCTTAATTGTCTTGATTTTCTACCACATTATGACCTTGATTTTCTGCCACATTATGGCCTTGTTCATTGCCTTGATTTTCTGCCACATTATGGCCTTGTTCTGCATCAGTCCCTCCTCCTTCAAGAAAGCTCGGCCCCGAGCTAGTATTCGTATCAAGGAGAGGTAAGCGAAGAGATCAGCCACATTGAATGTTGCAGAAATGCCAAATCCAGAGGGCAAGTCAACGACATAAGCATTGTCATTAATCTTGCGAAGGATACGACAAGAACCATATTTCTTGTTGCGTAACTTATGATAAGTACCAGCCGGGAACCATTCTTTTCTAAGAAAAACAAGGACAAGATCGCCTTCTTCAAAAGTCTTCAACCGACGATGTTGATCAGCTTTAGTTTTGTAGTCGGCATTAGCAGCCTCAAGCTGCAGCCTAGTAGCTGCATGTATGTCTCTAATATTGGAGACAAGTTGGTCAATATTATCGAGTTGTGAAGCAGCAGGAGAGGAAGAAGTAATATCAACCACTTGGTGTGGGAGAACACCATAAATGATCTCAAACGGTGCACGCCCAGTAGATATGTTCTTCATGCAGTTGTAGGCAAATTCAGCTTGAGAGAGTGCAACATCCCATTGTTTAGGGCGATCTCCACATAAGGCTCAAATGACATTTTCCAATGATCGATTGACAACCTCTATGTGGCCGTCTGTTTGAGGGTGACAAGTCGTACTAAACTTCGAATTTAAACCACAACTATCGCCAAAAATGAGATAAGAACTTGGTGTCTCGATCAGAAATAATAGATTTTGGCACGTCATGGAGACGAACCACCTCTTTGAAGAATAAGGAGGCAATTTGACTGGCATCCGATGTTCATCTACAAGGGACAAAATGTGTCATTTTGGAGAAGCGATCAAGAACAACAAAAACAGCATCCACCCCTCGTTGAGTGAGAGGAAGCCCCAAAATGAAATCCATCGATAAGTCCTCTCACGGAACATGAGGAACGGGTAGAGGCAAATACAAGCCAGTGTTTTGGGATTGCCCCTTAGAAACTTGGCAGACTAGACACCTTTGGACAAAGCGCTCAACATCGCGCTTCAATTGCAGCTAATAGTAGCGCTTCTCAACTTCGGCGATGGTCTTGTCTCGACCAAAATGACCGCTAAGGCCATTACCATGCAGGTCACGAATCAATTTTTCCCGCAAGGAAGACCTAGGGATGCAAAGTTGGTTAGCACGAAAAAGAAATCCATCATTAATATGCATACCATTGGAAGGAAGGTGAAGAAGACAACGCTCCCAAGCATCTTTGAAATCCTTATCTGTTTTGTAAAAGTCTTTGAGGCCTTCAAAACTCACGACCACTGCGCGTACAATTGCTAACACCTCTGCTCGGCGGTTCAATGCATCAGCAACATGATTGGAGTAACCCGATTTGTGTTTTATGACATAATTGAAATGTTGCAGAAAAGTAATCCAGCGGCCATGCATTCTGTTGATGTTTGTTTGGTGCTGAAGATGCTTGAGGGACTCGTGATTAGTAAACAGCACAAATTCGCGTTGAATGAGATAGTGCTCCTAATGCTTTAACGCCTGAACAACAACATAGAATTCCAACTCATAAGTGGTCCATTTTTGCCGATCATCACTGAGCTTCTCACTATGGAAAGCAACGGGACGTCCATTTTGAGACAGGACAGCACCAATCCCAATCACAAAGGCATCACATTCAACGATGAAAACTCTTAAAATCAGGGAGGGCCAAAACAGGAGCCGAAGTAAGCTTTTGTTTAATTTCAGCAAAGCTATTGTCAACAGAAGCACCCCAATTAAACTGACCCTTCCGCAAGCAAGCAGTAATAGAAGCCATAATGCTACTGAAGTTGCGGATGAAGCGACGATAGAATGTAGCTAAACCATGGAAGCTACGAACTTCTCCAACAATTTTGGGTGTCGGCCAAGAGATGATGGCTTGGATCTTAGTAGAATCTACTGAGATTCCCTCGGCCCCAATGACGTAGCCCAAAAATAAAAGTCGATCGCTAGCAAAGGTGCATTTTTTCATGTTAATGAAAAGCTTATGAGACCTTAGTGTAGTCAATACCTCTTCTAGATGCATGAGATGATCATTTTTGCAGCGGCTATAGATGAGGATATCGTCTAAATAAACGACGATGAAACGCCCGATGAAAGGTTTTAACACGTGTCATAAGACGCATGAAGGTGCTTGGTGCATTGGATAAACCGAATGGCATGACCATCCATTCATAAAGGCCTTCTTTGGTTTTGAATGTTGTCTTCCACTCATCTCCTTCGGCAATTCGGATTTGATGATAACCACTCCTCAAGTCAAGTTTGGAGAAGATAGTTGAGCCACTCAGCATGTCGAGCATGTCATCAAGTCGTGGGATGATAGTAATTTTGTTAATTGCACGGCTATAAATGCACATGCGTCAAGTGCCATCTTTTTTTTTGTACGAGCAACGCAGGTACAGCACATGGGCTTAGACTCTCGCGGATGTGACATTTGTGCAGTAATTCTTCAACTTGTTATTGCAAGATTTGATGCTCTCGAGGACTCATTCGATAATGAGGAAGGTTGAGCAGGCTAGCTCCAGGAACAAGGTCAATCTTGTGTTGAATATCATGTGAAGGTGGAAGCCCCGGGGGAAGATCATCAGGAGAAAGATCATTGAACTTATGCAACAATTCCTGCACAAAGATATTACCAAAGGAGACTGGATCATGGATAAAATCTTTGACAACTAGTGCACAGAACAAGCCTGAGGATTTGACTGCACTATGAAGTTCGCATTCATTGGTGATTAGAAAAGAAGCTTTGGTTGAAGATTCGTCGCCTTAGGGTTGTCATTGTCTAGCGGCATCAAACGGATGCGATGGCCATCTTTGTTGAAGACATAGATGTTGTCACGGCAGAAATGTTTCACATCAGCATCATATTGCCATGGTCTTCCCAAGATAACGTGACATGCATTCATGTCCACGACATCACATATGACTTCATCTTTGTATCGCTTGCCAATAGAGAAAGGTACCTTGCACCTAAGTGAAACCTTTACTTCAAAGCCCTTGCGAATCCATCCTATTTTATATGGAATAGGATGCTTCTCGGTGGCCAGACCCAACTTCAGAACCACTAAATTGAAGACAATATTTTCAGAACTGCCACTATCAATAATAACATCGCATAACATCCCATTGATGGTGCAAGTAGTACGAAAGATCTTGTGTCTTTGAGAAGCTTTGACCTTCTTTGGAGTAAAGAAAAGCCTCTGAACAACATATGATAGTTGTTCACCTTCTTGATCAGGGTAAGCTTCTTCTTCATCTTCGATAAGAGGATTGTTGTCGTTGTCATTAGCACCTTTTGAATCAGCATCATCAACCTGTGCAAAGTGAATAGGAACTCATTGTGGACATTCATTTGAACGGTGTTCTGACTGCCTGCATCGATAACAAATGATAGAAGATGAGGACCCCCTCTTGGCTGGAACATTGTTTGGCAGCTTCGAGATAGTGGGAACAGAGATTGCTTTTTAGTGAGAGGGTTCCTCAAGAGGGATTTGCTTTTGAACAACTTTTGGATCAGCATGATGGGAAGCTTCAGAAATGCGAAAGTTGCCTCGATCAAGTTGTCTCTCCACTTTCTCAGCAAGAGTGATGGTTTCAGGCAAGGTGTAAATCGTTTGAATATCGACACGATCTCGGATGGCCGGACAGAGACCACCGATATAACACATAATTTGTTGAGGCTCAGATTCAAATAAGTTGTTTCTTGATATTAATCGACAATAATCTGTGATGTAGGTGTTCACTGAACGATTACCTTAGTGACAATCTTGCAATTGATGAAAGAGGCTTTGCTCATAATCTGGAGGAAGATAACGGGCTCGCAACAGCTTCTTCATCTTTGGCCAGGACTGAACAGACTGTTTATGTTGACGCATGTGCATTAGTTGGGTTTGCTCCCACCATGCAGATGCTCCCCCTTTTAGGCGATATGCAATGAGCTTCACTTGTTTATGGTCAGGAATCTCCATGTAATCGAAGAAACGCTCCGCTTCAGCCATCCAATCTTGTTGTCTATGAAGATGTCCTCCACATCTTCATAGCTGTCCGCATGACGAAGAAGGGCTTGGGCCCTACGAGGAATCATTCGTTCTCCACGATCATGCAGCAGCCGATCCAGAGAAGCATTGAGTCGTTGCAGATTTTCTTCCATGGCGGTGTTCATTCGCTGGAGGTCCTCCTTCATCTCATTGAACTCTGCATGGGTGGGTGCATCTCCCATGATTCTCGTTGCTCTGATACCACTTGACGCAGCGCAAGATCTTCGAGAAAAATGGAAGACACCAATAAGAGAATAACCCGAAGTGTTATCCAAGAAATAAAACCCAGAACAGTTTCTGGAGCGGAGATACTTGCGAATCCTCGCACAATTAGAAACAAAAAAATTTGATGGATGTAATCTGCCTTCTTTTCTATTGATCCTCGTTTATACAATGCTTACATCCAGAAAAAAGGAAAATACTATAAAGGAAATAAACTAACAAGGAAACCAACTAAGAGAGAAACGACTTATAAAAGGAAACGAACTAAGGGAAACAAACTACTGAAAATCAGCAACCAATAAAAAGGAATATTTGCTAGGCTGTTTTGCCTGCAAATATTCATTCTGTTGCAGCCTTAATTGCCTTGATTTTCTACCACATTATGACCTTGATTTTCTGCCACATTATGGCCTTGTTCATTGCCTTGATTTTCTGCCACATTATGGCCTTGCTCTGCATCAAATAGAAATCCAGCTGAATTTGTATCAAATTTCTATTAAAACTTTGGCATGATTAATGATCGTAAAAATATGATTCAAGGCTTTGATAGTTTCTGTTCATGCCTATAAACTGAATTTTCGCATCCATAAAAATTTTTCAATACACTTCAAGTGTTTCACTCAGGATTATGAATGAGTTTCCATGGCCAAAAATCATCATTGGGCCTATTTTCATCATCTTACTCACATATGAGAGCTATTTTCTTTGCCGTCAAACTTTGCAATTCATCTCAAATTTGATTTTTAGTTAGATTTTAACTTCTTTGAAACGGGTACTATATTATTTTATGTTCATAGATTATACGAAAATAAACTTGGATAAAAAGTAATCCGAAAAGATCAATTTTAAAATTTAATCATATAAATTCAAATGTAAATAAAAAACTGGATGCTATCGACGAAACCAGCGAGCTCGTATAGAGGGAGGATCTCCCCCTCTCTCTCCCGCACATGCTCGCCGACGTGCGCGAGAGAAAAAGGGGGTGCTCAGCACCCATTTGCAACTCATCACGAGTTGGAACGTTGGCCCCCCATTCTCTCCTTCACCGCATCACGTGGCGAAGCATAAAAGGAGGTCGGCACCCTCTTTCCCCCTTCGCCGATCATGAGGCAGGGGGTGCCCCCCTCCCCCACCCCACAATCTCACACTAGAGATAACAGAGAGGGGGTCGCCTACCCCTCCGCGCGCCGACACGAGGAGGGACGGGAGGTCGCAGCAACTCCCACCCCCCCCCCCCCACCCCCCCTCCCCCCCCCCCCCCCCCACACACACACACCGGCCCCTAGCACGCTCCGATGGTCCCCCACACTCGCAGAGGGGTGCTGCCCTTGTGCCGACGATCAGAGGTTGCAGAAGAGGGCCACCCCATTTTTAAAATTTTTGATATTATTTTATTTTTAATAATTTCACATCACTAATTTGCTCGCATGGAAGAAAGATAAAATCATCACGTGGACGTCACGTCGACCAAGCAACTGAAAAACGGTCAATCACAGGTCAAAAGGACAGTTAGTGAAATAAGTTAAAAAATGAAGGGCAATCTAATTATAAAGTTAAGTTGGAGGTTAGCACTAATTAAGTGTGAAAGTTGGAGGGCATCTAGTGAAATTTATTATTATAATAAGATAAGGAAAAGATGTTTTCATTATTTTATAAAAGATAAAATAAATTCAAATATACATTCTTTTACAACAAAGATATATAGCATGCACAGTTTTGATTAAACTAGTTTTCCCTTTTATATTACCTCTATACTTATTCATTACAAAATAAGATTGTTGGGCTAATAATAGAAAATTAGAATGACTATATTTTACTCCAACTTGAATGATTGATCAGGCCAAGCAGTTTATCTAAAGTTGATTGGTATAGTTAATCATATTTTATTTTTATAAAGGCGTCTTTTGTGATAAAAATATTCTTAGCGAGGCCCGTTATTATTTTTTCATGTATAATTGAACTCAGTTTTAATTGTTTAAATAATAATCCTTTGTTTATGTTGGCAATTACAACTATAGTTCTTTCGAATTATTAATGAATAGTTGAATTGATAAATTACCTTGAGTTGTATTTGAATGAAGTAGAACGTAATGGTTAAATTTAAAAAGTTGATGGAATAAATTTATTTTGAATAAAATATAATAATTGTGGACATAAAATAATTTTAATAATTAATAAATATTATATAAAATATATTATGTTAAAAATATATTATTAAAATATAATAAATAATATTTTAAGTAAGCTATATTTAAGACAATATTTTTTTTATGAAATGACTAAATTAATCCATTTGTAATATATATTATATTTGATATATTTATTATCTTTAATAAATTTAATTAATTAATAAATCATCTTATGTGAGGAATGTAATTGACAGAAAATCAGAGAACTTAAAAAAAAGAAAAGTATATTTGAAAAAAATAAGTTATAAAAAATTAGCATCATATTCGTGTACAATAGATGGAACCAGACGGTGACTATTCTCATGTCGAGTTGACGTTTGACGAACCGATCGAAATCTGTCCCTAGTTGAGTCTAATTCCGACTGATAGTAAGGTTGAACATTTAAACACTTGTATCATAACTCTAAGCAAGATTCTATAATTTTAATATACTGCTTTAAGCGTCACTTGACAACCTAAAAAAACGAGAAAAACTTGTGCACACGGTTAAGAAACAACCAATGAGAAAAAAAAAATATATATATATATATATATATATAATCCAAACTTCGTCTATGTTTTATAGCTGATTCCAAGTCCGGATAAAGAAAGAGGATTGTGTTAGGCCCCGACAGCCAGCGTAAAATCCTATCGAATCGCATGAACATGGATCAACGAATATAGTAAGAAGAGTAGATCAAATAATCTGGAGTCCGATTAAAAGAGGGAGAGGGAGGCCAAGGCGGACACTTGGCGAACTAATAGAGCAAGATCTATTGGTGAATAATATACCGAAAGGTTTGGTTATTAATAGAGCGGAATGACGTCGTATGATCCATGTAGCCGACCCCACCTAGTGGGATAAGACTTTGTTGTTGTTGTATATATACACGCTTAAATTAAATAGATAAAGCAAGAAATACTGCACTGGGAATAAATATAAAGAAGAAAAACCATCAAATTCTAGCAAAAGAAAGCGTTCCTTCTTCCCTCAAACATCAAGTTAATTACGACGTCATGCGGCTCTCCGACATATGTAACATGTGTAATCTGAATAATGATATTATTGTTTATCATTCACCCCGCCTCACCTCATGCTCACGGTCAAACACAATTGATACATATATATTCGATCCAATTGAGTAATCGGTAGCTTTAACGATTCATGTCTTGGTAGACCGGTGGTGCTGTCGCCATCTGCTTCTGCTTGTCCATGTTGGCGTGCCATCCTGCAATTAATCGTCAAGCTTAATTAATGGGCCATCCCTTTGCCTCATATAAGAAATTAAAACTTATAAGCACAATGACTTTGCTCTCAAGATATGTATGGCTGTATTTTTGTCTTCGTCAAGACCCAGTCAGCACTATTAATTGATAGAGTTTGGCCAATTTACATTAAGATAAAATACGATCGATCGAATTGATCGTTCTAGGAAACGATTATTGGGTTTCTGAACCTTTCAACTAGGGAGCCTATCGATTAAAACTTGGTTCATGAATCATAACTTTAGCCAAATTAGTAAGCATACTACATCTTGTAATACGATTGAATGATCATTTAGAAATTAAGAATTACTATTTTAATACAATGTAAGCAAACCTTTGAATGATTTAGCTCTTATATATATGTGTTACATCTTAACAACTAATTAACGCTCCAAGATCCAAATGTGTTTTATCCTCCTAATTGCATATAGATAGATAAGTATGCAGTACATACCGATGGTCATGTCGAAGCCACGGCGCTTGAGTTCCCGGTACATCTGGCAGAGGGAGCAGCACTCGCACCAGCAGTGGACGCAGCAGTCGGCGCAGGGCTCCTCGCGCAGCGCGTACTGCTGCCGCAGCTTGTAGCGGTAGAAGCACGAGTAGAGCGGCAGGAACCCCGTCACGCCCACGAGCGCGTAGACAGCTGCGCTCGCGCAGCATGCTGCATGCATGCACCCACAGGCCACGAGAACACCACCATCACGAACGGCAACATATATTAATCGATCATATATATATCATCTTCATAATAACATTAATGAAGCAAGAAGAAGATGTTTCAGGGAGGGAGGATCGAGTTACAGGTGGATCCTCTGTCGACGATCTCGGCGATCTGGCCGAAGGTGATGCAGGGACAGAAGCAAGTGAGGCAGCCTGCAGCAGATATGTATACGTGCGTTGCATGCGAGCATGCAAGCAGCAGAGTGTTGGTTTAGAATGGTGGAGTGGAGCGACGACCGCGAAGAAATTAATGACGAGTTGTAAGTTAGACGATTAATTAGTTGCAGTGTATACGCACGTTCTGTTAGAGCTGGTGAATACTTCATAGCCCCTTGTTTCTCACACCGGGTTCGTCCACGTGAGCTTAGGGGAATCTGAGTATTACCCAATTAACAGTATTGTTAGCGTACGAACGAAAGGGAGGGTTCGGGGGGCCCCGCCCCCCGACGGCGGTCCCTCTCGCCGGTGAGCGGGCGGGGGTTCGAGGGCAGCGCCCCCGAAACCTAGACGGGTTTTGGGCTTTTGTTTAGCCGGTCCGTGTGGTTCGGATTATGTTTTTTTTTCTCTGTTTGTTTGGGTTTTAAACCCGGTTTGGAGAGGCTATTAATAGCCTAATTTCTGATGTAATTTTGTGTGGCGGCTGTAAACCTAAACGATATAGTGAAACCTCTTTGCAGGACGTAGCCCTCATCTCAAGGGTGAACCTGGGTAATTTCGTGTGTCTCCTCTATTTTTCTGCAATCTCTCTGCGATCTTCTCTCCTTGTTCTCGGATTTTTTCCATCAATTGGTATCAGAGCCAGGTTGTTCGAGGAATTAGGGTTTATTCGAGATGTCAGGAGGATCGCGGATTGAGATAGAAAAATTTGATGGAACGCGATTTGATCTCTGGAAGATGAAGATGGAGGATCTTCTCTGTGATCGAGATCTTTGGACGGCAATCGAGAAGGAGATACCAGGCATGGAGGCGGCGAAGGTCGCGGACGAGGCCTCCTCCAGTCAGGCAGATCCAAAGGCGATCGAAGAGTGGGATCGGATTGATAGAAAGGCGAAGGGTTTGATTCGGCTGTGTCTCACGGATTCAATTCTTACGAATGTGATGGGCGAACCTACTGCCAGAGATCTGTGGAGGAAGTTGAAATCCCTATATCAAAGTAAGTCGTTGGTTAACAAGTTATTTCTGAGGAAGAAATTGTACAATCTTCGGATGCAGGAGGGTGATTCATTTTCTACTCATCTTTATAACTTTAACACGGTGATCAGTCAACTTGTATCAATCGGTGTTAAGTTTCAAGATGATGATAAGGCAATAACATTGCTCTGTTCACTGCCGGATTCATGGGACAATCTAATTGTTGTGATTGGTGGCGGGGATAAAGAACTTTCGTATGAAAGTGTATGTGCTGCCTTGTTATCAGAGGAAATACGAAGAAAGGGATCAGCAAGTTCTGGTAAAGAGGCGCTGGCGGCCAGAGGAAGGCAACCAGAAAGAAATTAAAATCAGAGAGGGAGATCCAAATCCCGTGGGCGTCGAAGAGTAAGGATAAGAAGGTGCAATGCTGGAGATGTCAAGAGTGGGGCCATCTGAAGCGAGATTACAAAAACAAGCCGGTTCATAAGAAAGAAGCTGAGTCAACCTCGGATAAAAAGGAGGCTGAGGCAGGAGATATGTATGTGGCTTCTGCATGTACGGCACAGTCAGATAAAGATGTCTGGCTTATCGACACTGGTGCTTCGTACCACATGACGCCTCATAAACACTGGTTCTGTGAATATGAGGAGTATAATGGTGGAGATGTCATGCTCGGAGATGATACTGCGGTTCAGATTGTTGGACGTGGCAGGGTGAAGTTGAGGATGAATGATGGCACGGTGAAGACTCTACCAGATGTGATGCATATACCACTTATGAGCAGGAGTTTATTATCTGTTGGTACAATGTCTGACTCGGGTGTTATATTCAGTTGCGATAAGGATTCGTGCAAGATGATCAGAGGGTCGATTGTAATTGCACGAGGGGTTCGCTATGGCACGTTGTACAAGTTGCTCGGAGAGACAATATCTGTGGGCTGCGGATTTATTTCTGAAGAGGCCAAAAAAGATGAAGACACCAAATCTATGTTGTGGCATCGGAGATTAGGCCATATCAGTGAAAAAGGACTCTCCACTATAGCATCAAGTCAGATGGTAGAAGGAGTTCCGGATTGTTCTGTGGGCTTCGGGTTCTGTGAATATTGCCTCCATGGAAAACAGAACCGAGTCAGTTTTCAACAGACAGGTTCAAGAGCAACGAAGATTCTCGAACTGATTCATAGTGATGTCTTTGGACCAACTCCGACTCCATTTATTGGAGGGTCCAGGTACTATGTTTCTTTTATAGATGATTTTTCGAGATACAGTTGGATTTATTTTATCAAGAATAAATCAGATGTATTCGATAAGTTTCGAGAATTTAAAGTTTTGGTGGAAAATCAATTGACTGCGATCAAGGTCCTTCGTACAGATAATGGAGGTGAATTTTGTTCAGATAAGTTTGAGCATTTCTGCGTGGACAATGGTATTGCTAGGCAGAAGACAACTCCATATACACCTGAGCAGAATGGAGTAGCTGAAAGGTTAAATCGGTCACTCATAGAGAAGGCCAGATGTATGCTGAGTTGGGCTGAATTGGGGCAAGAATTCTGGGCAGAAGCTGTAGCCACAGCAAACTACCTGAAGAACCGCTCACCGACCTCATCAGTGAAGGATCAGACACCTTATGAGGCAATGTTTGGGAAGAAGTCAAATTTGTCTCATGTTCGGGTGTTTGGATGTGACGCATATGTTCATATACCCAAGGAAAAGCGGGGTAAGCTTGATAGTAAATCTGAAAAGAACATATTTGTCGGATACAAGGAAGGGATCAAGGGCTACAAACTGTGGAATCCAAAGTCAAGGACTATTGTTTACAGCAGGGATGTTGTTTTCCGTGAATCACGTTCCCAAGTTGAAGTTCAAAAAGGTGATGAACCTAAGAAAGTGGTAGTGCTTGAAGAAGATTCTGATTCTGAAACTTCAGAGGTGGATGCACAAGATACTTCAGTTGAGTCTGTTATAGAACCGGATCAAGAGGACTCGGTTAATGAAGTTGAAGATGCAGATTCAGATGAAGACCCAGATATTGGTACTACCATACCAGTTCTCAGGAGATCGACACGAGAAAAAAGAGCACCTTTGAGATACTCTCTTAGTGCTCTGAGTTCGTTTCATGCTTTGAGCATCATCGGAGAAGAACCTAGTTCTGTAAAAGATGCAAGGTCTATGGATGATGCAAATCAGTGGGAGCTTGCTATGACAGATGAGATGCAGTCACTGGATAAGAATGAAACATGGAGTTTGTGTAAATTGCCTAAGGATAGAAAGGCAATTGGTTGCAAATGGGTGTTCAAGCGAAAGCTGAAACCGGATGGGACTGTAGAGAAGTACAAGGCGAGGCTGGTAGCTAAAGGGTACTCTCAGGTTGAGGGAGTCGACTATGATGAGATTTTTTCTCCCGTGGCGAAAATGACTTCAATCAGATTTGTTCTATCTCTGGCAGCAACATATAATCTTGAAGTAGAGCAGATGGATGTGAAGACGGCATTCCTTCATGGGGACTTGGAGGAAGAGATATATATGAGGCAACCAGAAGGCTTTGAAGTTCAAGGTAAAGAAAAGCTGGTGTGCAAATTGAAGAAGTCTTTGTATGGATTGAAGCAGTCGCCAAGGATGTGGTACCAGAAGTTTGATACGTACATGCTCGAACTCAAGTTTGTACGTTCAGATTCAGATCATTGTGTCTATATGAAGAGAGTTGGAGATCAGTTTGTCATTCTTACATTGTATGTGGATGACATGTTGCTGATTGGAAACAGTATGAAGATGGTGAATTCAGTGAAGGGTTTGTTGGCCAAGAAGTTTGAGATGAAAGACTTAGGGCCAGCGAATTTTATTTTGGGTATGCAGATTAGAAGGGATCGTCAGAAGCGAAAGTTGTGGCTAGGACAGGAGAAGTACATAAAAGAAGTGTTGAAGAAATTTAACATGTCGGACTGCAAGCTAGTGGGTACTCCTATGTCTCTAGGAACCAAACTTTCTGCAGAGCAATGCCCGAAGACGGATGAAGAAGCTGAAGAGATGGATCGTGTGCCATATACAAGTGCAGTGGGCAGCTTGATGTATGTCATGGTGTGCACGCGTCCAGATATAGCCCAAGCAGTGGGAGTCTTGAGTCGATATATGTCTAACCCAGGCAGGGAACATTGGAATGCTATCAAGAGAGTTTTCAGGTACCTTCGTGGAACTTCAAATTTTTCGTTGTGTTTTGAAGGTACAAGGAAAGGAAAGATGCTTCATATTGTGGGCCATGTAGATGCTGATTGGGGTGGAGACATTGATGGTAGACGATCCACTAGCGGATATATTTTTACATTATTTGGGGCTGCACTAAGTTGGATGAGCAAGAGACAAAGCGTGGTAGCACTTTCTTCTACAGAAGCAGAATATATGGCTCTTACTCATGCTGCAAAAGAGGCCATATGGCTACGACGGTTGTGCTTAGAGCTCGGATTTGAGCAAGGTGCTATAGAGGTGAGATGTGATAATCAAGGTGCTATTCAGTTGGCTAAGAATCCCGCATTTCACTCACGCACAAAGCATATTGACATCCAATACCACTTTATTCGGGAAAAGGTGGAAAAGAAAGAGGTTCAGCTTGAAAAGGTTGATACAACAGAGAATAGTTCTGATTTTCTGACTAAAGCAGTTACAGGTGTAAAGTTTGAGTGGTGCTCTACTGCTATCGGATTGAAGAAGAATGTTGCTGGCAAGGCTCTCATTGGTGTGAAGTATCCACCAAGTGGGAGAATGTTAGAGTTGGTGAATACTTCAGAGCCCCTTGTTTCTCACACCGGGTTCGCCCACGTGAGCTTAGGGGAATCTGAGTATTACCCAATTAACAGTATTGTTGGCGTACGAACGAAAGGGGGGGTTCGGGGGGCCCCGCCCCCCGACGGCGGTCCCGCTCGCCGGTGAGCGGGCGGGGGTTCGAGGGCAGCGCCCCCGAAACCTAGACGGGTTTTGGGCTTTTGTTTAGCCGGCCCGTGTGGTTCGGATTAGGTTTTTTTTCTCTGTTTGTTTGGGTTTTAAACCCGGTTTGGAGAGGCTATTAATAGCCTAATTTCTGATGTAATTTTGTGTGGCGGCTGTAAACCTAAACGATATAGTGGAACCTCTTTGCAGGACGTAGCCCTCATCTCAAGGGTGAACCTGGGTAATTTCGTGTGTCTCCTCTATTTTTCTGCAATCTCTCTGCGATCTTCTCTCCTTGTTCTCGGATTTTCCCATCACATTCGTCGTCGGCGTCGCAGTTGTAGAGTCCGGTCAACCACGGGCCTTGCGGCACCTGCCCCTGGAGGGGGAACGGCGGCGGAGGTGGCTGATTCGCCGGAAACCCCGTCATCGGCACGCCGAGGGCGACGGCGGTTGGTTCGCCGGAAACCCGGTCATCGGCTGCGCATGGATAGCTTCCGTCGTGGGTCGTGGATACATGACCGCCGACGGACACGCAGAGAGAGAAATTGAGCTGAGGATATGTATGAGAACTGAGAAGAGGAGAGAGAGAGAGATTGGGGAACAATGGAGGATTGTCTTTAAGTCTACTTGTAAGTGTGAGTGGCTCAGGAGGGTGCTGAGTTCATCAATAATTGCAAAGTATGTCTACATTATTTTTTTTCCAGCTAGTAATCTCACACAACATTATTATTATTATTATTATTATTATTATTATTATTATTATTATTATTATTATTATTATTATTATTATTATTATTATTATTATTATTATTATTATTATTATTATTATTATTATTATTATTATTAATTTATCTCGATAGCATCTTTATTTTGAAGAGATCTGAACGCATCTCAATAGTTAGTTCACTAAATATATATGATCATAAATGATTAAATATCATTATTCAAAAATATTATTTATCTGAATTGTTAATCAATGAATCACCAATGGAAATGTGCTAGCATCCCTCTAAAATAAAAGTTGCTCTAAAAGTATATTAATCCCTTATTATTATTAGCCACTGTTTTGTTTTCTTTTGATGATTAATTAAAACACAACTTGTTTATGTCCATAACTAATAATCTGGCATTCAATTAGCCCTCATTTGATGACTAATTAACTACATGCCAGAAGAAAAAAAAGTATTATTTGCATTGTATTTCTTGTGGGATGAAGAATATTAAAATAACGTAATGAAAAAAGAATATAAAAATAATGAGGCGGATTCCAGGGAAATCATCTATTAGCCAGTCGTTGGACGTTTTAATTGCTTATTGGTGTGGTCCAAACATTGAGAGAAATAAAAAAAGAAAAAAGAGACTTCAAGTCAATTACTTGCCCTAAGGAGGTTACCAAAATAAAAAAAAAGGAAAAGTTTTTTTTGTTTTTTTTCCTTTTTTTCATTGAAGCCCAAGTCACCAAGACCCATCAACACACTACAACATTTTTAAAGCATTTCCGACCACAATATTATAAAATTGGTCAAAATTTATTTTAAAGAAAACGGATCTATATATTAATATATTATATATTTTTTATTATAAATAAAATTATCGAGAGGTTTAATTTTTGATATTATCGATGAATCTTGTAATAACAAAGGTTAGATCCATCCAAAATAATAATATTAAAATATTAATTGTATGTATTCATCAATAATATCGAAAGTTAGATCTGTCAGAAATAATAATATTAAAATATTAATCTTGTGCTTCTATCATATTATATATATTTTTATTATAAATAATATTACTGACAGGTCAAGCCTTCGGTATTATTTATGGATTGCAATCCATCGATAATATTGAAGGTTAGATTTGTCAGAAATAATAATATTAAAATATTAATCATATGCTTATTATATATTTTTTATTATAAATAAAATTACTGATGGATCTATCCTTCGACAATAGATGTCTTATTCGTCAGTAATTTTAAAAGCAAAGATTTGTGCGATTGATCTTGTTAGTATTTCGGAAGGATCTTTCTTGTCATCGCAAATGCGATCATTTTAGCTGGTCAAAAATTGATCATCAGAAGCAGTTTTCCTGTAATATTTTGCACATATATTTTTTATCTAGGATAAAATTATCATATTTAAAATTAATTTTTGAGACAATTATTATTGTATCACCTGTCTGAATCAGCAAAAAAAACAATATTCATTATAATTTCATAATGATGAATTCATTATTGCTCTTATAATTCATTATTGTGGCATCTTTGATTTCATTTATTTATTTATACCTTATTGTTTTCTCATTTAAATTTATGCATTATTTTTAGAACATAATTTAATTTTTTGTGAGCTTGATTATTAAATTGCATAAATGTAATGAAGACAAATGATACTTCATTCCAATGCATGCCTTAAATGACTAAATTATTCAAATTGAAAACTTGTACTGCTAGAATTACAAAACCAGATGACATAAACAATAAAACAGGGAGAAAATAAACATCACCACACCTTCACAAATTCTTCAATGGTATATCAACCAATTGTCGACAAATTCTTCATCATAACGGTGAACCAATTATAAACTTTGAAAAAAAATGCGACAAATATTGTTTGCAAAGTTCACCAGCGAATCCCATTTTCGTCGCCGAAGATGAGCATGAAAAGCGAAGAGAGGGGAGGAGGGCGACGAGCGCGAAAAAGAAAGGAGAAAGTGCGGGGGCGAGGCTCCACTGTGCATCGCCGGCAAGGCCAAAAGGGAGGGACCTTGGGGAGAGGGAGATGGGGTCAAGTTTTTTTAATTTATTCTTAAAATTATATTTTTTTTACTTTTAGTCTGTCACATTATAAGCCAAAAGATCGGGTAACAAACTATATCCGATCGACAGGGTGTTGGCGAAAAAAATTAATAATTAGAGAACAATTTGATTATAAAATAAAGTTGAAAGATAATATTGAGAAAGAGGACAAAAAGTATTTAGTGAAATTTTCATTCTATAGCAAAAAGGTATCAATAAAGATGGACAAAGGAACGTGGGACACACAATATATTATGCTAGAAGAGAAATGTGATATTCATAAATTATCAAAGATAGATTATTCAATCACTACCGAAAAAAAAAAGATATATTATTCAATGTAAAGACAAGAAATGCAATAGCGCAAACCTAATAATCAATTAAAAAGTTTATCTTGGAAGATCGAATGAGAAAGCAAACAAAAAGATCTACATAAATTATTCATCGATATTTAGAGGAAATTTACAGTATGGAGAATATCTAACTTGTCATTATTGTTGACAAGCCAATTAAGACGCTTCAAGAGAAAGTACAAAAAATGAAGAATGACAAACCATGTGAAGGATTTGAACAAAATATAAATTTAACGCTGAAAAACAGATAGAAGTTATATATATATATATATATATATATATATATATATATAAAAGCGATGGTAATGATGTGTACTTTCTTATAAAAAAATCATTGTCTTAATGTTGTTAGTTGATATTTTATTTGAGTTTTACATATTGAAAATTTGTTTCGTATTTCCTGCCCGTGTTCTTGACATATATAATGTATACATTTATGTCAATAAATATGGAAATAAGGATTAAATTGTTGACATCATAGATATTTAGTTAAACACCAATAAATATTATTGAAAAAAAAACATGTATCGCATATTCATTTGTGGATATGATTTCAGTTAAAAATTGTAATAATGAAACCTATGGAAAAAAAAAACCTCCATAGAAAATGTGGAAACACTTGAGTAGTTTGCTTTTTAATAAGGAGAGGACATAAAGAATGTAAACTTTATGACAAATATGATCGAAGATTATATATCTTTCTCAGAGTTATGGCACAAGCCACTTAACACATGCGACAAAAGAACTTTATACACTACTTGAACAGGGATCTATTTTCGGACATAAAAGAGGTTTCTCTTGACGAATGCATTTATTATTTACATATGCTCAATAAAAACTTAAATAGTGGTAAATTTGCATCTTATATGTGTAACATGATTTGTATGCTAGCATAAAAATTATTTTATGTTATTATTTCAATTCTCGATCATTCTTTTGAAAAAAAACATTATTTTATTCTGAAAATGATGATCAAATATAAACTTCTTTAAAATAAAAAACATATTGAAGTAACTTTAGAGATGTGAAATCTAAAAAGCAAATATGCATGTGACATTTAAAAATCAAATAAAGGTTTTTTAAAAAATAGAAAAAAAGATAGCATATTTATTTGGAGTCAAACATTTAACATCCAAATTCTAAATTATATTAGAAGTCAAAGCTTTAACTTCTAATATGTATTTTAAAAAAAAATGTTACGACATAATTCTAAAGTTGAACTTAAAATTTAAATTTTTTTTATGTTATTAGTAGGGAAATGGAGATTGGAACTGATTCTTGGATTACACTGCACTGCGCCCTTGTTTTAGAAGGAGACAGGTTTGACAGAGCCCTCACATAAGAAAGTAGGAAGTCTCTGCCAACAATATATGAGACAAATAAAAAAAAGGGAAAATGACTTCTCTATAGAGAATGTTTATATTTGTCGACCTCGTTTTTTATAAATTTATTTAAAAAGCATATTTTAGAGAGAAAAAGAATAATTATGTAAACACTAATTTATTGATTTTCAGCACAAAAAAATTAATTATAAAAAAATTCAAGTGGTACCAAATTTGGCGAGAGGTTGTCTACGTAGGGGCCAATTAATTGATGAGTTGTGGCTTTGACCAAGTCACTCTTCGCTGTTTGATGGTGAAGTTGTCACTACCATCCACAGCTCTGCTACAATTGGAGCATTCAATTCATGGCCCCTTTAGAGCAATGTTGGTTGACTCAATTACTACCATCCATAGTTTCAAACGTTTTGATATGGATACTATTAACTTCTTATTCAAATTTTTGAGTTATTATATTGGTAAAAAGAATTTATTTCTGCTATATTTTTCGACTTCAAATTAGTCAAATCTTAATAATTTCAAATATTGAACACCTTGTTAATCGAGCTGGTAAGAAAAAAATCACGACCTCTCGAGCCCTCTCTCCTCTGATTCCTTCTAATTTGTAGTAATGGGTACGAAAAGGAATATCTTCCTTTTTTTAAATTGTTGGAAAACATATTTTCTTCATGGTCCACGTAGAGATGCAGCATTAATGTCAATTGTCCTGGTAATGTTAATTGTTAAGTGTTAAGTGCAACGAATACAAATAAAAATTTAAATAAATACATATTTTTCATTCTTTAGGAAATTACGGCTGTTTTTATTACAAAAAATACTCTATTATTTGCTCACGTATTTGAATCGTGCAACGTTGAAAACAGATAATTCAACAGAACAAAAAGGAATCTAAATTTCTTGTCAGATAAAAAATAATTTCGTTGGTTTATATATATATATATATATATATATATATATATGAAAAATGTTAAATCCTTCTAAAAATTTAGCCTAAAATTTTTTCTAATACTCACATTTTTAATTTGACCCAAAAAATTGATAAAATTACAATAATTAGAAGGATATATCCTCTAATTAGTATCATATATATATATATATGTATGCAATTTTTTTGCTGGTTATGATTTATATGATCATTGACATTAATGCAAAAAAAGAAAATTCAAAACCGAAAATTGGATTCATTACCCGGGATGCAAAAGAGGAACTCCAGAGTCCAGATCAATGATTAATACCCCCGAAGCGAACGGCAAATCTCTCTCTCTCTCTCTCCGTGAAAGGCGAAGAAAATGCCTTCCGTACCGATACGCTGACAGCTTCCCCCAGCTCGAAAGGGATCTCCCCTCAGAGCTCTCTCTCTCTCTCTGGGATGCCGTGATACACGCTACTGATCAGACCTTGGAAATTTTCAAAATTATTACATGCATGCACTTCTTGAATCATTTCAGTGTCAAATTGACCACAAAAAATAAAGGAATATGAAGATATCTTTTTATTACCAGTTCCGAAAGGGACATGGATAGATCAATTCGGGCGGTATGAATGATTATGCACATGGTGAAATTTTCAAATGAAAAATTATGCATTCATGAAAATTCGAACAGTTATATTACACGTACCATTCGATATCTCGTCCGTCATCAAATTATTTTTGAACTTTTTTTTCTTGCATGTTTGATGTTCTGACTAACATTAATCGATTCACCGATTACATTAATAAGATGAAAAAAATAATTAAATAATATAAATATTTAATAAAAATAATAAAAAATAAAAAGGAGACTCATCTAAAAAGAATTGGCATTCTTTCCTTTCTCCTCTCACACATTGAAGAAGAGGGGAGGAGGAAGGAGGCGTCAGCTTCCTTTTGCAACTCGTTAGT
Organism: Pontederia crassipes; assembly: GCA_030549335.1. Lineage (NCBI taxonomy): Eukaryota > Viridiplantae > Streptophyta > Magnoliopsida > Commelinales > Pontederiaceae > Pontederia > Pontederia crassipes. The sequence continues at coordinate 1,648,927 of JAUKPH010000017.1, forward strand.
ATAACGGGACCTACAATTCGTCGACAAAAGAGGGTTCACACTTCATTTTTTTCTCGCGTGCACGAGAAATGGAGGATCTATTCTCCTTTCCCTCTCTCTCATGCTTGTCGGCACACGAGACATGAGAGAGAAATGGAGCGTCGCCCCCCTCTGCCAATGAGTTGCAGAGGGGGCCTCGACCCCCTTCTCCTTTTTAGCACCGGTGAGGAGAGGGGAAGGAGCGCCAGCCCCCTTTCGACGAGCCTCTTTTTTATTATTTTATATTATTCTATTACATTTTGATATTATTTAGTTATTTTTTGGGTGCCACCTCAATAACGTAATTGGGGGAATCGACTATTGACAATTAGGAGGATTAGGCGTGTAAAGAAAAATAAAGTTAAAAAATAATTTAATTAGAAATCAAAATTAATGGACCGTCCAGTTACCGCATTCAAAATTGACTACCATTCATATAATTTATCCGAACTTGAGACCTTTTATGCACGGTGAGACACTTAACTAGTCTAGTGTTCGACCGCATGTGATATGGATAAATCCTGACATGTTGAGCAAAATATTCGAATAATTTATGAGATGTAAGTGGGCATTTCTATATTTCAAGAGCATGTTTGGTTGGGATTGAAAGAAAGTAAAATGACTGGAAGAAAAAAAAAGGAATCATTTTATTTAAGTTGGAGAATAAGAATGGAAAAGGACTTCCCCCTCTAACATTCCAAATTTCTTTTAATATCAAATCAAAATGAAAAGGAGATAGATATATTAATATATATTTAATAATATAAATTGAATATATAAATATGTATATATAAAAAGATAAAATCATCTAAATAAAATTATTAGTAATCATTCATTTTCTTCCATTTTCTTTAATTATGTAATCAAATAAATATAATTATTTATCTTCTCTCTCCTCCCATCATTTCCCTTTCTCCTCTTCATCTTCTCTTTCTAATTAAGGATGAGTTTCAAAAAATATTATAATTTAGAAATGGACAAGTGAAACTCTGAGAGATATTATCTAAATAATAAAAACATTGGTGTTTTTCAAATATGATATAGGCTCCGTTTGGCATTATCAGCCGATTTGACAAGCGAACAACGGATTAACTAGCAAATAGTGGATAGCAGGTGATGATAAACGGTTAGAGATTGTAACTAATAAGTGTTTGGTAAACTTAGCGATTGAATTAGCTGATGAATATAAAATGACATAATCAAACATATGACAAATTATTTAATTTAAGCATTATATAAATTGTATTATAATACAAATAGTTAAATATTTATTTCTTAATTAAATAAAATAAAATTTTATAACTAACTTTTTTTGTTAAAATATATAGAAATTTATATTGACAATAATTTTTATATAATATAAAAGTATTAATTGTGAAATTATTTTTTATTCATTATTAACATATAAATAATTTGCAATTAATTAAGCATGAATATAAAAATAAATATAGTTAAATGATTATAAAATAAAAAATGAGAAAAATAATAAGATAAGTTAGAAAGAAAAAATGTATTTGAATAAGGATAAAATTGAAAAAGTTAAACACTGGTTGAAGTAGCTTTTCAATATTTTCATATGAAACGCTAAACATTATTTATTTTTGTCATTTACCAAATAAAAGAATTAGCATTTGAACCACTAAACACTAGTTGAATCGCTAATTTTGGTGTTGCCAACAGAGCCATAAACAAGCCTTAGTTTTGTTTTAGATAGCGCATTTATCAATGTTTAAGTTCTTTGTTATAAATTTAAAAGTTGACAATATCAGATGCATTTATCCAAGCCAATATTCAACATTTTTATAAAGGTCATTATGGGAGTTAAATATGTAATTAATTCAGAACTTTAACGTTTTAAAAATAAAAGATAAGTTGAAAGAAAATATGTAACAAGGGTCGATGTTAAGATCTATTTTTTTACCTTTTAACATTTTTAAATTCCCCTCTAATAAGTGGTTGTACAAGCAATAATCTTACAAAATTGAACCAATCTATCATTTAAAATATTCAGAATAATAATGATAATAATATTGGAAAAAAGTCTTTTGAGTCTAGAATGAAAGGCTTTTCTTGCTTGCCTGAAAAGGAAGAACCCTGGTGCACCCTCTCCTCACCCGTCTCCAACGTCCCTCGTCGGCGCCACCAGCTTTTCTTCTTCCCACTCCCCATCTCATCCTTGCCTCTGTCCCCCTCACCCCTCCCTTATTTTTTCTCGTGACCTAATTTCGCGATTTCGACATCGGGGACCTAGGGTCTGTGTCGACCCTCGGCTGGGCAGTGCCACCCTTAGGCGTCTACGGCCCTCCATGACAACCACATGAAAAACCTCCCTCCCATATACCCTTTTTCCTCCTCTGTCACTCTCCACAAACCCCAACGGTGCGTCCCTTGCAAACTTTTCACCACCCTCGCGGCACTTGGTCAGACGTTGTCAAGGCACGTCACACCTCTGCCCACTCACTGATCCTCCTATGACAATGGCCTCAACTGCAAGCAACCATTACTGATGTTGTGAACATCCCCCGCGCAGACGTCTCCCAATAGTTGGTGGTAGCGGAACGCAGCCTGATGGGCCACTTCTTGGGTAGCAGAGACTATAGAGGATCTCGCTGCTCTGGACTCCCATCTTCCCCAATTTTGGGACATTTCGGGGCAAATATCCATCCAACATCTAGGTAACGCATATCTCTTCTATACTCTCTGACATTGATGATTACCTACAGGTCCTCACTCAGTAGTAAGCAACCTTTCGCAGTCACATCCTACACATCAACAAATACAAACCTTTCTTTCGTCATTTAGTGGAGCAACCGGACACCATTCCTAATTGGATCCAATTCCCAGGCCTCACCTTTGAACTATGTTCTGATACTGCGGTTCGTCGCATCTCTTCCTATTTCGGCACCCTCCTTCGGATCGATCTCCTGACGGAGCACAAAGATGCTCGTGCACCAAGGATCTGTGTTGACATTAATACGAAGACACTAGTTAAGTAGGGCATCTGGGTGATCTACCGGATGGCACCCGCTTCTTCCAGCGGGCTCTATATGAAAACATTCATCTTTTCTATTTCAGGTTTGGATCGATCGGCCATCGCCTAGAAGACTGTCAGCGCGGGACCGCACCTTTCGGTCAGTGAGGGACCGCTCCTTCCGGCAAAGAGGCAAGCATTCTTCTGCACGGGTCTTGGATGCTTACGGTCTACCGTCGACGTCCTCTGAGACCGTGTCCGTCGGCGGTGCCGCTGCCTCGTCAGGGAACGCAGCTATAGTCTCGACGTTTGACCACTACGTCCGTGATCACACCGCCTGACGTCGCTGCCTGGCAGTACGGCTTCCGACGGCATTCATGTAACGGCTACTGACGAAGATATTTTTTGTCAGGTTGATCTGAGTGTGGAACAGCTGTCCCACACTTCAGAGGCGTACACTGCGCTGATGAATGACACCTATCAAATGCCAAGATCGAGGAGCGATAAAAATTAGTCCTATTTCGACGGAGATGCCACCTCCAAGAAACCAAACATACCTGAATGTGAGACACGTGGATCCCATTACGCATCTATCACAAATACCTTACCCCTAAACCTTCCCCTCAAACTCCTTGCCTCCCTCTACCCCCAAGCCCATCTCCCCACTCTTTCCCTCCCCTCGCAATACCGGCCCTAAGTTCTTTACTGCTTTGCCTCCCTAGCCCTCTCAGACCTCGCTCCCTCCTTCCGTCTTCCCGATGAGAATGGATCACGATAGTTTGCGAGAAACAGTTCTAAATAGTTTTGCTGCAAATGAGGTGGAACAAAGTTTTTCAAAATCAGACGGGAAGCATGTCAATGAGGAGGTGATCATGGATCCTCCCCCATCACGATCAGACACAAAGAAACTTGGCGCCCATCGTGCTTCAGCCCTGTTGGCGGCACCGGAGTTATGATACAAAGATAATCGAGCGCAGACAAAAGATAAGAATGTACCCAACCATAAAAAGCCCACTACTCCCTTAACTTCATCGACAAATGAAGCAAGACCACCGGCCCGACGCACGGGCCTGAATCTCAATACATGAAGATAGTAACATGGAAGTGCCAGGGGGCCTTCCGTAGTGAGGATTGCGAGTGTCTCTCGGACATCATAAAAAAGGACCAACTTGACATCTTGGTGCTGGTAGAAACACACACTTGTCCAACCTGTTCTTTGTAGGTTAGGCTCCGACTAATAGGGGATCTTCGAGCCTGGGGTTGGCCGCACGGGTGGCATTGTGCTAGCATGACGTGACCGAGACACCAGCGCCTCCGTGGTCAGGCAGAGCTCACAAGTCCTTCATGTGATTATTGCATTAGAAAAATTTTCTTTTCTACTCATCTATATCTATGCTAGTGTTTTTCCCTATAAGCCTTTCACCTACACTAAATCAATAGTTTCATATCCATGCAGGGTCTTCTGGATATCGAATGTGCGGAGTAGCGATTCACCTGGTGCAACAACCGGCTAGGCGGGGAGCGAATCATGTGCGATCTGGACAGATTCCTCGTGAGCCCTCACTGGTTTCTCTCCTTTTTCAATATGTCTTTATGCTATCTCACTAGATGTTATTTTGATCATTCTCCCCTTTTATTCACCACGGATAAGTTTTGTAAGAGAACCCACTCTTTTAAATTTGAGCATTTTTTTGTTGGAATATGGGGAACCAAGAAACATTATCGAACAAACATGGAAAGATTGACCCATGGACAACAATATGTCGAAGCTCTAAATAAAATTAAACATAAAATCCTAAAATGGAACCGTGATATTCTAGGTTACCTAGAATTGAGACTTCACAACACTGCTCAGGAGATTAGTGGACTGGAGAAGCTAGATGAATCCCAATCGCTTAGTGATAATCACATCCTCAAGCTCAAATCCCTTTACCACCTTCACACGGCTTTGCTTCGTCAAATCACCTTGAAATGGTGGAGCAAATCGCGCATCGCTTGGCTTCAGTAGGGTGACCAAAACTCAAAAATTTTCCACATAACAATAATAACTAGACGTAGTCACAACACAATATTTAAGCTTAGTTTACAAGCCAACTCGGACTCATACATCACTAATGAGAACCAAATTTGTCAAGTTTTTGTCAACAACTACACCGATCTTTGGAAGCCTACACTAGATATGAGTCCCCCTCCTAACTCCTGGCCTTGCCTCCCTCAGCTTCCGGCCTAATGGCACCAAACATTGCTCATACTAATTATGTTGGAGGAGATCAAGTCTATCTTTTGGAGCATGCCGAGTGGTAAGGCTCCTAGACCGAATGATTTTTACCGTTGAGTTTTATCGTACATATTGGAATATTGTGGGGCCCATTATCACCTCTCAGATCTTGAATTTCTTTGAAATTGGTATTCTTCCCGACGAATGGTGCGAGACATCTCTAATTTTCATTCCTAAATCTAAGCCGGCCATCAGGGTCACCAACCTTCGGTCCTATTGCCCTTTGTAATGTACTTTACCGGTATAGTGGCTAAGATTCTGGCAATAAGATTAAAACTCACTCTTACCCATCTAATTGATAGATCCCAAAGCGCTTTCATCTCTGACAGATCAATTCATGATAACATCCTCACTATCCAAGAAATCGCAACAGAAAGAAATATATGATTATTAAGGGTCATATGGCCAAGGCATTTGATTGTGTTTCATGATCAGCTATTAATTATGTGCTCACAAACATGAATTATCTTATAATTTTCATTAATTGGATCATGAATTGTGTCACCTCCCTAAATTTCCACTACATCATAAATAGAACTTCATCTCAGTCTTTCAAAAGTCACAAGGGGGGTGAGGCAGGGTGATCCACTCTCGCCTTACCTTTTGTTATGGTTACTCAAGTCTTATCATCTCTGTTAAACCAACACTCAGCTCTAAATAACATTCAACCTTTTAAAATCAATAACTTCACAACCAGCCACTTGCTTTATGCCGACGATCTAATTATCCTGGCAGCAGCAAATACAAAAAATTGTAAAAACATTACCAAGATACTTAAGCAATACCATGAATTCACTAATCAAACTATAAATCTTGCCAAATCTCAAGTCTATCTTTCCACTCGCCTCTGCCCCCGACGCAGACTTGCTATTCCGGCCTTTCTTGGAATTAACATTGGTTCTTTTCCATTACATACTTGGATGTGCCTATTTCTTATAAGCAGGTGGTGGGCAAGTCGCATCTATTGATCGAAAAGGAAATAAATAAACTCTCTGGATGGAAAGGTAAATTGCTAAATTAGGCTGGTAGAGCTACTTTGATCAAATCTATTATTTACTCTCTCCCATTGCATTCTTACTTATATTTCTGGTTCTAGTGTGACTTTACTTGAAAAACTATCACGAAATTTTTTTTGGTCCTATATGCAAAACGATAAAGGCCTACTACATCTGATTGGCTGGCCAACTATCCAGCTCCCAATCTCCACTGTGGCTTGGGTATTCGCAATATGAACTCAATTAAAATTCCATTGCTGGCTAAAAAAGTTTTTGAAATCCTAAATGATTTTGATACTTTGTGGACAAATCTATTAAAGAACAAGTATGGTAATATGCATCTGTGGCTCCCTTCCACTTTTCATCATACTTCAGCTTGGAGCTGAAAAATTGTCCTGAAATGTTTAGGTGAGATTAAAGATGACATCACACGATACATTGGCAATGATTGCACCACTTGTGTTATGAATGGCCCATGGTTATTTACTCTGCCTCTCAGCCTTATGCCCATATATGTAAATGTTAATGTACAATTGTAGGAGTTAAATGTATCAAATCATACTGTTAAGCCTAGAACTTGCATTTACTTTTTACTTATTTTGGTCATTCTCTGGCCTCGCAAATATCTGAGTTGTGTCTTCCTCTCTCCGCCAATGATGACCAATGGATTTGGCTCCCGGACCCCCTTGGCTGTGCCTCCACCTCGAGTACTTACATATTTCTTTGCGGCAGGGCAACTCCACAAACAATCTTGGACTATGATCTGGCGGCTGAGTGTTCCACAAAAAATAAATTTTTTTATGTGAAAATTTTTGCACAAACGTTTACCTACCCTTGATCTCCTTGTTTTAACCCCTCTATCAATCCGGCCTGTGTCTTGCGCGGTGCTTGCGCTGAGACCATGGCACACCTATTTTTTTATTGTTCTTTTGCATAAAACATATGGTGTCTTTTCTTTCAAAATACTTTATATCAATTCAAAATGTGGGACTCTGGGCAACTGGGAGTTGGATCGAGGAAGGTGTTGATCTCGAGTCCCGCTTGAGGTCCTTATATTTTGAAATACTTGCTTTTACGGAACGAAGCGCATTTTCAGTCCAAAATTATTACCGCCTCGGGTGTAGGAGAGGGCCCTCGCTGGTCATACTGAATATGTTGATAACTTTCAGTCTGAGGCACGCACTATCCTCCCCCTGCCCAACCTGTCCAGTGGGATCCCCTGCGCCAAGTTGAGTTGCTCTCAACTCTGATGGATCACATGTTGGTCTCGAGGTCTTTGAGGGTATCGTCTTTCTCATTCGCTCTTCTCATGGAACTCTTCTTTACGCAGGTGCCCAAAGATTCAAAGGACATTCGATGCTGGAGATGGAGGCGCAGGGTTTACTCGAGGGCGTCAAGCAGTGTGCACTAAAGGGATATAGATGAGTCGCTTGTGGTGTTGATTCCGAGCTACTGGTCAAGATCGTTGTCAAAACCATCCCCTGTCCATGGTGTATTCTTAACCTCACGATGAACATTTAGTATTTTTCAAAATCTTACCTCTTGAGCGAGAGAAATAAATTAGCTTCATTGGAGGAGAAGTGTGTCTTACCTCTCGAAGCGAAGAAAAGACGGTAGTGTAAAGAGATTTTCTTCCTTGCTCCATTTGAAACAAATGAAGAGTTCTAGTAGAATCTCCGATGGTCTTGATGTTAAGAAGTCGGAGCGGGAACGTAGGCTAAGGTGTGACCGAATCTTATCAACAACCATCGTGTCTTTGCATTTGATTTTCTCTCTCTCCCTTCATATTATGCTTATGCTCTTAATTGCTTTGTTTTAAAAAGGTTTTAAAAAATTAGTTTTGTACTTCCGCGATGATTTTCGTGAAATTGACATTTTTAATTGAACACCAATTCACCCCCTCACCAAAGAATCAGTTTTGCTCTTCTCATGGAACTCTTCTTTACGCAGGTGCCCAAAGATTCAAAGGATATTCGATGTTGGAGATGGCGGCGCAGGGGTCACTCGAGGGTGTCAAGCAGTGTGCACTAAGGGGATATAGACGAGTCGCTTGTGGTGTTGATTCCGAGCTGCTGGTCAAGATTGTTGTCAAAACCATCCTTTGTCCATGGCATATTCTTAACCTCACTAAAAACATTTGGCATTACATCTCGCTACTAGAAGATTTCAAATGTAAACATATTTATTGAAAATGTTGATTTTTTTGTCTCACTTGGGCCGCTCTCGGTCTAGAGCATTTTTTGGGACGAAACATCTAAAAAAAAGTATCATGTATCAAGACTACCCTGCTTTAATCATTAATAGATAATTCTCTTTTGACAAAAAAAATTCAGGAAAAAAAATCTAGGCAACTTTTATAAAAATATTTGGCAACCTACGTACTGAAGAGTAATATAAAATATGTACTACTTAATTAACATACATTTATGTGAATAAATATAAAAAAAATGTATAAGCTAATAAAACATGTCATGATTGATGTCAATTTATAGAATAAAATACTTTTAATACTATCATAAATATAGAAGTTATAAAGAAAAAAAATATTTTTAATACTTTCATAGAAATAAAGAGAGTGTAATCTCGAGTGAAAGATAATTATTTTTAGTTTTTTGTATTAGGTTAATAAATTTCGTTGTAAAATAGAAAAGGGAGTTGTTTTATGTGTAATTATAGAGTTGACGCTATTTATTTATTTTCACTGCACAGTTTATTGATTTGTGAAGAGAAAAAAAATCTTACTGACAGCTTACAGTGTATTATCATGCAAATTTAATACAAAGAAAGAGGGGATTAGTCCAATGATAATAAATAGCTAATATGAATCTCATGCTGAAAAGAGTTTAGCCAGTTAAATTCAGAAGATTAAATGCAAATGTATGATATTTTTTGCAAGAAACCTAGTAACTGGTTGAAATATTGAAATGAAAAAACAAAGAGGACTATGTCAGTTCATGTAGTACTGTAACATCAACTGAGATACGAATGTATAGCAATGTTGTACTCTTTTATTTGGTAAATAAACGAAGCACATGTACACAGAAAATTAGCTGACTGGTTGATATTTTTTCATAGAAATAAGGAGTGTAATCTCGAGTGAAAGATAATTATTTTTAGTTTTTTGTATTAGGTTAATAAATTTCGTTGTAAAATAGAAAAGGGAGTTGTTTTGGTGCAAATTAGAGTCCGAAGTATAATAATTAAAAGTTAATTAGAATGATGAAAAAATGAAAAATGTTTTACCATCTGTGATCTCACCAATTTTCATCTACTCTTTCTTTCATTATTGTTAATTATTTCTGTGAGCTAAGCAGAGCTACGAGGCAGTCACTAGACTCGCAGTTCCAAGCTCTTCCCTCTGACTGTGTCATCGTATGCTCCTTTCCCCACGTCCCCATGCATATCATTAACTCACCACTACATGTTACTCACTCCCCCCCTCCGATGTCAGAGCTATCGAAGTGTGCAATCTTAATGTAAGCAAATATTAATGCCACTGTGATTTGATGCGCACACTGCAAAAGTTCAAGCAACTGATAGATGGATAGAGCAATACGGACGGACGGATGGATTGATTGATGATACTGTGATAGAACGCAGAGAGGCAGAGAGAGAGAGAGAGGGGGGGGGGGGGGGGGGGGGGGGGGGGGAGGAAAAGATGTGCACAGCTGCGCTTTCGCGCTATGGGAGGGTTCGCTTTCTTGTGACTGAGAGAGAACGCAGTGCCTTCTACTCTTCTTCTTCCCCTGCGCTGTCGCTCTTGTCGTTCGCCTGTGTTCCTTCTCTTCCTCCTGTTGCTCCGACTGCTGAGCAATGTACGCTTCTCATTTGTACAGGTGCCCTGTCTTGGAACCATTACTCTTTCTCTTTCTCTTATTAATAAACAAAAGGTCACGTGAAACGCTCGGAACTGCGTGATTCCGGAAAACTCACCATCTTTTTTATTGGCTGCGTTTCATTGTTGTTGCTCCTTTTTTTTTCACTGCTTCTCTGATTTTGCTGCAGAGGGGAGCAGTCATCAGCTGGATTCAGCATCGCAGATGCCGTTGTTGACATCGGCAGAAGTACGTGCCACTGCTGCTGCTGAGCTGCTTTCTTGTGATTACTATTATGGTGCCTAATTTGTGTGCTTCTCTTTTGCCCGAATGCAAGATCCTGTTCTTAGCTCCAAGAGCTTGAGCAATGCCACTGCTGTCAACCTATCTGCATTGCATCTTCAGTTTGGAGGAGGTTTGAGCCGTCCGGTAGGAGGCATATGACCTCGAGCTCTTTGCCGTTTTAGTAACGCTAATTTCTGATGATGTTTGCAGAGCGTGGTTTTAGTATTGAATTTGTTGTGCTGATGACAGAGAATGGCGTCAACGGACATGACAGCTACGGTAGCAGGGGCGGAGGCGGAGGCTTGCAGATTGGCGTTCGCCAGAGGGCAAGCCGAGAACTGGGGTGACTCTTTCGTGGCAGTCAGCAGCTCGAGGACTGATACATCCACCGACGTGGAGAATGATGAGAGGAGTCAGATGGTGAGATTTTTACTACTCGCCCTTCATCACTTTGCATGCGTTTCGTGGCGTAGTATTGAAGTATTGAACTATGGTACACATATTGGTTCAGTTCGGAGCTCTTCAACACGAGGGTGTACTGTGCGTCTCTTCCTCTCCTGCGACGAAGGAGAAAACTGGGGATCAGAAGGTCAACGTCACCAGCGTTTCTGCTGGAAATTTCGTGTGTTATTGTTTGTGTTTTCTTTTCCCTGTAATAGTGTTAATTCGGATTGGTGCCTCTGTTGCATAACAAATGCAGACACTACGTAGACTGGCGCAGAATCGCGAGGCTGCCCGGAAGAGTCGATTGAGGAAAAAGGTCACCTTTTTTTTCTCTTATAATCTTTTTGTCATTTTTTTTTCTAACCTCACAGGTGCTTTACTCATCTTTGGGCCTTTCCAATGCCACTTTTGAGTTGAATGCCAAAGTCGATTTTATCATCTCCAAATGTATACATTGGAGTGTCATGTCATCTTGAAAATGGTAGCCTAAGTTGCAGTAGGTTTTTAACCTGTGTTTGAATACTTCTATGTCCGAAACCTGGGACGCTATCAGCTTTCCTGTGCCAGTATTTCTCATATGTAGCATGTGTTCTCAGCACGCAGATGAGAACAAATTACTTCGTTCCTATTGGCAAAATCCTAGACATAGCCCTGTTATTCTGCGTCATATTTTTACTATGAAATTGTTAATTATACACGCACACTTATGTTGATATGGCTACGGGTAGAGTGCCATCTTGCCTGCAACTCTGTTGTACAGTAGATGATAGATGAGATGACAAGCCCGGTGATCGGCCTTGGCAATAACTTTGTCAACTTAATTGTTTGTCAGAGTTCTGTCTTGAATCTTGATAGCTTTCCCAGGAAACACTTGCGTCAAGTTTGGCAATTGCAATACTATTTTTTCTTTTAGAAACTCATCATAACAACATAATACATCTCGATATCCTTCTAGAGAAACTACCGAAGACCTTGGTTGAGCTTTCTACCTGAAATATACTACTGAAATGCTTACTTGGACTTCAGATCCATCACTGTTTACATGGTTGATGCTTTGTATTTATTGGATGTTTACATACATGGGTTCATTCTGATTGCTCACATTATTCGGTGATTTTGATCTACATAGGCTTATGTTCAGCAACTTGAAGATAGCAGATTAAAGTTGATGCAACTTGAACAGGAGCTTCAGAGGGCAAGACAGCAAGTATTTCCACTCTTTGTTCCTTTCCTCTTTGACCTCAGTTTAGCTATTGCTATTATGCCAGGCATCATGAATATCTGGTGTTTTCACAGGGTATCTTTGTGGCAAGTGGGTTTTCTGGGGATCATGGTTATTCCATTGGAGGAAATGGTTAGTTCCTTTCGAGTTCTTTTTATTGACCCCTGTCTTTTGTTATCTTTTGTATAGCAGAAATATTTTACTTTAGCTATGCTACATGAATTGGTATATCTGCACGTACAAGTTGCATTACATATCTTTACTACAATGAACTCTCTGAAATCATAGATCTTTTCCTGAATGCAAATGCATACTTCTTTCTCACACGAATGTTTCATCCTCTTCTTCTGACTTCAAGTATGCTTCAGGGTCATTAGCATTTGACATGGAGTATGCTCGGTGGCTCGATGATCATCAACGGCATGTTGATGATCTTAGATCAGCCTTAAACTCTCATGCAGGTGACGATGAGCTGCGTCTCTTAGTCGAAGCTGTGATGGCACATTATGATGAACTTTTCAGACTAAAAAGCACTGGTACAAAGTCGGATGTGTTTCATATGCTTTCAGGCATGTGGACAACTCCTGCTGAAAGATGTTTCATGTGGTTGGGAGGTTTCCGTTCGTCTGAGCTTCTGAAGGTAATTTTTTAAATTTCCTTTTCAGAATCATTAAAGATTTAACATCCTTTAAATTAGTGGATGATACAATTCTCCAACCAAATGGCTACCAGATACTAGCAAGCCAGCTTGAGCCGTTGACAGATCAACAATTGATGGGCATATGTAACCTTCAACAGTCATCTCAGCAAGCCGAAGATGCATTGTCTCAGGGCATGGAAGCTCTGCAGCAATCCCTGGCTGAGACCCTTGCTTCTACATCGCTCGTTTCAGCTGCTGGATCCGATAATGTTTCTAACTATATGGGACAGATGGCAATTGCTATGAACAAATTAGGCACGTTGGAGAACTTTCTTCGCCAGGTATTTACTGTATCCTGTCAAAGATAAGTTCTACTTATCTAACAAGAAAATAAAATGAGTTCAAAACTAACAGAGAAGACGACAAAGCTCCAATTCAACTGCTTTCCTTAATAGTCATACAATTTTGTAATAAGTTCAGTTACTTTTAATCTATCAGATTTGTATAACTAATACATGCATCAACGGTAGGAGTATTTAATAGATTTGATGTTGTGGAGTAACTTGGGAATCTGGATACAGTTCTTCTCATGGACTATGATTTGATATTCTTGGGAATCCTGGATACAGTTCTCCCCGAGGACTATGATTTGATATTCTCTGAAGCATTTTATGGAATATAGTACAAAAGGTGAAATAGTTTCATTGAGAGTATCAAAAGAGAGCTGTAAAGGAAATAGACTGTAACTTTTTTGTGATTGATCTGAAACATTGCAGAGAATCAAGGATCATACTTTGAACCTGTAAACAGTGGTTAACATCATGGTGCAAAGAAAGGATGATCCCCCATTTGAATTGTACCCCTCATCTTGTTTCATGATCTTGGTTTCTTGCAGGCCGACCTCCTGCGGCAGCAGACCTTGCAGCAAATGCATCGCATATTAACCGCCCGGCAAGCGTCGCGAGCCCTGTTAGCCATCAACGACTACTTCTCCCGCCTGAGGGCACTGAGCTCTCTATGGTTGGCGCGACCGAGAGATTAGTGCTTGCTTCCATCGGTTTTCTTTGTTCACTTCTGAGCAGACGCAAGAGTGTTCTTATTCTATCAGTATGTTTAACAAAGTTTCCTGCTCTTATGATGCAACTGTCCAGTGTATAGGAACTTTGTATATTATCCCTACGAATGCCTTCGATGGTTGAGTTGTAATTGGAGTAGTCTCATCGAACTCCGTATGCTGAGGTCCCCTGCTATATTTAGCTTTGAATAAAATAGGAAATGCGATACTAAAAATCTGTTATCCCACTTCTCACACACGAGGATTTAGCTTGATGCCTATATTAGTCGTAATCATACTCTATTTTATTTCATTATATTGACTATTACTATTATTTTTATTTTTGTTCTTTTTATATATTCTAACTGAAACTAAGAGATTGAGGAAGTTAAAGTAGAGAGCTTAGTAGAATCACTACAGCAAAATATTTTAAGAGATTCTGTTTCTCCTGCTTGCATTGCATCAAAGGTATATTTTCATCTGATCACATAAACTTCGCCTTTGGAAAATGAAATTTTTTATTTCTAAAGGTGAAGTTGCAAGCCTGGATGTTTTATTTCTAAACTTTTGGAAGTCGCTTTTGGAAAATGAAACTTCGCATCTGTTTCTCATGAATGCCAAATTTTTTATTTTTAAATTTCGCCTATGTTTTATAGTCGGTCTCAAGCTCGGATAAAAGAAGAGGATTGTATTAGGTCTCGACAGTTAACGTAAAATTCTGTCGAATCTCATGAACATGGATCAACGAATATATTGTGTTAATGAACGGAATGACATCGTATGATTCATGTAGCCGATCTTATTTAGTGGGATAAGATTTTATTATTGTTGTTAGATATTTTAATTAAATAATAAAATTTTAGTTGCAAGGCCCCTTTCTTGAATCAATTGAGCTTAAGTTGGTTTTATTATAAATTTCACCTGATCGACAGTTGAGAAGGAACTCCACTCAGTATAAGTTGTAGGAATTAAGAATTGTGTGAATTCACGATAATTCTAAATTCATTATAAGTCTACACAATATTACAATACTTTAAATCCCAAGTTTTGTAATTTTCAAGAGGACAGAAGAATGATAAATACTCAATGGGCAATGTAAATTGTTGGCTTTGGAGAGAATAATATAGCGTAACTAATTCATATTAATTATTACTTAATGGTTATTAATAAATAATTAAGCGATAAAGGTAAAAAAAAAAGGAAGCACGTATGATGTTTTTGGGTGAGCCGGGCGAGCATTTCGATCGGTGGATGGATTAGTAGTTCGGTTAGTTGGATGCTTGGAGTAGACGTGTTGGTCAACGTATTATTTTTGCCGTTCTAGTTTTGAACACCGGATTAATGAGGTGCTAATATATAAGTATTGAAAAAAAAAAATCTAAAAGTCGGATTAGAAATTAGACTCACCTTTGACTTGAGTTAGGATTTGATTTGTTTCTAATTGAGTCGATCAATTAGCTTAACATAATATTTACTTTCCGAAATATATTATCGATATACCAATTTAATATATATATTTAATAAACAAATAAATAATATAAAAAACATAATTATATTCTCTTATCCTTCATTCTATATATTTCCTATCTATTGTCCTCTTAAAATATTTTATTTTATTTTATTTTATTTTTCATTTCTTCATCTTAAACCTATCTCTTTAATTTTACCATTGATCGTTTTTCCTCCTTTTGTCTCCGTTATAATATTTCTTATTCCATTTTCAAATGTACCATTTTATCTTCTTTCACTTGGAAAGTTAAAAAAAAAGTGGATTGAGCCCACTATTTTTAAAATTTTGCTAGGCGTTTTTACTGGTTTTATTTTTTTTAATATTGAAAAATGATTGCTTCAGCCATTCATTTCATGGTTGCTCAGTCGGTCCGAACTGATTTTAACAAATTTATTAATATTTCCCCCCAAATGGGACCTGTTCTGTAGTCTATTTTTAACAAGTTTTCAGAATATTTCAAGGTTGTGCTAGGAGAATAAGAGGAAATGAAAATAATAAAATAATCCTTTTTAATGGATTATCTTCCCTTGTAACTCGTACGTGTATACTTTTCTATATTACCAACGATCAGTACACTCGTAGATTAGGAGACTCGAATTTAATGTGTTAATGTTAAAGGCGAAATATTTGTTTATTTTTGTTTTATATTTTATATTGGATATTGAATAATATGATCACTACAATAAAATTCTTTGGCTTAATTTGTTATATGATGACTGCGATCCACTAGACCGAGAAGCAAAAATAAGGAGGGGCCAAGTTTCCCAAGACCTCTCAATCAAGTGAAAAGGTTTGCAAGCACTGGACCAATAGAGATTTCATGTCAAAGAGCTTAGTAAACAAATTTGAGGGGGAGCCAAATTGATTTATAACTCTAAAAATTACATATAAATATATGTAATTAATTAAAATTTTAAAAATTAAGAGGGCCAGGACCCCTCAATCTATATGTGGGTCCGCCCCTGTTCGTACGTATCATCTCAAATCTTCAAATTTTTCGTGATCAATCTCCCCTTTATAATAAAACACGACCGCGAATTAAACGCTTAATTTGTTATATGATGATTGCGATCCACTAATTCATACGTACCATCTTAAATCTCCAAACTTTCCTTGATCAATCTCCCCTTGATATAAAATACGATCGCGAATTATCTTCTAATTAATTAAAAAAAGCTCAACCTCAAGCGTGTGATAATATATTTTTTTAAAAAATAATTTATCATGAACGAGAGTTGGGATAGAGTAGATAATAACTTCTTACCGTTTAAACAAAAATCATGAGTTAAAATTTTTATGAATGTAAAAAATTTTCACTAAAAATTTTATCCATCATAATTAAATGTATTGTCCAGGATGATATCAAATTAGTTGCTTTTTAGTTACAAACTTATCCATTTATTTGCTTTTTAGTTACAATGTCTCCACTTAATTGTGCGAGGAATTCTATTGGCGTTGGTCTAAGTGGAGCAGGGTGGCGCGGGCGGCGGGCCCTCCAGTCCGCACAGTGACGGGAGGAGTCAAAGAGTCGAAGCCCTAAAAGATTCCATCCAATACCACTGTTGGAATCAAATCTTACGACCGCTATTTAGCCCCCGAGATACCATCCATCCTCACCTTCACCTCTCTCTCTCTCTCTCTCTCTCTCTCTCGTTCCGAGAGCAAGCGAAGCGTTCGCCATGTGTGGAATCCTTGCCGTTTTGGGCTGCGCCGACTCCTCCCTCGCCAAGCGATCTCGCATCATAGAACTATCTCGGAGGTACCCATCTTTTTTTCTTCCTGGCTTCCTGTGTCCCTTTTGACGGTTTGGTGAATTTTGTTTGTCGCGTTTTCTTTTGCCTATGAATCATTTGTGGTTCTTTCAAAAAAAAAAAAACCTGGATGTAAGAGAACAAAAAGTGCGTTCTTTTGAGGGCCGTTTGCGCAACAGGAATGTTGAAAAGCGTGCATTCATTCAACAAAATGCGTGTGTACACTGAGGGAAGGAAAAGAGAGTGGTGTCTGGCCTAAAGTTCTGACTTTTTTTAACTGGTTAGGATGCATTTGGCCATTTTGTGTTTTGATGGTTGAAGTTGCTTTATTCAGTGTCCTAATAGATAGAGATGTCTGACTAATACTGACTGGCAATTGTGTTTTTGTGTATTTTTTCCTCTTAAATTTCTTATGATAATACCTTAAGATACCTTCAAAATCTCAACTTTTTTGCTTTAGGAAAATAAAAAATGTGTTCTTTAGATAGCCGGAGATGGTTGGGATCTCAAATACGTTGAGTGCTTCAATTAGCAATGCATGTTTGGTAGTGGATATTTCTTCATAGTGCACGGTCCTGTCACGCCAGAACATGTTGTTTTAGTTTATGAAGACATCACATAACTTAGTTAAGTGATTTTCTTTAATTAGTCATACGTTCTGTATGTATATACTGCCATCTAATAAGTGGAAAAGTTTTGACTCCTTATACATAACTTTTTTGTTTTGCAACTGAACTGTATAAATCCACTTATCAAATTAATGGCTGAGTTGTCCACTTATTTTGGATTAGTTCTGTGACAACTGACTCTATTCAACTTCAAAATGACTTGTATCCTTACTAGTTGATCTACAGATGCACCCAACTGAAATTAATTTTCTAAGTGAACTTTGTGAGAATCTGCATTATGTCAAATTGTTTATAAAGTACAGTGGCTATTAAGAAATCTCGTTACACTTAACAATAATATTTTAGCAATTTTGGAGTTAAATTCAATTATTCGATATTTAATGGAAAACTGTAATTTAAATCTTTATGATTAGGAAATATAATTGCGGAAGCTTTTTCCATATAGTGAGATATTGCACTTTCAGATTTTTCTTTTTGAAGCATGTGCAGAATGGCTTGACTGAAATGAGTTGCTCCCTATGTTCACTGGAGATAAACAATATTGTCTTATACAAAAATACTATTGTAAGGAAATAAAATAATAGTGATGTTGTGTAATTCCAAAGTATTTCTATCATTAATATATCTATATGAAAGCCAAGAGTATATATCCAATGAATTGATAATTGTAACCTGAAATCATAAATATTAACTCTTATTTTTTGCTCTCTCATTCATTATTTTCTTTATTCAGTATACATTTTTCCAGTAATATTTGGTGTACATTTGTTACATCATTTAATTTCTGCAGGTATGCTACATAAAGTTGATGATAATTAATGTGAATATGGCAAGTTGACGATAATTAATGTGAATATGGCATACGACAAACATGCGTCATTGAAATGGAATTTTCCACATATTTGAATTTTCTTGGTTTGAGCATCTAGTATGTTATTAAAAGAAAACCACTCTTGCTAAACTATGATAATGGCTTGAAACTTGAACAATTCAATTTCGATGGCAACCGAATGGGTAGTCATCCTTTCTTCTCTCAAAAAAAAAAAAA
Source organism: Pontederia crassipes (assembly GCA_030549335.1). Taxonomy (NCBI): domain Eukaryota; kingdom Viridiplantae; phylum Streptophyta; class Magnoliopsida; order Commelinales; family Pontederiaceae; genus Pontederia; species Pontederia crassipes. The sequence continues at coordinate 1,667,587 of JAUKPH010000017.1, forward strand.
ACTTGAACAATTCAACTTGCACCTCTGATGAGATTGATTACCTATAAAAGACTTGGTTGATCTACAGTTTTTCCTCAACTTTTTGTAACTATGCTGCTTTCTAGTTTTCAACTTACAGCATGATTTATCTGATAAGTTCTAATGCCTTAAAATTCTACAAAATTTTACAAGTCCGTCTGAAACTAAGCTTGTGTGGCAATAGATAGTGTGGTAAATCTAGACTCATTATCAAAGCCAAAGAAGGATTCCATTATTTACAAGGTGTAAACATGTATATATAAAGTTCTATTTCTTTGTAAGGCAGCTATTATTACAAAGTAACTCCGCCTATGTTTTATAGCCGGTCTCAAGCCCGGATAAAGGAGGAGGGTTGTGTTAGGCCCCGACAGCCAGCGTAAAACCCTGTCGAATCGCATGAATATGGATCAACGAATAGAATGGCGTCGTATGATCCATGTAGCCGACCCCACCTAGTGGGATAAGGCTTTGTTGTTGTTGTTGTTGTTGCAGCTATTATTACAAAGTCACGGCCCTTGCATTTTCTTCTAAATGCGGCGATCTTAAATTTTATATATTTTGGGTCTGAATACCTTGTTTGCTTGTGCTTTTGTCCTTTCTTTTGAGGAAACAGATTGAGGCACAGGGGCCCTGATTGGAGTGGCTTGCATTGTTACCAGGACTGTTATCTTGCTCATCAAAGGTTGGCCATTGTAGACCCTACCTCTGGAGATCAACCACTCTATAACGAAGACAAATCCATTGTTGTCACGGTTTGGGCTATTTCCATCCTCTTTCTAGGAATTGTAGTGTCTTAATACTCCCACATTCTAGCAACAGTTTTATAGGATCCTTCTGTGAAAGCCAAACTTCAAACTTTACTTTTTCCTTTTGGCTGATGATCACATCTTTACATGCATTTTGGCATATAAGATAAGACTAGTATCTTTATGACATATCTTTTATAGCCTATTAAAGGTTATCACCATAAAGAGTTTTTTATTCTCATTTGTAGGTGTGTTCATAACTTGTTATTTTTTTCATTTTTATGGAGGAAAAGATCATTCGAGGTTATTATCATCTATATTATTATCCTCAAGTGTGAAGATAGTGCAAGGAATATTGACATACACCCTCAAGTATGACTTATGGCATACACTTCCAATCATTAAGTCCGAGATCTAGTAATGTACAATATTTAACCTTTCCTTTTTTTGTTGTCTGCTTCGGTGAGAGAAGCACCTTTTCTTTTGAGTTAGAAAAGGATGTTTGACAAGGGTGGGTATCGAGTTTTTGTGAAACGGGTATCGAGTTTATTGTGTAAATAATCTTCATTGAGAAAATTCGCAAGCCAACAATGTTGCTCTATGTCTAGCCTCTTGTTACAAGTTATGGTGTCAACAGGCAGGTTGTGACAATTGTTGATACAAACTTGGGGGTGTAACATAGTGGAGATTCTGGGGTATTCGTGCAACTGTTTTGGTTGACTTCTGTCTAAGATTTGTGAAGTAGGGAATGCTGTGGAGAATCATATACATTGCATGTAAAAAAAATGATGATTTTCCAACAAAAGAACTCTTGGACATATTTATATATGTTCCCTCTAAAAAAGCAGACATACATTAGTATGTTTCCGTATCATAAAGATTGGAATTTATCTTATCTCCCCACCCACACACAAAAATAGTATGTAAATAAATAAATAAATATATATCTCTTTTAGTTTTCCTTCTTAGCCAAGACATCAATGATGATACTACATTGTGACTCTGATAGGTTAATGGAGAGATCTATAACCATGAGGAGTTGAAAGCAAAGCTTCCTTCTCATCAGTTTCGAACTGGAAGTGACTGTGAAGTGATTGCACATCTCGTGAGTAGCTAATTTCCACTGGGTTTTTCTGTCAAGACTTATTTCATTTACAATAATATGCATATTGACGCATTCAAGGTTTGGAAAACTACAACTTTAAATAATATACTACGTCTCTTACAGCTATCGTTTCCACCAACTTACTAAAATGAATTTGTTGCGGACGAATATTACTTGGATATTGTACTCAAAATCTAATAGGTGGAGCTTCTACCAAATTGTTAAACTATTTTTGTACGCTACAGTACGAAGAATATGGAGAAGACTTTGTAGATATGTTGGATGGCATGTTTTCATTTGTTCTTCTCGACACACGAGATAAAAGTTTCATAGCTGCTCGGGATGCTATTGGCATTACACCTCTGTACATGGGATGGGGTCTTGATGGTGTGTATGGTGTAGCTGATTGGATCCTTATGTCTTATGTTATTTAGAGATGAAATTTTCGTAGTCTCTTATGAACTTTGTTTGGTGATCTTTTACAGGATCCATTTGGTTCGCTTCAGAATTGAAAGCTTTGAGTGATGACTGTGAACGCTTTATATCGTTTCTTCCTGGTCATATTTATTCAAGCAAAAGGGGTTAAATACTATTCTCCCTCTCTCACTTGTACCCACTTTGTATCCAAAAACGGGGGCTTATTTTTGATAGATTTTATATGAGAGAATTCTAAATTATTGCAACATATCAAAAATGAATTTTTGGACTCAATCCTAAAAGAATCTTGTTGATTTGATGGGTCAATATCTGAAATTTTCTCTGGATATGGGTCAAAGCAAGTCAATACATAAATCACTTTAAAAAAGAATGGGGTTAGATAAATAAAAGTATATTGTTTCATTCTTGCTATGATTTTAGCTTTTAGTCTTTGTTCTTATATCCAGAAGTTGTCCTTTTTGTGATTAAATTACTTTGATTTGTATGCAGGTGAGTTACGCAGGTGGTACAATCCTCCATGGTTTACAGAATGTATACCATCAACACCTTATGATCCTTTAGTTCTTCGTGAAGCCTTTGAAAAGGTATGTTTGTTTTTCTTCATGGAGTGCATTATATCTGCTTTTCTAACATCATCTTGCATGAATTCATCAGCAATCCTTATTATTTTATAGCAACTTATAGTTTACTTGTAATTTGTGTTCCATGGGTTCTTGTTGCTTTTCACTAGTGGTTACTTGCCGCAGAAATGTTGCATGAGTATGCATCATTTTTGCTATGTTCTATTTATGTTTTTGTTTGGAATATTAGAAATTTTCAAACTCACTCGCGAGAAAAGACCATTAACTGACCTATAAATTTTTATTTTCTGTAAATTTTGGCTGATTATTATTCATGTTCATAATATTATAGGCCGTCATCAAGAGGTTAATGACTGATGTCCCATTTGGTGTGCTGTTATCTGGTGGGCTTGATTCTTCACTTGTTGCGGCTGTAGCATCAAGACACTTAGCAAAAGCACAGATTTCCAGACAATGGGGATCGCAGCTGCATACTTTCTGCATTGGGCTGAGGGTTAGTTTTCAATCCTGCACACGTGGCCTAACATTTTCCTGTATTGTAGCACATGAATGACATTAGATGTAAAGGGCCTGTAAGCTTGGCTGATGTATTTCTATGTTATCCTAAAACAAGGTATTCTTATGTAGAAAACGAGAACTCTCACCATAGTATGAATATTAAGGTAACATTAAGAATAATTATATTCAGTTACAAGCTCTTTCTAAATGATAGTTACGTAGTGGATATTTAGCAAATACTTTGTAGGTGGCAGGAAGATTCAGATTGTCTAAAATACATTGAAGTACCTTTTCAATGGGAACATGATAATCATAGTTGGTGAGTCCCATTATGAAGAAACATAGACATCCTTAGGGAATCATTCAGAAAATAAACCTTATGAAACTTCAGTATTGTGTGTGGATATAGAAGGACATAGCTGCTTGATATTGTATGCAAACAAATGCTCGAAAGAAAAATCTCTTGCCTCTTTCAGTTTGGCTGGTTTTATTGCATATGTTTGAGTTTGCTTTTCCTGATGTGCCTTCGCAACTGTGAAATGCAGGGTTCTCCTGATCTGAAAGCTGCTAGAGAAGTAGCAGACTATCTTGGCACTTTCCATCATGAGTTTCACTTCACAGTGCAGGTATTCCTTTCAATTTATTGTATTGATTCTCTAAATAGTTACAAATCTGATTGATGTATGTATTCTTTTCTATCTTAGGAGGGTATTGATGCACTGGAAGAGGTCATCTATCATATAGAGACATATGATGTGACTACAATTAGGGCAAGTACCCCAATGTTTCTGATGTCCCGTAAAATAAAATCCTTGGGGGTGAAGATGGTCCTTTCTGGGGAAGGTTCTGATGAAATCTTTGGAGGGTATCTGTATTTCCATAAAGCACCAAACAAGGAAGAGTTCCATCAGGAAACATGCCGAAAGGTATCTATAGTTGAAATGCTTATTTTCCCTATTACACAATGGAATACAGCACTGTCTTAAATAAACTAAAAATTGTTCCCCTAAAAACTAAACTAAGAATTGAGAAATTTGATACTTCGGGATTCTAAAACAATACTAATTGTGCCATATGATTCATACTTTGAACAACAACTTTATCACAAAGTGATATAACTGAAAATACAACCACAAATATGACTGAAAATAAAAGTAGGATAACTATTATTAGCAGTCAAAATGCAAGAATCTTAAACACAATTACTACTAATATCTTATCAATTCGAGATAACTAACCCACTAACTAATATGAAGTGGTGGTATTTTATCTTTACACCCTTACTAAACTTTCACCTTGTCCTCAAGGCGGAGAAAAGAAAATTAGTAGTAATATTCTGCGGGTGCAGTTGAAGCCTCCAAACTTGATTAACTCTATCTTTGGGCCAAGAGAGAAATTTTTGAACCAATATAAACTTCAGCTTTTTTTCTTATGAAATGAGCTTTCCCTTGTAATGTGTAAAGCTGATTTCTTATGAATGAGTGCTGCTTCTTTGTGCTTTGCTAGCAGGTTTTTTGAGGTTCTGATACCAATTGATACAACAACAAAGCCTTATCCCACTAGGTGGGGTCGGCTACATGGATCATACGACGTCATTCCGCTCTATTAGTAACCAAACCTTTCGGTATATTATTCACCAATAAATCTTGCTCTATTAGTTCGCCAAGTGTCCGCCTTGGCCTCCCACTCCCTCTTTTAATCGGACTCCAGATTATTTGATCTACTCTTCTTACTGGCGCATCTAATGGTCTTCTCTGAACATGACCAAACCGTCTCAAACAATTCTCTACCATTTTCTCACTAATAGGAGCCACTCCGACTCGTTCACGTATATGGTCATTTTTAATCTTATCTAATCTTGTATGACCACACATCCATCTCAACATCCTCATTTCGGCTACCCTCACTTTACGTTCATGTTGTCCCTTCATAGCCCAACATTCACTACCATATAACACTGCTGGTCTTATAGCAGTACGATAGAATTTTTCTTTAACTTTATTGGGTACTTTTCTATCACAAACAACTCCAGTGGCTTTCCTCCACTTACACCAACCAGCTTGAATTCTATGATTACCATCGTCATCAATCTCACCATTTTGTCTTACAATTGATCCTAAATATTTAAACTTTGTCACTTGAGGAATTATATCCTCCCCTAGCCTAACTTTCAAATCGTCTCTAAGTTGTTTATTTGTGAAATTGCTATGCATATATTCTGTTTTATTCCTACTTAAACGAAAACCCTTTGACTCCAACGTATTTCTTCATATTTCCAATTTTGTATTAATCTCTTCTCTTGAATTCGCTAAAAGTACTATATCATCCGCAAATAGCATGCACTTAGGTACCTCCTCTGTGATATTCTCGGTTATAGCATCGATAACTAAATTAAATAGATACGGGCTTAAAGCTGATCCTTGATGTAGGCCAATTCCTATAGGAAATTCATTTGTTTCACCTCCGAGTGTCCTAACCCTAGTCAATGCCCCATCGTACATATCTTGTATTACCTTAATGTAGGCAACACTCACCCTCTTCTTTTGCAAGGTTTTCCAAAGTACATCCCTTGGTACCCGATCATACGCCTTCTCTAAGTCAATGAAAGCCATATGTAAGTCTCTTCAATGATACCAATTGAAAATAAAACTACAAATATGACTGAAAATAAAAGTAGGGTAACTATTATTAGTAGTAAAAATGCAAGAATCTTAAACACACAACAACAACAATAACAAAGCCTTATCCCACTCGGTGGGGTCGGCTATATGGATCATACGACGCCATTCCGCTCTATTAGTAATATATTCGTTGATCCATGTTCATGAGATTCGACAGGGTTTTACGCTGGCTGTCGGGGCCTAACACAACCCTCCTCCTTTATCCGGGCTTGGAGTGGACCAAACTCCAATTACATTTTTTTTTTGAGAAGTCCAATTACATAATTGATCCACACATTTTCCAAAGGCTACCCTAAATGTAAAGCCCATGCATGTAATTATAACATGCAGTTATGGTTACAATAACTATAACTAACTACAAATAAACTACCCACTACTTTTTTAACTAACTAATACAAAATGGTGGTATCTTATCACAAAGTCTATAACATTCTTCCATCATTTCATCGATCCTGTAAATTTTCATCAGGTCAGCTACTGCACCTTTGACTTTTTGTTCACTTGTATAGTTTTTTTATGGATGACTAGACTTGCTACTTGCTAGCTATCCTTTTGCTCTTCAAGAAAAAAAGAAAAAAATTTTGTAAGTCATCTTTTTCTGTGTCAGTTTATACTTAATGTCTTTAAGTTTGCTGTCCTTAATGTTTGTCTCATGTTTTTTTGCTGTCCGCTTCTAATGTTTCCCTTCCACTAATGAGAGCCTTTTTTAATACTTTTGAAATTTAGATCAAAGCTCTTCATTTGTACGACTGCCTGAGGGCTAATAAAGCAACATCAGCTTGGGGTGTGGAAGCTCGAGTACCATTTTTGGATAAAAGTTTTATTAACATAGCCATGGACATCGATCCCGACTGGAAAATGGTAAGTTTGTTCTGTTAACATGCAACCTTTCATGTAGTACTCTCTTGTTACAACATATAGCAAATCTGGAATATGTATCAGTGAAACATGAGTTTCTCAATTTGATTTCTAATCACATCGTACAATTTTAAATATATTCTTGTTTGGCAGTAGCACCTAAATCAACATGTAAATCAAAATCTTTAAGTGTTTACAACAACAACAACAACAACAAATCCTTATCCCACTAGGTGGGGTCGGCTACATGGATCATACGACGCCATTCCGCTTTATTAGTAACCAAACCTTTCGGTATATTATTCACCAATAGATCTTGCTCTATTAGTTCGCCAAGTGTCCGCCTTGGCCTCCCTCTCTCTTTTTTAATCGGATTCCAGATTATTTGATCTACTCTTCTTACTGGCGCATCTAATGGTCTTCTGAACATGACCAAATCATCTCAAACGATTCTCTACCATTTTCTCACTAATATGAGCCACTCCGACTCGTTCACGTATATGATCATTCCTAATCTTATCTAATCTTGTATGACCACACATCCATCTCAACATCCTCATTTCGGCTACCCCCACTTTACGTTCATGTTGTCCCTTCATAGCCCAACATTCACTATCATATAACACTGCCGGTCTTATAGCAGTACGATAGAATTTTTTTTTAACTTTATTAGGTATTTTTCTATCACAAAGAACTCCAGTGGCTTTCCTCCACTTACACCAACCAGCTTGAATTCTATGATTAACATCGTCATCAATCTCCCCATCTTGTCTTACAATTGATCATAAATATTTAAACTTTGTCACTTGAGGAATTATATCCTCCCCTAACCTAACTTTCAAATCGTCTCTAAGTTGTTTATTTGTGAAATTGCTATGCATATATTCTGTTTTATTCCAAATCTTTAAGTGTTTAACAATACAAAATTGGGTATTTCTTCAGCTTTCACAGATAACCGAGTCTTCACTGTGTTGGCTTAAGTGTTTAACTATTAACCTAGAGAATGAAAATTACATTCGAAGAGATGACACTAATTTTACGCTGTCACATTCTAAAACCGTGCTTGTTTTGTTGACTTGGGAACTTTTCTTTTGATGAGGTTGTTGACATTAAGAAATTAATGTGATTTCCTTTTATCAGTGAAAATTTAATGTGTTATCTGAACATCATATTTCTTGTGTTCGCAGATTAGACCCGATCTTGGTCGAATCGAAAAGTGGGTTCTAAGAAATGCATTTGATGACAGTAAGAATCCTTATCTGCCAAAGGTATGAGATATTCTGTCATTTGTTTTCTTTAGCTTAAAGTTGCGCTGAAACTTATTTTCTTATCAGCGACAGAACTTCACATCAAATGCTGATTATGGATGTTTATTCTTCTTTTTAGCATATCCTTTATCGGCAGAAGGAGCAATTTAGTGACGGTGTGGGATACAGCTGGATTGATGGGTTGAAGGATCATGCTAATGAAAATGTACATATATGATAAATATAATGTTCTCAGTTCCTACTCATCTTAAGTCTTAACCTATTGTTTTCTTGATATTTAATATTATCTTTTATTCGCTTTGTTTATATTGATGACTTAATGATTGTGCTTCCGGATGGCCAGGTCTCAGACTCTATGTTAGCAAATGCAAGCTTTGTTTATCCAGAAAATACTCCCACAACTAAGGAAGCATATTATTATCGCACAATATTCGAGAGATTCTTTCCTAAGGTACATAATATATATTTTCCCTAAAAAAAGGTCAGATGTGATTCAGGAAAGAATAATTAGCAGATGAGTGATTTGTGAAATTTCTCCACTGATTCATGGCATTTCTCAGCAAATTTATTGTTTCCATTAGTTAGCTGCCTCAGATCAATGTGATTGGTTCAATGTCTCTCTTGTTAGATCAGGGAGAGCAGACTCTGTTTCTTGGGTTATGCACGCAGATTTTGCTATTGAGTTAAATTTTCTACCAACACCCTCTCAGAAAAAAAATCTTCTAACAACATTGTATGCGACATTTTTCAAGGCAAGCTCATTGCAAGAACTTCAGCTAATTCAGGGCATTTCTTTCAACAGAATGCTGCTAGGTCGACTGTACCTGGAGGGCCAAGTGTGGCATGTAGCACCGCGAAGGCTGTAGAATGGGATGCAGCCTGGTCCAAGAATCCTGATCCATCCGGTCGCGCGGCGCTTGGAATTCATTCTGCTGCTTATGAGGAGACACCAGAAACCGTGACTGCTGTAGAAAACTCTACTCCCACAACTGGCTTTCCGCAGAAACTACATGAAGGCGTTATGGAGACGACTGTTTCCTCTGCTGTTTGATTTGTTCAGTTGCTTCTTTAGGACAGTGAAAATAAATGGATGCAAATGGTGTGAAGGTTGTCGTTTGCCTCAATTGCCATGTAGCCTAAAATGGTGAATCCATGATGAAAATGCACTAGACAAATTTTGCTTGTTTCAGACAGAATTTGCACTCGCTCTTGCCCAAACGTGTCTCCTTTATGCTGGTTCAAGATGGCTCATGAGCCTTTTTATCACGGAAAATTGGACCAAAAAACAATTCCAAAAATGTGTAAAAGCAACTTGTTAGTGATACAATATGGTCAAATAGTAGGCATTAGGGTTGTTCGTTACATTACAACTAATTATCGATAATTTTAATTATTCTAATAATTAATATTTTTAAAATCGGACTGATTGAGCCAATTTTTTATTAAAATATTATTTTTATGATTTCAAAGATATATTATCAATAGCACTTTCAAAATAATGTAAAAATATTATTAATAATATTGAACATTGATTTTTTTCTCATTTTCTAAATTATATTTACAATAAATTTATCCAAAATCTATTATAGTTTTATATAATTTACTATGTTTGAATGAAAATAGAAAAAAAAATGTAGAGTCACTGCATTCAATAATATGAATATATATATATGTATATATATATATATATTATTGAAAAAATGTCAATCCTTGAGCTCCATATCCATTATATTAAAAAGAGTTTGAAGTTGAATGATTTAATTTTATTTAAATATTATTATAATGTACATGTTAGAAAAAGTTTTGAATAAATTATTTAACGAAATATGTTTAAAAAAATATTAATGAGTGAAATTGAACTATATTTTTTTAATTTAAAAATATTGTGTAACACCCGATTAAAAATAAATAAATAAATAATATGAAGTCAAATTTTAAAACCAACCATCATAGCCCATAGTTGAGCCCATTAGCATATTAGGCCTAAAGTCTAATCTATAAAAGTCTTAATACCCTAAAGCTCCTTTTATCCACTCATTACCTCTCTCTCACTCCTCTCTCTTATTCCTCAAGCACACTCCAATCCAGCAAGAGCAATGGAGCTCCAGCAAGGTTCTTCTAGGTTCTTCTTCATTTTTGTATTTCCCTTTGATTTTCAGCATCATCCCCTTACTTTCTTTCCCAATCGAAATGCTTCTTAGATGGAGAATGACAATGGGAGGGTGATTATTAGTGATCGGACAGGTTTCAAGCAAGAATCAACCCCAGAAGGAGGTGGATGAATCCGAAATCCTCCTGCATAACTTAATTAGCAGTATGGTATAATTAGAGTTCTTATCTTGAAATGTGTTCTTGATTAATGAAAGAATGTGGAAAATGAACGATTGATTGTGTTCTTGTGTTTGATTATTGTTTTGTGATTCCTTATTACTATGGATGTGTTCTGTATCAGTCCTCCATACTTTGATGATTGATTGTAAGCATTGATTGCATTTCTGAATTAAAAATTGTTGATAATATGATTCTGTCCGATTCTATTTTCACGACGACCGATCGATCGATCCAGAATATCGGTCGATCGGTGACGTGAAAATCGATCGACCGATCGATAGATACCGATCAACCGATCATTCATTCCGAGCCTTTTATAGGTCGGCCGATCGACCGACTGAAGCTCATTTTACAGACCAAGCACTATCGGTCGACCGATCCAGAGATATCGATCGACCGGTACCCAAAAAGCCGACCGAGATCATTGAATGAACCCAACACCATCGGTCAACCGATCCAGAGATATCGGTCGACCGATCTAGAGAGATCAGTCGACCGGTGCAAAGAAATCGGTCGACCGACCATAGAGAACCGATCGACCGGCCCTTATCCAAAATTTATTTTGATTGCTGATTGACTAAGATTCAGTCCATGATTGTGTTATGCATTTTCCTACTGATTGAATTGATGTGTGACTAAATCATTTGTCTTGTTATTGATCTGTCCATTGATCAAATCCCTTTATAGAATGAAAGAGTTATGAATTGATAATGAGATTAAAGTAAGAAAGATAAAGAGATAAAAAGAGGGTGGCCAGATCATGCTAAGTGCTTATAATGAATGGTCGCTCCCTTAGTCATGGCTTGATCACTCATTAACTGCATAAGGTTGTATTGTTTGCTCGGCGGAATGCCCTAAAGAGTTAAAGGCACCTAAAGTCATGTAATGCTAAGAAAAAAGTACAAGGATAAAGAGTGTGTACAAATGACATGGGTATGATTATGATAAGTGAAGCATGATTATTACTCCAGCATGATTACGGTAACCTCTCATGATTATATGATGCATGATCTCTATCATCTTTAAACCATTGATATCTCAAATTGAATGATTTTATATTCTCTATCTGATCTTGTCATCTATGATTACTGATTCTGACTATTGCTATTTACTGTTATGCATTGAGCATTTTATGGATCCCTACTAGGTTGTATAGCTTACAGGAGGATCTCCTCCCCTGTGTTGATTTCCACAGGGCCAGGTCAGTGATGGTGTTGAGATCGTGTGTCGCGACCAACTCGAGCGATGATAAAGCATATGAACCAACAGAAGAGCCTAGTTATCTTTTCTCTATTTTTCGCATTATAAACTTGGATGTAATTCAGATATGATTTCTACTATGGAGACTTGTAGTATTTTGAGACTTCCACCATTTTGATATCCCATGTTTTCTTTTTATTTTATATTGTTATCATGTTATTGTTTTAATTGAGATTTGGTTTAGTCAAAGTTAGTGTTTTTCATAGCGCCTTCAAAGAGATTTTCACCACATGGCGTTGGTCGATTTGGGGGCGTTACATATTGTATTCTTTTTACTTTTTTATTAATATCTTTTATTTTCTTTTAAATTTAATTGTTTATTCTATTAATATCTTTTCTTTTTCTCATATCTTTTTATTAAATTATTTTTTCTTGTCTTTTTCTCTATTAAATTGTCTCCATTTTTACTTTTTCTCTCATTTCCTCTTTTTCTCCATAAATTTCTCACTTCATTATTCTTCTTAAATTTCTCACTTCATTTATACACCATTACCTTCCTTTTTTTTTCATAACGATATATTTTATTTCCTTTTTGTTTGATTCTATCATTCAAAATTTTAATTTTGCATTTTTAATGGTAAATAAGAAACTAAAACCATTTTCCCTTTCAATATTATTTAATGGTAAATAAGAAACTAATTTTGTCCGGTTGAATCCAGTTTTTTATCAATACCAATTTTGATGAAAATCTGGATATCAAATCAGCCAGTCCGATTTTCATAACACTACTATTAATTTTGATTACCATCTTGTTGAAGAGATGTTTGATTGAAATATATTTTGAAAAAAAATATTTATTCAATCAAATTTATTAATTCTAAATATTTTATTAATAAACAACATTCAATTTCAGGTTCTTTATTATTCAAAGTCCTTCATAAATAACAGTTAATTTTGCCTCATCTTTTAATTATGTTCACTTTTCTATATGCTTTGTTTATTTTTAATAATATGTGATAAAAACTAAAATAATATTCTTAAGTCTTTTAATAGTTTTTATTTTTTTAATTATTATTTATATTACTAGTACTTACCAAATGCTATAATATGGTATTATTGATGATGATGACGATGATGATGATGATGATGATGATGATGATAATAATAATAATAATAATAATAATAATAATAATAATAATAATAATCGGTAATACACTAAGTTGCTAACCTCTAACCATATTGAGAAAGGTTCAATCCTTTTCCTTAATCCCCCTTTCTCTGACATGAACTCAAAGTTCGTTGATTTTTGCTCACGTGAACATTAGAAGCTCATGAACTTAATACACGATTCTCCTCTACGGAATTCTGCAAATATATATATATATATATATATATATATATATATATATATATACATATTATATATATATATATATATATATATTCTGCAAATATATATATAATATGTATATATATTATATAATATATGTATATATTTATCTTCATTCCTCAACATTCTTTGTCCTCTATTAATAACTTCTTGTTGTTTCATCGTCGTTCTTGGTGGTAGGTTTGCACACTCCGAAGAAGTTTTGCTCATGAACTTAATCCACGATTCTCCTCTACGGAATTCTGCATATATACATATATATATATATATATATACATATATATATATACATATATATATATATAGAGAGAGAGAGAGAGAGAGAGGAATATTAGTGTGCTACCATACTTTTGTAGCAACACCCTGCATCCACGTTTTTAGGATCGATCCTGATGAAGGCGCATCCGGTTCAGGGTTTGAGTGCAAGGCACGTCCGGTTCAGCGCAAGGATTCGGGCGGTTCAGTGCAGGGTTCGAGTGTCTTCTGTGCGTCTTCTTCCTTCTCCCGCTGGCGACATTGCAGGGGTTTGATCGACTTCCTCGGGCGAGTCTCCTTCTCTCTCGCCGGCGAGCTCGCATTCGACCTCTGCCGGTGATGTTCCTAGGGGCGTTGGCCCCTTTGCGAGCTCGCAGAGGGGGGCCAATGCCCCCCTTTTTCTTTATCGCCTATGATTTGCGAGCGAAGGGATCAGCGATTTTGCGAGCGAAGGGCGGCGATTTTGCGAGAGGAAGACCATCGCCGTCAAAATCAGACCAAGGAAGACCATCGTCGTCGACACCGCGGCGATTTTGCGAGCTTCCGACGTCGAGGCCGAGGAAGACTCGATCGGAGGTGACCATTGGAACTCCAGTCGCCGCAGTCGCGTTCGCCGTAGCCATCGCCGAAAACAGAAGAACAAAGAAGGAGGAAGCTTACACCTCCAGCGGTGATCGCTTGGCCATCGCCGCCCCTCGCAGGTGTCATCGAAGGAAAACTCGACCAAAGGCGACCATTGGAGCTCCCACTCGGCCCCATCGTCTCCTCCAGCAGAGATCCCTTGGCCTTCACTGCCCCTCGCAGGCAGGAAGACTCGACAAGAGGAGACCACTGGAGCTCCCATTCGCCACAGACCAAAGGCGACCATTGGAGGCCCCATCATCTCGGCGATACCCCTCAGCCCTCGCCGCCACTCGCAGGCACCGTCAAAGGAAGACTCGACCCAAGGCGACCACTGGAGCTTTCACTCACAACCATCGCCGAAAATAGAAGAGTCATCGTCGATCATCTCCCTGTGTCGTCCTGAAGAGAGAAAGGGGTGAATCATGAATCTCCCCTCGCCGATCATCTCCCCTCGTCGATCATCTCCTCTCTTCGACCCTCCCTCACCAATCATCTCCCGATGTCGATCCTCCCTTGTGGGAGCTCCCTCCATCACCCGCCGCTCGCCACCGCCTCTACCCTCCACTCGCCGTTGCCTCCGCCCTCCGCCTACCCGCCTCCACCCCCTGGAACCCTCACCGATTGCCCCGTCGTAGAGTGCACCTCATGATTCGCCGAACCAGACCCCTCCGTGAAACCTCCACAAATTGCTTGAACCAAATCATGCAAAAATCTAATCGAACCGTGCAAGATCCAATCTCCTACATCCATTGGTGTTCGCAAGGTGCTACCACAAAAGTGTGGTAGCACACTAATATTCCTTATATATATATATATATATATTCATTCCTCAACAATGTTCTTTTTCCTTATTTCATTTGTAGAGTGAGAATTTTTTTTTCAATAGAGTTTGAGAATTAATTCTCAACCAGAAGTAGCAGGGTCTTGAATTTTTTTTTCAATTTCATACAAAAAAGTTATTGCAAAAATTTTTCATAGGTTTTGCAAGGCATCTTGTCCCTGCCTCCCCCCTTAGCGGATTCAAGATTGTAAATTGTCTTGATAAACAAATGTAAAATTAAATATAAAGAATCCTTTAAGATATTCTATAGGACAATCCAACGCATGAGTTCACATATAATCTTGAACTACAAGATATTTCAATGGCACTCCTAAACTTCCGTGCTTTCGACATTTCATTCTTTCCATCTTATTTCCATTGAAATTTATGAAAATAATATTTTTCCCTCTTCGTATTTAACATTATATGTTATTTCTTATCACTAATATTTAAACAAAAAAGAGCCCTCCATACGAATTTAGTTTATTTATTGTTTTTGTGGAGATTTAGGTGTAATATATATTGAAATGGTAAATTTATTTATTTATTGTTTTTGTGGAGCTTAGAAGAAGAAAACATTTTTTTAATGCAATTATACAGACCACGTCATCACAAAAACGATGATATCTTTTTTTTTCTAAAGATGGAGTGGAGTGAGCCAAATATATTTTTTTGTTTTCTCGGAGAATGAAGAAATCATCTTTACGCATAGCTTTGCTCTTCCAAATTGATGAACGCATACTTTGTTTGACACCTGTTTTTTTTTTTTTTTTTGACGTCGTTGTCTAATAATTTTTCAAAATTTAATTAAGAGTTAGTTTTGTAAACCTCTTTTAAATTATAGTAATATTCTACGCCTAAGAACTTCTCTAAATTTTATCATGATTTCGACTTAAGTCCTCCCAAGTTAACTTTTCTATTATTCTTATTTTTATTTATGGAAAAATAAAATGCACTCTTATAATTTGAAATAAATGTCTTTTCTTTTATCCTTCATCGAGACAGCTGAAAATTGAAAATCATTGAAGGGTACTTTTTTTTATAAATTTTAAAAAAATAATAGAAAAATTAACATAATCTGATGGAGGGATGTAAGTGGATATCATATGATAAGTTTGGATTAGACGCAGAAAATCATTAGATGTTTATGAAATTAACCTTTAATTAACGTATATTGCATTCTTTTATTTATATATATCTATATATTTGTACTATGCCTATTAATTGTTATTTGATTGGACGATACATATAAAAAATGATTCAATGAATGAATTCATCATTCATTATAAATGGGACAGTAATTAATAAGCCTACCCTTAAAGGCCAACAAGAGTGAGAGATTTTGCACGTTGTGCCAAAATTTCCTGTGGAGTAATGGAGGCAATTATTCCCTCTCCGCATAGCTTCCGGAAATGGAAACCTTCCCTATGTTACTGCAATGGAAATAGCAGAAGGAGACGCCAAGCCAAAGGAGCGTACTGATCAATGCCCAAGCCCTGAGGGCAAAAGGTAAGCATTGCTCCCGAGTCTATCTGCCTCTTACCAGTGATTCCTTTGCCTGTAGAAGTGTAGATTGTTGATTGTTTAATAACGACATGTGAAAATTGATTGCATGCCTACAAAGGCAGCAAAAGCTCGAGAGCATGGAAGTGTGGAGTTTCAGAGACCTTTTTGAAAAAGTGACTCAGTCAAAAAAAGTCTAGCCACCCTTTAGGCGCACAGTCCGCCTAAAGTCAACCTGAGCCGCATGACCGAATAATTCAAGGAGGGGCGCACTGCGGGGAGGGTCCTTTTTAGTAGATGACTCGTCGGGCCGTCAGAGCGGGACTTCTTTGGTAAAAAGAACTTGAATAACTTTGTTTTTCTGGAGGAGTCGTCATTTTCTATCAGGAACGCTATGTCATTTACAACCCCGGCGTGTTTCGGATGCTTAAAGGCCCCGCTGACCCGAAGTGATTTAGAAAAATTATTCTTTCTCGATGGTGATAGGTCATGGTATCCATAGCGTTGCATCTTTTTCGGCCAAATCCGGATTTCGTTTTGCTTCTCCCGGTCGTCGAGCCTGATTGACTCGACTCTTTTCCCTCCCCCCCCCCCCCCCCGGCCTCTCACTTCGTTTCGTTCTTCCTCTGTACCCTCGCTTGAATGAAGACACCTGATCGGCCCGACTTTCCCAAATGCCCACCACCGGCCCTTCTCCTTTCCGTATCTTGATTTGTCGCGTCGTTTCAGTCGTAGTGGTCGACGGGGAAGAAAGAAATGAATGAATGTCCTTTTGGGAAAATGTAGAAGAATACACCTACCGAGACGAAAGCCAAAGGTGAGTATCTCCGGTGGACGTATCGAACCGAAATAAGATCTAAGATTGACATCTTGATACACTGATTTTCCATAATAATAAATAGAGTCAATGGTGGCAGAGCCGTGGGAAGAGCCGTGCAAGTCCATGGAGTTTTTTTCGGCTTTCGAGTCAGGAAATCGCTCTACTTTCGGGTTAGGGACGCTCGTAAGTAGAGCTTTTCAGTTTGCTTTCCTGAAAGCTAGTGAGCTCGTTCCTCCGGGCCTTCTCTTCTTGGGCGGGGGCAACTCGTTGAAACTACTCGTAGATTCCTTTACGTTCCAGGCGCTTTTTCGGTAGAGTGAGAAGTATAGTCGATAATATTCTTTTCGATGCGGAAAAAAGACGCAAGTGACGCAGAAGGGTTGAAAGGAAACTTTTAAGATCTGTATGCAATAAGTTGTGGCTGTTCTAGCGGTAGCCAACACATGTATACTATCTATGTGAAATTCCTTGAACTAAGTTGTAGTATGCATCTTCTTTGCATTTGCAGCTGATGAGGCAACCACCCTGCACATTCTCTTTGCATGGTTGAACACAAGTATATAGTTTCAGAATGTTCAGGAATTGATTAAATGGAGGAAGAAGTTTTAATTTGCTTTACAGTTGAAACTGAAAACCATTGAACCATGACAAATCAAAGATGCAGACGCATGCGGTTTTATCGGAAAGGAAGTACAGGAAAGGGACCGTGGTGGCTCTTGGTAGTCTTCACCTCTTTACATGCTCGATCTAACATCGCAAGAAAGTCCCTCACAATTACAAAAATTCGAAGTGGATTTGCTTCGTCCTTGCCAATATTTCCATGATAATACTCTGTAATCTGCCGGACATGAAGTAGGACTTGGTTTTCGGCAAATGTTAACTCTTGGATGATCTTTTCAGCATTACACAAGAAGGATCTTATGGAGGCCACAAAGTTGTCATTTGAATTGTGGGTGGATAATTCTTCTACAAGGCATTTCAGCTGAGCCATTCCACTTGAAAGATTGGACAATGAGCTTGTTAGGACATTCAAGTCTATGCTTGCCGACTTCTTGACATTGCAGAGCTCATTGGTGAGTCCTGAGACAAGGTTCAAGCCTGTAACCCGATAAACCTCTTCTTTCTCCTCCGTAGACTTCGGCTTGTGTCTCCCCGAGGTATTGGCTGATGTTGCCTCCATTGCCCTTTCTCCTTCAGTCCGAATCATCTCTTGAACAACAAAATGTAGCAAGGTAGTCTTTCCATCAGTTCCCTTCACATCTGACAGCTTTAGTAGAGCATCCAATTTGAAAGCTTTTGCATCTCCTCTAGCTGTCCCGACGTTCATGCGGTTCCCTGTTTTGAGGACTGCTTCAAGAAGTCTAAGGAAAACCCTGCTGGACCTAAGTTCTTCACAAGCTTCCTGGTGGCCAAAACAAAATTCGTAGGTGTTATGCTTAAAATTTGAATAGGACTGTCAATGGTTAAAATTTATCAGTTTCTTACTTCAAGCATCTTGAAGGAACTCCTGAGGGAAGCAACTTCATCACCAAATGTTTCTATATATAACATGGCTTCACTCCTCATGAATGCATATGGTATGCTAAGTATCGTCTTGATAAGTTTCTCTGCAGCATCTAATTCATCAATGTCACCTTCATAGTTACATAACTTTTCACTTTCTTCCTGGGTTGGCACCATCTTCACTAGTGCCTCTAATTGTTGCACAGACAATCCCGTACCTGACACGGTCTATTAATTTAGTACGAGATTTCTTTTCAATCATCAGTAAAAAATAAAGTCGTTGACATTAGTGAGAAACTTGACAATACCTTGAACCAGAGCACTACATACTTGTTCAGTTGTAGCATTCAAAGCTTTCATTAGTATAGTAATATTTTGCAATCGCTTATGCTCCATTACATGCTTGTTAGGAGATGATGTCTTGATCATGGTTTCTTCAGGTTTTGCTGAATTTTTCAAATTATAGCTGAAGAGTGATTCAATCATTTCCTCATCGAATCTACATTGCATTTGAGATATGGGAAGGGTATCAAATT
This sequence comes from Pontederia crassipes, assembly GCA_030549335.1. Classification (NCBI taxonomy): domain Eukaryota; kingdom Viridiplantae; phylum Streptophyta; class Magnoliopsida; order Commelinales; family Pontederiaceae; genus Pontederia; species Pontederia crassipes. The sequence continues at coordinate 1,686,762 of JAUKPH010000017.1, forward strand.
GTGCTCAGACGTATGAAACAGAAGATGATATTATATTATAGTTTCCTTACTCGAATGAACTCGATCTGATCTTGTCCCATACCATCGGCCTGTGGGGAGTAGCTCTCACTTTGTCCCAGTGCAGAGGTTTCAATTTTGGCAGCGGAGATCCATCTCCGCAAGTAGGCATAGCTTGCTGAGATGGGCACGGTGTTGGTGGTGGATTGGAATCGACCAAGTTGGCTAAAGCCTTGGTTGGCTTAGCAGGTGGCAGTGGCGGTGGTAGTGGAGGTGGAGGTGGTTTCAGAACATTCCCATTGCCAACAATTGTCATCGAAGGAGAATTTTGCACCGGCTTACTCGGCTGCGGATGTGGAGGTGGTGAGTCGGAATTGTTGTTTCCATTACCAGCAAGTAGCACTGAAGGAATATGTAACACTGTCTTGCTAGGTGGTGGTGGCGGTGGTGGTGGAGGTGGTGGTGGTGGTGGTGGGATCCTGTCTTGTTGTTCTGTTCCAGCACAGTTTGCTCTGCAAACTGACTCTACCTTCAACGAGTGAGAAGAAGTTTCTGTTGGTGGTGGTGATAATGTTTGTGAAATAGCAAAAGATGGAGTAAATGGCTCTATTTCGAGCTCTGAAGAACACCCGCTTACATGACTATTGAGTGGTCTAACATTTGGGAAGTCAATAGATTCTGAAGAGTTGGAATAAGAAAGAGATCCTAATTCCTTGAAGATTGGTGAGTATGGGGTCTGAAAGGATTCTAATTGTGGAGGTGAGCAAGGAATTGCCTGTCTGAAACCTTCAACTTTGTGCTGAAATTGACAGCTTACTGCAGGGTAGTCTGATACCTCACGACGAGGTGAGATAGAAAGATACGAGGAGCTGTGTGGAGAACAAATCTCTGAACGGGGTAGGCTAAATTTGTCTTCTGAGGCATCCGAAACCGATCGATCCGAGAAATGAGAACGGCATAGAGAATGGAAAGACTCGTCGTCGTCATTATCATCGTCAGATGGCAAGTTCTCCACAGGAAGAACTTGCTTGTCTGAACTGCCCCTTAAAGTGTCTGAACAGTACAGGGAATCTGATGGGCACTTGAGTGGTTCCTCACTTTGTGAAGGAAAACTATGTGAGCTTCCGCTGGAGAATCCATGCTTAGATTGAGATGTCTGTTTAAGACTATGATCACTACCTAAAGAGGTGACGTATAACGACTCTGGACCTGGTCCGCCAGGATCAAAACTCACCTTGTTCGCAGCACCAGAAGGCGCTTGGTATCTTGGTTTCATGCTAATTTGCAGCACTGGTTTCTCAGACCTTTTGCGAGCTCCTTTGTACCTCTTAAAATACAGCAAGGTTGCAACGCCGACAACGAGCAAGGCTGCAGCGGTGGAGGACACAGCAGCAGCGACCGTCCTTCGATGACTTGCCTCACTATCTCCACTGTTGCTGCTCCCCTGCTCCAAGCTCTGAACCGGCGCAATGTGGTGCTGGTAACGAAAGGGAGGTGCAGGACGGGCGCGGGTACCGAAGACAGGGACGGGCGCCGGGCTTGCGGCTCCAATGGCGGGTGCAGGAGCTGGAGACAGGCCATGCCTCCCGTTAGCTTGTCTTCTGAAGCTGGAAGTCTTGGTGCCGAGGAGAATGCTGAACCCTGTGAGCACCCGGGAGCCCAACCCTCCACCTGCATTGTCCTCTCCTGCGACCTCCTCGACATGCACCTTCCTCTGGAGCCTGGCATTGGTCTCAGACGCACCCCAGAGGAGCTGGTAGTGGAAGAAGGACATGGTTAAGATGGCGAAGATAATGAGCAGCAGACAAAGAGAGGCCCGGGACCAGGCCATCTTTCTTCTTCTGATCATGGAAATCGTCATCTCCAAGCATTCGGACGAGCAAGACGAATCAAAAAGAGGGTGTGGGGGACGGCCGGACGAGGAGAACGGATCACAGAAGGTAGCAGACAGATCAAGGGAGCTGCTGCTTTGCTCATCATGAGCCTTGTTATGTCATTGAAGGTTTGGGTGGTGGAGTGGATCTAGAGAGCAAGAGGCTTTAATGCTACTCCAAGGAATCCCTGAACCAGGCGGTTGTGTGCAGTTAATGGCCTTTGCTTCTTTTGCCCCCATGCACAATTCTCTCCCTCACCTCACCCCCTCTCCCTTCCTGCTTTCTCGACAGGTCTCCTCCTCCCTGTGCCCCCCTCGTTACCGTGTTTGGTGGGATTTCCACATCCTTCAGCTCCACTATGTTAACTCTCTCTCTCTCTCTCTCTCTCTCTCTCTCTCTCTCTCTCTCTCTCTCTCTCTCTCTCTCTCTCTCTCTCTCTCTCCCCCCTTTGTCTTGCTTGTAGAATAGGATCTTGCAAATATTATTCTCACCATGTTGTCTTGCTTGTAGAATAGGATCTTGCAAATATTATTCTCGCCATGCACACAATCTCCATAACCAAGTACGATTAATGCTCATTTACATGCACTTTTGGGTGATCTTGTGTAGCTCAATGTCGGTTTAGAGCTCGAACGACAACTATCAATAAGATTACAAAGTGACGTGATCAAATGTCCACTTCTGTCTTCAAAATTGTATCAATAATACGAACTTTTTGCAGAATGATGAGTGTGAAATTGTGTCATTATGGGGGAGTAAAAACTTAACAAGTTACAAAGTAAGACGCTGCCAAGAAATCAGGGGATGTGACTGCATCCCTTTTTTTTGTGAGAGTGGTCCATTGGTGGTAGGACAACTGTCTTCCAAATAACTTCAAGTTAGTTGACATATGAAGGTAAGAGCTATTTAGTACAGATTGTGTAGTGCATCTTGGGCATACAAAATAGACATATGTAAAAAAAAAATCATGAATAAGTTTATTCTATGCAAATATTTCTTTTTGCTGTTGGATATTAAATAGATATCATGATCTAGTACTATGGTAACTAATAAAAATGGTGGTATTGTTGGTTGTACTAATGTCCGCTACCAGTCAGCTTTCGATCACTGTTGAGTGTTCTATTATCGACGCAGGGTTTCCAATCTTTAACTTTCATGGTAATTGTTTACATCCATAAAATTTCATAACTTTCTGTTAATTCAAAAGTAAACTCATTTCAATTGTTTTTTTTAAGAATTTGATCAACTAGCGGTTAGTAGTTTTCGTTTACATTGCCACTGCTGCCCTCACTCTTCGCCTAATCTGTTTTAGCGAATGAGAGAGCGTTTTTTTTCTTTTAAAGTTTGCATTCATCATCTTTTTCTTGGGGTTAAATCACTTGAGACTTAGGTACATTGAAAGAAAAATAGATAGTGAGGTTCCCTCGGATGGTTCATTCCACTTGATTACGAGCTCAATATATAGGCGCATGTACAACCATGGAGTCCGCCTCTTTCGCGTCCACATCGTCTGCATTGTCCGGCCATTGTACGCACGACGCGTTCCACTCGACGAACCCTTCTTACGTTCGTCGAGCTGATGACCATGGCGGTCATCTATAACATACATGAATGGCAGATGGATATGATGTCGATACTTCAACCAAATTCATGAGCCTGATATTTTTTTTTGTTCAATGTAAAACCCGATTTTGAGAAAAAACGAATGTTTAAGTAATTTGATTCAGAAGAGCAACTGTTGATTGGTGGGGGAGGGATCAGTGCAGCTTATCAAAATGTAAGAATGGGCGAGGGAAGGCAAATAAGATCTGTTCATCTGACACAAGGATTAACCTGCAGACTTAAGATACTGAGAGAGTTGTTACTAGTAAGTAATCAAAATGCACATTAGTCTGCCAGTGCATGAACATTTTGATCATAAAATGACTAAATTTTGATTGTAATTTTTAAACCCCAGAACGTATACCAAGAAGCTTGTGGGTGACCATTATCAGCAGATGTCATACATAGCAAAGGGAAAAAAAGGCAAAACAATAACCTTAGTGGTTTGTTCCTGGGACTGCTCATGTAAGGTTCCACACTTGAGTCTTAATATGCATTCATTAAATTGCTAACCACAAACAGAAAGGGGAATGATCAGCATTTTTCATGTGAAATGAGAAAGAACTTTTTCTTTTGTTATCTTGAGGAAGGTTCCTTTTGATTAGAAATGGGAATTTTTCGCAACAACAAATATGTTCTTGTAGGCGTGCAGTCAGAAGCTTGGCAGAGGACAGGAGCACTCATTCTACAAATACAATTTCTTCTGTTCTATATTATGGTATTTGAAATCATGTGAAGCAAAAGAAACATATAATTAAGAAAAGCTCATGCTGGTGTTGTCTGAGTGATGCTGCCATCATTTTTTATCTCCTCTTCCTTGATCTCCAGTATCTCCACCCTGCGATTAGTCTCCTTCCTCAGCTTTATGGCAATCTCCTGAGGGATGAATGCTCCGCACACGGTCACCATGCCCTGTTTCTTCTCTATAAAATGTTTCTCTAACTCTTGTATAGATTTATATACACCAACAAATAGAAAACAGCACACGTAACGTTAAACAGAGATCATAAGCCTTTTTAGTAATCGTACTCGAGTCATGCCGTTACCATGCATTTGGGAAAGGGCTCTCCGGATCCTCCTGTAGCAGCCGTTGCAGTCAATGGTCATCCTCATTGTCATGCTATAAGACTGGGCAAAAACCAAAGAGCAGAGCATTGTGTTAGGATCATGTAGTTCCATGTGTCGTTTGAAGAGCATGATTCCTTTTTGCAGGAGTGTGTTGGACCATGGAACTTGCCTTGTGTGACATGTAGCGTTCTAGTAGTAGTACTCCTTTGGCAGAGAAATGAGTGAAGATGTATGGAAAGGGAAACCATAAAAGCTGAAACTGGGAATTAATTATAAGAGGGGAAGGGTCAGAAGGAATAATAAGTTGGCAGATTCGTTTGCCTCCACCTCTTCATGGGGTCATCCTTAGTTGCTTTCTTTTGCTTCTTCCTCTACAGTCTTTTTGGGTGGAAGAATCAGATTCTGGTTGAGACCAGAAGAACAGGTCTTGCATGATTGTCCTTTGCCTTGTTTGTCATCTTCCCTTGGGCCACTTGGTGCCTGGGAGGTTTTTTGGATCATTTTGGACCCTGTGCAGAAGGCTGGAGCCTGGATGGACCCATAAGGAAAATGGAAGTCCATGACCATGAGCAAACAAATGCATGTGAACCCTCATACTTGCAGTGATCAGGAAGCGTCTGTTTGTTAACATGTTCACAGTGTTGAAGCAACGCAATCTTTACTGCGTTTGTTGGCCAACATGATTCTGTATGAATGTTTATTTCTTATCTTATAAACTTATTATTCAGATGTTCAGAACATACTGATCTTTTCAGCTTTAAAATAGTCTGTTTAAGCTATTATCCCATAATTCACTCCCCACATTTCTTCCAGTTCGTCCGTGCAACTTCTCCTAATTGAATGTTTTTATCTGTTGTAAATTGCGATAGGTTCTTTTGGCCGAACAAGCCTTGGTTAGGTTTCAACTCATTCTCAAAAATCTGATCCAGCATAAATAAATCATGTTAATGGGTTTACTGCTACACTTGTGTTTGTTAAACATACTAAAAAAGTAAATTTTCTCAAATTTGTTCTGGCCTTAATTTGTAGATTACTGTTATGCTGTTATCATTTCTACGGTCTTTCTTTCTTATTGTCTCAAGCTTATACGGAACCTGTTCACGGAGCTAGTGGTTTAACATCTTTTAATTACTTTGAGATCTAAAAGTTAGTTTAGATCTCTGACAATATTCCTTAGTAAATCTATTACCTCGAACAAAACACTTTGCATGTGTACAAAAGGAAGAATAAGTGACTTTCTGAAGGTGCACAATTTTTTCTACTTTCTCCGGGAAAATGGTTGTTGAAAAAATTTGTGTTTTCGGTCCTCAACCAGCAGAATTTGTTGCTAACTTCCAGCGACAGAAAGCATGAACTGGAAGAACTTTGAACTCTTGTGTTCTGCAGAGTAGAATCTATCATCCTGAACACACACAATGCATGAACATGCACAGCTACCGACATGGAACCACAAACACTGTTTCCTTCCTTGTTTCTGCCTATAAAGACAACTTGGCTCCAGTAGTTAAAATTTGCTCAGCATAACAATAGAACATGGCATCTCTAACCTCTCTTGCTGGCCTCACCAGTCTCTTCATCTTATCACTATTGCTAACTTCCAATATTCCCTGCACAGCTCCGCACCATCTGTCGACCTCATCAGCTGCAGCGACAGTCATGAACAGATTTCGTTCAAGGTGCAAACCCAGCACCAAACAATGCATGCTGCAGTAACCTCGTCGGCATCTTCCACAGCCAGCCGGACTGCCTCTGCCCCCTGCTCGATGGCTCCTTCACGCTGCCGATGAACCACTCATTGGTCCTTAGAGCTTCCCTGCCTCTGGGGTTCTAATCTAACTGGCATTGCCAATATCTGCCCATGTATGTTTCTGTGGATTGTCATACACAAATAATAACACATCTGCTTTCCCATCCAACTAACTGTGTTCTGGGTTAACTTGAACTTGTTTACTTCTTGTGACAGTGGTTGCACTGCCTCCAGTGGCATCTCCACACCCACAGCCATCTATAAGATCAAATGGAAGAGTCTCTCCTGCAGGTTAATTTAGTTGTTATGCATATAGGATTCTTTTTCCTTTGGATTAATTGAGACAATTGATTACAACAACAACAACAAAGCCTTATCCCACTAGGTGGGGTCGACTACATGGATCATACGACGTCATATATTCGTTGATCCATGTTCATAAGATTCGACATGATTTTATGTTGGCTGTCGGGGTCTAACACAACCCTCCTCCTTTATCCGGGCTTGGGACCGGCTATAAAATATAGGCGGAGTTACCGGCTATAAAATATAGGCGGAGTTAATTGAGACAATTGATTAATCAAATTATTTTTCCACTTAGTCCTAGTCCTCCTATTGCGCTTCAGGATCAGAAGATCAGGTTTATGCCAATTGTCAAGCCAAGGAGGGTGACCAATTTGCCAATGCAGAATGCAGGATCAGGAAAGCAGATCAGAACATGAGAAGTTGCTGTTGCAATGGTTTCTTTTGTTTTACCACTGATACAACATATGGTTTTCTTGGAGTGAGCCAAAGGATGCAGATGCAGCATAGGGGGCTCTCTCCTTGCTGAGTATATGTAGTACCTTAAAAATATGTTAACTATTACATAGAATTTTAAAAAAAAAAGAAAGTGCATTATCTATTGATGAAAGCTCCAAAGAAGTCGTGGTACCAAAAAAAAGAACCACCAAGGGTGGGTCGCAGAATTCATCTCGTTATAGTGTATACATTTAAATTGTTCAAAAGAGTCGACAATTTGCCAAAGTTCATCGAGCGACGCAAGGGGCCCCTAACCTGCATCCATCCAAACATGGGTATATCCAAGTATCTTGCATCTAGGACGTCTAACATGTGCGCCCCACAGCTCCGACTCTGGAACAGAATCCACGTCTTGCCTAAATGCACTTGTAGAAAGAGGAGATCCATTAGCAAGTTGCCCGGGGCTGGTGAAGAATCCATCAGAGTTAATCTTCACCCAGCATGATGGTAGGGGCTCCCATCTGACATATGGGAGTCATCTTGGGTGAGTTGCGTCTAGTGAATTTAACAGAGCCAGTCAAAGCCTAATTCCACACCAATGAAATGGTTGCCGACCTGGATGCAAAGTGGACATCATTCTAGAGGAGCTAGATCCTCTAAAAGCAGAAGGCAATTAGAGAACAAAGCTTGGCAGCAAAGGAGGGAGCGAGGTCCTCACCCTAGTGTATCCAGCCACCATTCTACCAATTCCCATGAAGGAGTAATTTAGTTTGCTTTGGAAGATAGTCCTGAGCTCATGAGAGGCAGGGCGTGTAAAGAAAAGGTGAGCAACAGTTTCTAGAGCGAGACCACACAAAGGACGTGCAACATTAATATTACTATTAAAACAGAGCATCATATATATATAGGTTGGGTACAGGAGAATGGCAAAGCTTCAAAAAAAAGTTTTAATTTTAGGAGCGCAAATGGCCTATAATACCTTCTAGTTCAGCCCTCCAGAAGTCATCCATGTGGAGGGGCGACGAAAAATGGACTGATCTAGTGTAACATCATCGTGGGTGTCAGAGTGCCAGACCCAACAATAATCATCAATAGACATATAGGAAGGAATAACTAGAAGCTTACGAATAGCATTCACCACGAGCTTACCAAAACAAAAGGGGTGAGTGTAAGGTGCCATCCAAAAATAAATTGAAAACATTCAAAGATTTCAATTTAGCATCAATGTTTACATAGGTAGGCATGTAATAGAACGCCATATTAAAAGTTCAGGGATCAAATAAGACTCAGGTGTTAACCCCATTGTCGATATATTTTCTAAAGCCCCTGTGGATAAGAAGAATAGTCTTAATGATCAGTCGCCAAGCCCGAATGTGGTGTTGGGATACTTGCAAGAATCAAAGTTAGACCATGGTCGTAGAGGCCCATATTTACACTGCACAAGCCGCAACCATGGGTCTGAGTAGCATTCTTACGCAACGCATCCAAAATCCGGCCCCAATATGGTTATCGAATTATGGGCGGCGCTACTTTTACTTGACCTAATTTCATAAAATTTTATAACGGAGACATAATATAATAAAGTTAAAACAATAACATCATTAACAGCGGAAGATTTCATGTATAAATAAAACAAAAAATTAAGATAACATAATCTGGCACATTGGCCTAATAAGCTCTAACGTATACCCAACAATGGATTCTTACAACACAGTGAGTTCAAGTAAAATACATGACTCCATAAGGCCCATAAGTCATACATAAATGACTCTAACAATAGTTCATCAACATGACATAATATGAGTAAGATAACTTGGGTCGTAACCCGACTCGCCCATGTGCAACGTCTTCGTTAAGGTCCACACCGCCGAAGTTATGCCTCATCCATACCTGCACGGATCCATGGGGTGCAGGGGATTTCTTCCGTTAGAGTATGTTGAGGCTCATGCATGCTATGACCTTATAACATAATCTCTACATGTCATGGCATATGCATATCATCATCATGGAACATAAATCATATGCATGCTATGAGCTACTTATGCATACTACATGGCATGTGATCATATCATCATGGCAATATAAGATAACAAATAACATCATAATCTTTAAGTCATGCATATCATAATTTATCATCATGCTAATGCATATCATGATCTTATTTTACTTTACATTATCATCTTTCATCATGTCATGATATGATGTGACAAGTGGATATTTACATTGCATCCTCATAAGTGCATACTTCATCTTACTTCTTTAATATCTTTACTTTATGTCCCAAGTCATTCATCATTCATTTTTTCATCTTTCATCTTTATTTAGATACGTTCTTATCTTGTTGATTGGAAAGACCATGTTGAGTTCGTGGGAAAAAGGCTAGCTAGACCATAACTTTGGATTCGTGAGAGGCCAATAGAGACGCCACGCTTAAGGGTGGAACTCGCCTCCTGATTCCACGTAGGTCCAATATAGATGACACGCTTAAGGGTGGAACTCATCTCAACTTATGAAAACGCCACACTTGAGGGTGGAACTCGTTTCTCCGAGAAATGCCACGCTTAATGGTAGAACTCATTTCCCCTCCTCGATTGCAATAAGTCACATTCACGCCAATCCGTCTTTTACTTGTTTTCATCAATACATACAATCATTCATACATGTTGCATATTTTAACCCTATTTAAGATCATACATACTTCAAATCATACTATATGTGGACATCCAATCATAGCCAATCAACTTCTAGAACGGACAACCATTTTGGGTAACGGTCGACCATTGAGAGAGTGTCGGTTGACCGGTCGGGTATCGGTCGACCATTATGATCCTTTCGGACGACCGAAATCAGACTTCGGTTCATCCGCTAATCACAAAATGTGACACTCTTCTAAATTGAACGATCGCTGAAATAACGGTCGACCGCTATTGGTCCTTTCGGATGTCCGAAATGAGCTTCGGATCGTCCGCTAATCACATAATGTATCTGCTATTCAAATCGGACGACCGTTGAGATATCGGTCGATCGATACTTGGCTTTCGGACGACCGAAACGAGATGCTCGACGTCCGCTAATCACAGAATGTGTCGAATGTTTCGACAGCACATATCGAACGACCGTTAGCATATTGGTCAACTATTACATTGCTATCGAACAATCGAAATAGGGTGTTTGGTCGTCCGCTAATCACAGAATGTTCGACTCTTTCTAAAATGAACGACCATTATAGAATCGGTCGATCGCTAGACAGAGTGCGACACTACAAATGCCTCTAGAACGGTCGACCGATACCTTATCGATCGTCCGTTCTAGGCTGGCAGTTACACGATTTCTACATCATTTCTTTTCAAATGTCACATACATTGACATATTGAACACAGACTTGATATCAAACATCATATAAGACATTTCTTAACATTCTTAGCATTTTAATCATGAATCATAAAGAGGTTTTCACATAAGACATACAACATGTTAATCACACTTATAATTATACATAAGTTTTACAAGACTTCATAATGAGCTAATATAATCAAAATAATCATTGAGATTGATAATACATAAAGCATATGAGGTTTTCAACATGATTAGCAATGGGACATGAATCTTAATAGAACATGAAACATACAAATGTCAAATGCAAATCCCTTAATCACTCATTAAAGAACACATGTTAAGTTCTCATGCCCTAATTCAAGCACACAAACATTATTAAGAAGGGATTAGAGGGTTTGGATCCCTTCAACATATCTTGCTTAGCTTATGTCCTAGATCCTAGCTTCTAGTACTTAGCTCCTCTCTTAATCCCCCTGGTTCGACACCATGAATAGAGAGAGAAACATATGAGCTAACTTTATGCTAATCACTAAGTAGAAAGAGAAACATGTGCTTACTGTAGCAAGGAATGGATGTTTTCTTGTTGCTGGCCGAATGGAGCTTAGAGAGAGAAGAAATGACTCGCGGGCGGATTACTATAGCTGCTGCAGTAGAACTTGGTGTTACTTTCGGCTGGTAGCAAATGGGGTAGGTGGTATTAGGTTATTAGTTTATTAAGTGGAAGCACATCTGGTTTTGGGCCTATTGGGTTGTGCGCTCATGGGCTTGGGCGGCTGGGCTTGACTTTGCTTTCTTTTTTTTTTCTAATTAGCCAGATGTTACATCTTAGATCCGCCTGGCAAGTAGGGATGAGCCTGAACAGTGTCCCAATCAGCCAAGTGAAGACCAGCATTTCTACCATCACCTGACCAAAGAAATGATCTGGAAAGCTTCTTTAAAGAACTAATCAGACAGTGGCAAAGGAATGTACGGGCATAGAGTTCAAGACAAATTTAATGAGTATAACTTTACTTGATGTGTTGAGCATCTTACCTTCTTAACCAGCTAGGCGCGAGAAAACCTTATCAATGAGTCACTGCTGCGTAGAGATAAGGATGCAATTGTAGGAAATAAGGGTGCACAGATAAATGAAAGAGAAGTTGCCTTGCTTGATATCTAGGATTATCATAATGGCATTCTTTTGTTTTGTCCCTAGCTTCTTAGGGAGAAAGACCACAGACTTATTGCTTTGTTAGTTAGTGCATGGTAGGTGTGGAGGATCTTGCAAATGTTCTTGGAATTGGTGAATAAGTACGAGGCATGGGGCTCCTAGAGCTTCTCATAGAATCCGATAAATAGATTATCGCCCAGGTATCGCCCAATAAGACAGAGGTGTATATCACCAGAGCGAGGAGCGGTGTCCTCCACCGAGATGATAACTTGCTCCGAGATAGAAGCCTTAAGGGAACACAACTGATTTGGGGAAATCTAAGTGAGGTGACTCCGTGTCTGGTATTGCACAACGTCTGACCAGGAAGGTGCACCATTTCATGGGATGCTAGCATTGTTATTGGAGGGTGGAGGAGGAGAAGGGAGGGAGGGAGGATGGGGATGGAAACGTGATTCAGGTCCAAGGACCTGATTGATGATGGAAGAGAGGGTCATGGAGACGCATATAGGAGGAGTTTGTGAAATTGAGGAGAGGGGGATGAAGGGAAGAGAAAGGCAGAGAGGGGGTGGGGGAGTGCGAGAGGAGATGTCGGTACTAGCTGGAGCTTAGGACTATTGGCGAGAGGAGGAGAGAGGCGACGAGGAGAGAGCGACATATTTTTCCTTCTTTTACATATAAGTTAGAGGACGCAAATTACTATATCACTACAAACAGAAGATTAACAAAGGACTATAATGGCATGCAAAAAGTAGTGATAAAAACTTACGACAATAATATTAGTATCCTCAAGCAAAATTAACAAGATTTTAACGATTTATTTTATGAACTTTACATTCCTCACTGATCTGGATTTTATCTAATAAGATTTTAATTTTGATCACACCATCTTAGCATCTTACCTAATTCTATATGATTCCATATAGGTAATATAATCATTAGATATTAATTAAAATATTAATTATGCTAATAAAATTATTTTTATTAAATGTAACATATTTTCTTTATTTTTAATATGTTTTGAATAAATTGACTTAAGGAATAATTAAAAAATGACTTAATGATGTATAGTTTAAGATTTAACACAGAAATTTATTTAAAATATTTATTATTTTCAAAATACTTATTTTTTTATTATTAAATAGTTTGTGTAAAATTTCGATCTTTAACATCTTCCCATCTGCCTTAAACAGCACGCTCACAAAGATACGTTCATATCACATTTGACGATGTTACACAACAAGAAATTACACTTCTAACCACTTTTATTTGTCCTCCACAGAGGCAACATGTAGTTCCGTTCTAAGGCAAAGATGAAGGAAAATCCTTGATAATTTAATCCCAACTATTTGCCATATGGTATGCCATCTAAAGGTTAAAACTTCGTGTTAACAAGTCAATATGTTAACTATGATTCATGCAACCAAAAATTAAGAAAACGTTATGTATGTGTGCATATATCTTAACAACTCTCAGGGATGCTCTAGTCCAAAGTTTTCAGTGCTTCAATTGAGCTTCCAAGATCGACCACCAAATTTTGAATTATTTTGCTTACCCTTCGAACTGTAACCACCTGGCCGCATCAAATTTATATATCATTGGAGATGTAGATCAATTTCAAAACATGAATGTGTGTAGGATAAAATTGAATGATTTCCCGGGAAAATTAAACTTCAAAATGAGCTGCATTGCAGAATGAGAAGAAGCCCAGAATCTATTCCCCTGAAACACATTTAAGCTAAAGCTGGAGGTTTCAGAGGCCAACATTGTATAATAGAAATGGACTGAATCAGTGTCTCCTCTTCCCTCCCCCTTTTCTGTTTCCTTTTGCCTTCCCTTTCCCTTTCCCTTTCCCTTTCCTTTTCCCTTTTCCCATTTGTTTGTGGGGCACATGTTCATTTTCAGATCTTGATGGCGCCGAAAATTTCTTCACATGAAGCACACCTCTGCTAAATTGACCTTCAGTTGCCTTCAACACCCTGTCTTCTGGTTTTCGTTTGCGTGTGTTATCATTATTCTTCGCTCTCTGAAATAACCCAAGGATTTTGTCCTGAAAAAAAGTTCTAACATTTTAGTTGTGCATTTTCATATCAATATTAGAACATTAAAGAATGAATATGGTCACAGTGAATATTCTTTTAATAGGTGCAATAGTGAATACTTACCTCTTCTATCTTTTTCTGTTCTCTTTTCTTTTGGTTTTTCATAGCTGGTTTTGCTACACTCAATGGTGTTCGATGCTTCTTAGTAGGCTGCAACAGCGAAAGCAAAGAAATCAAATATAATTGGCCACAGGATATGAAAATTATGAGTGCACAAACTAGCTTGCCTTTCCACCCAAAGAAACAACTTGCTGGTTCTCCAGCTTCTTACGTTCTTTCCATGGCATGTGAGATGCACCTAGAAAATAAGATGAATCAGAAACAGATGTGTGGAGTAATACAAACAGGATCTCAGCAATATTTTTCCCTGAGGAAATCTCAGCACATATATGTGATGAAAGTATAATTGAGTAAAGCAGCACTATGCTGATGGCGAAAAGGTGTGTTTAACTATGCATTAACAATTTCTTTTATCTTTGTAGGTTGTCACTCGAGAACTGCCAATGAGGATAAGCTGTTGATAGCTGTAACAAATGACTTTGAATGTGGCCTTTTTTTTGAGAAAAAAAAGGATGACCGCCAGAGTTGTAGTTGTCATTCATCTATATATAAAACTGTGAAGTAAAGGTCATGCACAGCTGTGGGCTCTCAAAAGGAGAGTTAACAAGGATGTGAAATGTCTCAGTTAACCAAAACCCCACTCCCGAAGAAGAAAAAGGATGTGGTGTACAATACGCTCAGGCTAACATCTCTCCCCACAAAAAATGACCCATCTCTGACGAGCCAAAACTCTAAGGGACTGCCACACGAACTCCAAATCGGATGAGACTAAGTTTTCAATGCTCGTCTTGAACAGCTACATAACCTATTCCTGGACATTCCACATCATGGCTTTTTCAATCGTCCTCAGTCTGATTTTCATCTTGAAAAATATGGTAGATTAGAATTACTTGTGTAAAAGTGATTACCTAGGATTGCATGCTTCTCTGTATGATTTGTTAGTAGATACCAACAGAGACATTAATTTTGTATGGCAAACTATTAACTGTCAAGCAAAATTTTGAAGTTTGGTTGGCTGATGAAAAACACATATTTAATTTATATAAGAAAATTTTCTTATTGATTGTGGTGGTTGGAACATTGGGAGAAGCTGTTCATCTAAAACAATTTACTGTTTGTACCATGTGAAAAAAAGAAGACTAGCTGTCTATCAGCAAGGTTTGCTTGATCAGAACAAATTCATAAGAAAAAATGAATTCTTAGGAATTCTAAAAAAGTGATTTGTTTTCATATGCTTGGTGAATGATTTAAACTAGAGAGGAACATTATCTTGGCAAAATAAAAGTTATTGACAAAAAAAATAATTTCCATTTAGAAAAGAGGACATTTGCTAAGTTTTATTTTCATTTATTGGAACAAAAAAAAAGACATCATCACAATGCGCAATACTGCTCCCAGATATTATTCCCAAATATGTCTTGATCAAAATTTTAGGTTGTGCTTGTTTTGATGAAAGTGCTTTCCTAGGAAATAAAGTTCTCGCAATCTGTTATTTATTAAACTGGAGGAACTTCAGACCAATGTTTGGTCAGATCACAATTTAAAACTGGAGATACTTCAGAGTTCAGACAAGTGTTAGGCCAAATCTTGAAACATATGGAGAAACTGTTCAAGTCAACAACAGCTTTTTTTTAGTGGGAGTAACAATAATCAATGTGGAAAATCAATAAAATCTGGAAATTATTATGATTGTTACGTTATAGAAACAAATGTTTGCAGTTTTAGGAACATTCATAACCATACATCTCGATCAGTTAATGAATATGAACATTAATATTAAGGAATACATGCAACTATTGGTCTTCCAATGGAAGACTACAATTTCTCTACCAAAATCCAACAGAGACAGGATTATCATTTAAATGTTAACAAAATGAAAGTCAGAGATCTGTACCACAATCTAACTGATATTGAACTTCTCAAGAAAAAATTTAGATGGCATTATGAAAACCAATCAAATAACAGTAAGCAACAGTCATTAAGGCAGACAGATGAAATTTTAGAGAAGCATACCTAAATATTGGATGTCCTTTAATAATTTACTCATGTCCACATCCTCACTATCTGAATCATTAGCAACATCTCGAGATTTTGGCTTATACATATCTGCAAGATTTCCTGACTGCAAAAGAGTCCGAAGTAGGTTCATGAACAAAATATTCAATGGCCTAACTGATTAAGCATCATAGCTAAACAGATCCAGTAACAGATACAGAGACAGAGAAATAAAAGAAATGATTATATTGAAAAAATTCATGTAACGTTTAAGTAACAGTGATTACATGTTCACTTCTTCTGTATGGCAGGAGTACTTTCAAGTAACAGTGATTACATGTTCACTTCTTCTGTATGGCAGGAGTACTTTCAATAATGTTCACTTCTTCCGTATGGCAGGAGTACTTTCAAGTCTTCAACTATTTCAGGTCAATGGAAATGTTACAGTGATTACATATTATCAGTCTGGTTATTGGGAAGTAACAGATGAACATGTTTGTTTATCCCCAAGATAAAACCGTGCAAGAATGCAAGGAATACTTGTGAAGATCACTAATCAGTACTAGCGTATCACATGTCTGGACGAATCAAGTAAAGCCATTGGGTCATTCTCACAAGGTGAAATTTCAAGAACTCCATAAAGGGGGTAAGTAAAAGACTTGTCATGACCAACTTGCTGTGCTAGCATATTGCAAAGACAACGTCATGTAAAAGGTGTTTAATCAAAATGATATGATCCTACTGCCTTCTGTATGCAAACACAACAAATATCGGCATGAACAAGTATGAAAGTGCACTTGCATGCCTGCAGTTCTTGACAAGGCATACATGAGATGTTCCACATTAATCAATGGCCTACATAACCATTTTCAAAATGATCTCCTTACGCAAGCTAGAAATAGATTTCTTGCCAATGGATCACCAGGATAATTCTTTTAGGACAAAAAGAGTTACCAGACATTCTAAACAGGTTGGCGTCAGCCTTGTCCAGAAGATATTTTTTTTGAAATGGTTGAGTGGAAGATTTGACGAATAAGTAACATTAGAGAAGCCCTAATGGGCTAACGACATCCAGCACTCTGATCACATTGAAATATAAAATCATTTACACTGGTTCTCCTATGTGCAGAACCAACATGAAAACAGACAAAAGACAAGCATTCTTAGCTAGCGATAGCAGCCTTGTCAGTATCAAGATAACAATTGCAAAAGTCCAACAGCCAGTAGCCAGCTTTCTCTTCCACAGAATTGGCTCTTTTCCACATTTATCTCTCCTCTTAGCCATTCAATATCAGGCCGTCAAGGACTACACAAACTTCATAACTAGTGTTCTCTAACAAACATAAACATCTATGCATATTCTAAATCACATGTTGGTTCAATTTGTTATATATACTTAAGAAAACTCACCTACACATTCAAGGCAGAACAAAGAATGAAATGACAACAATTCTTTTGAGAGAGAAATATGGCATTAGTCAGATAACAGTGTACCATGAAATTCCTCTTTTGAGCAGCATATCCCTCAGAACGAGGTTTACGAGCATGAGAACTCGAAGGATCATAGACAACTTCAGCTGTGCCCCCTGGTTTTACCATCTTCGCTTACCTTGACACGGCAAACAAAGTAACTTTCTTCTCAAAAGAAGCAAAGTAAATTTATAACAAACAAAATTTGATGCGTTAACAGAAGTAAAAAAAACTGAATACCAACACCTAAAGGTCCTAGTAACTTCGAGGCAATATCTTATAAAAAAAACTTCCAGGCAATAATTTTTATAATAAGTTTCTGAATTTAATAATAAGATAAAATAATAGAAACATAATTAATTAAAAATGTCAAATAACAAAAGTTGGTAAATTTAAGTACAAGTGCACCAATATTGTCAAACACGACAACGACGCAGGATTCTACCAGATTTTTTTATATATTAATTAGCACGAAACTGAATATAATATGATAATTTCTTCATAATAAAGAAAAATTTTCGTCAAGCATACAAATCCGTAACACATTTGTAGCATTCTATACAAGCATATAACATAATTAAAACCTAATCCAAACCAAATTAAACATGCACATTTGTGAAGGACAACAACTGTTAATTATATTATATAATCCTAATTTAAAGTTTTAAACAGGCTAAAAAAATACTTATATCATCCTATATTCCTATTCCTAACTTAAATTCATAGACTCGTAAACACCTGCCTCCCTCTTCACGAGTCTTACGAGCCCTGGGCGAGCAGGGAGACCTCAGTACAGGCCTCTTCGCCTCCTTGCTCGCGAGCAGGGAGTCCTGCGTTACACCCTTCGTGCTGAGGCCGGGAGCAGGGAAACACCAGCCCAGACCTCCCTGCTCAGCTGCGCCCTGAGGTCGCGAGTAGGGAGACCGGCGACAGAAAAGAATGGCGCCAGAGAAAGAATGGCGCCGTGCGACTAGGAGAGGGAGGGGTAAGGGAATACCGCGATTCACGGCGAGCGGCAGCAACGCGAGACTGCAGCAGAGCACAGCGGCAGACGGCGGGAACACACGGCGGCAACAACTGGCGGCAGGCGGCAGAGGTAACTAGGGCAATCGTTCTTCTGTTTCTTCCTTAATGACTTTGGGGTCGACTAACTCGACTCAAAAACAAAAACAAAAAAAAAGGTGGCTGGACACATGATCCAACACTCGATTCTAACGAGTTGGGACTAGAGAGGAGAACTGGGTCGGGCCGGGCTGTGCCACATCGAAACGGAACAGTATATAATTCGGGCCCAGTCTGGGCAGCCTGATTGCGCCGGGACGAGCGTTTAAGTTTTTTTTTTGTGTGTGCTTTAAACGCGGCCCAGGCTCGTCGCCTCTCCCGGGTTGTTTTTTTTTTTTACCTTTTTTTGCCCAGGCAAAGTCACGTAAGTACAACTATTATAATATTAATATATAATGTGAACATATGTAATTATACTTTTGAAGGGTGTCCAAGAGGTGGATGAATCAAAACTGACCACTCTTTTGTTTCCTTTCATTCGGTCATTCCTGATTATAATATATTTAAATAAAAAAGAGAAAATGTGTTATGTGGGGCTGGGTCATGCTGGGCCAGCCCTGCAAAAATCGTGCGGGTTGTAGGTCGGGCCGAACAGCCCACACGAATGTTCATCCCTAGTTGGGATGTAATTTTGACAGCACGTTTAAGTGCACACATTAGATTTGTATAATCACACACAATTAGGCACAGCAATGCTGGCGACGGCATGATTGTGAAGAATAAAAAACATGAATTCCGAAAATATGTTAGGTATAAAATCGGTAATCGACTTAGTTTGAGCCACCCCTCTCTCACCAATTCTCATCTCTCAATCTCCTTGTGTTTCGGAACATGACAGGGACCTCAACTCGATTCCCTTTGGTCCAAGTCAGAGGTGCGGCCCTCCCCCTCTATCTACTAGGGTTTATGGCCGACGGCAAACAAAGATGAAAAGAAGAAAGAAAAAGAAGGAAGACAGAGAGACCGAGGAAAGGAACGCCTTCTCCGGCATCGAGGTTGATAAATGGAGGATGGTCATTGTGGATGATGACGGCAGTGACAAGCCGATGGATTGGAGAGGAAGAGAGTTGCAGGAGCTTAGGGTTTGTGAGGTTTGCATGAAGAGAGAAAGAAAAGTATCATTCTGGAATTTTGTTATATTTCAAATTTATGACTTATAAATATGTCAAGTATATTTGGATGATTTAAAGAATATATATATATAGTGTGTATGTATGTATGCATTGACATATAATGCAATCTAACTTTTAAGTCAACGTCTCAAACTTTATTGTTTCTCCAAGCTTTATTCTTTAAATTTTTTTTTAATTAGCTTACTTGATCGGCTATCACAAATTTGTATTACACCATTTATGTGATATCATATTAAAAAAATAAAAAATTACTGGTCTCGTAAATGACGGTCGCTCCTTTGCCATCGACAATAGAAGAGTGTCACCCTCTCTTCCCTTTGGTGATCGGAGGGCATAACCCACCTTCCTTTCTCATCTCTCCTTTCTCTATCATGAAGAGGAGAATATTCACGTACGAAGTCACACGAGTGTCCATGGATACAAGGACACCCTAAAAATTCCCTTATGTTAAAATTAAAACCTTTAATTTTGAATATGGATCATTTTCTGAAGCATTTTTTATTTACTATCATTTTTTATCCTTGATATGCTTTATTCTTTTGTACTATCATAAATTTAAAAATCACATTTATTCTTTATTTTATTTATCCTAATTTTAATATTTTAATTATATAGTATCATTTAAAACCATTTACTATGGATCGAATCCATAGTCAATCCTATTTCAAATAGGGGCAGCAGTTGACAATTGAATCCAAATTTTCTCATTATTTTACTATCCATGATAGTGTAAAAAACAGCTCAGCTCCAAGTTGTTTCGAAATAGTGGTCTTGAGTTTCTCGACTCTTTCCACGTTATGCCATGATTTTGAAGATCCTTTCAATTGGTCCCTTGAACGAAAAAAAGATTGTGAACAAAATTATCCCTAAAGCCGAAACTAAAAGGAACGTGCAAACCAATGCTTCCATCGATTCAACCGTGATTTACAATTATAGCTTCCACACCTATTCATTTTTTTCATTTTATTATTAGTTATTTAAGTATAATTGTTCCATCCTAATAAACTCATATAAGATAAATGTTCCTAGTTATAAATTATAATATTTTTAATTTATCATATTGCATTTATATTTTTTTATTACTTAGGTTAATACTATTATTTGGCTAATTTATTTATTTCAAAACTTTGATGCATTAAAGTTTAGTGGTAAATTTTAATATGATCCTTTTTTATTTTAACTAATTGTGAAAATATATTATAAGAAAATACCACATATAAAATAATATAATCAATGTGAATAATAGCACAATTATAACAATACTTATTAATTGCTACTGAAATTATATCAATTTTTATGTATAAAGCAATACTTTAATTATTTAATCTTAATTTTTATGATATTATAATGTGCATCGTTGATGAAAATGTACACACAAGGAGAAGTTGAGTCTTGCTTGCAGGAGGAGATGATGAGGGCAAGGTGGACAATGTAGATGATTGATCGCTTTGTTAATTGATGGATTACAACAAGTGCAATAAGATCTCCTCAGCATGATCTTGCTACTCGACATGGGGTTGGAATTTGCCCAATTGCATTTGGTTGAGTGGGCTAGCTGATGTAATGTCATGGAGCTTGGGCTTCCTAAGGACAGTGTTGACATTAGTGTGATAACATTCCCAAAATTCATTTTCTTACCACATGATAATTGGTCTTCTCCTGGGCTTACCTACAATTAACTCTTTTTCTTAGGGTTTCACATATCATTATAAGATTAACTAATGAAAAATGTAAAAATAACTAATTTGTTCCAAGTGATCCTTCAATTAATCTTATTACATTATAGTAGAAAATGCAATAAAACTAATATTATTATACTCTTTTTTGTTCATTTTTTATGTTATTTCTATTTGTAATGCTTTGAGATTCGCCTGCGTATAATGCTAACTTAGAGATACTACTTAATTTTATGACTTAAGTCTTTTTTTTACTTCGACCCACCAACATACTAGCTTATATCAGTGAAAGGTTTAAATATAATAAATTTTACATTATGTGTAAGATATTTATATAATACCCAATTACTTGTGAATTTTGGGCCTACATTTATCCAATAAAGATCCCTATCAGTGTCCATATTCAATGTGTAATCTCAATTTTTAGAGGAGCTAATCAGTCATCTCATCATCGTCATCGTACTCATCATTCACGGATCCAAGTACAAGAGAAAAATTCAACAAGATAACTTAGGTCACCTACAATATAACCATATGAACCATATATCAATATCTATACAACTGTTAATTATATGAACAATAAATAATTTATAAATAATAGTATGATTAACGATAAATAATTTATAATATAACAATTATCAATTATTAATAAATAATTGATCAATTATAACAATTATGCATATGAACAATATAATTATGATAAATCAATATTAATTAGTTAATAATCGCCATTAATTGATAATAAATTTATGTTAGTGAAGGTCTTATATAATAATTAACGATTTGTTCATTACTCACAAAGGTCACAATATATTATCCATCAACTATATAGATTGTCATACAATTGTCAATAGCATAAAGGTCGCCATATAATTGTCAATTAGTCAATTTATCTTTTACCTCTCTTCACACCTTGTATGATGGTTCATGGGTAAAAGAAGGGGATCATCTTAATGCCCAATGCAAAAGCTTCATTTCATTTAAACAATGTGGAATAACTTTCATTTTCCCTCTAAGCTATCTTTATGTCTTGGTGAATTATTCTCAATCACTATCTTAATGCAAGCGTGGTGATTGCGGTTTTAAATTTTTCACTAGACCAAAGGTGCATTGAAAGCAATAAGCTATAGTCATTAAAATTCTATCCATATGCAATAATGGATTGACACTATCGTCTTCTCCTTGTTTCCTTTACATATTCATAGATCGTAGAATCAATTCATTTGCTAATTTGCATTTAGGAGTGTTCACGAGTTGGATTGAGCTCGATCCATGAACAAATTCGATCAAATTGTGTCGATCAAGTTGAGTGCCATATGAGAGGTGAATCCAACCCAATTTGATCTAGTTCGTCGTGTTGGATGGTCGAGTAAATTTTTTTGTTATTTTTGTATTATTTAATATAAAGTTTTATTTAATATTTACTTTAAAACATTAAATAAGGTTTCCAAATATTTAACTACTATTTCCATATTTAAATATTTATTTGAATATTTTTATATTTTAAATTCAGTTTAGGATTAAAATTATATAAAAATATTAAAAATATTAAAACATAATTCAGTATAAGAGTTGGAATTTTTGAACCCTTAACCGACTTGATTATCTGAGTTCACCGGAATGATCCGACCTGATGAACACCTTGAAAAGAGGAGACAATGAAGGCTTTGGCTATGGAAGGAGAGTGACTACCGGCGACCTGATGAAGGAAAGGCGGAGGTAGTGTCCGCACTGAAATATTTGATAACTGATATATTGATGCACGAGTATTCCATTGAATTGGTTGTAACATGGTCGAATATCTCAAGACTTCGAATATCAGCACTCATGAATGTTCCATCTTTTTTTGTTTTCCTTTTTTAATCTTATTCAAATGAATACTTATGCTATAATAAATAATGAACAATTTGTAATATTACTATGATGTCATTATTTCTATGTAAATATGAGAATCTCAAATAATTTTTTAAAGTAATTAGCTCGTTCATTTTATTATTTTAAACACAGATTATAACTATTTATTTTTATTTAATATCTAACTAAATTTGAAGTGAACTTTCAAATAGAAAGGTTTATTTTTTATTTCTTGCTTGTCTATGATCATTCACGATAAATTTGGATGTATAATATTTTTACAAAAAAATATTAAAAAGTAATGAGAGATTTTTACTTTTTATGAAAAGTAATTTAGTTCTTTTATATTATTTTTCAATCAACTGTCCTTTGTTCCATGCTCTGCCACAGGACAGGACGGAGGTGTCCAAGGGCTGCAGCAGCTTCAACTCTTCAGTTGGGAGTTAAATTAAATAGTCTTGGACATGTGCAACATTTTGTCCATTTTTTATTGCATTAAAGTTACTCCTGGGTTAAGGCTCTGCAAGTCCGATTTAGTGAGTTATGGAGAAGTCGTTCACACTTTGTTTCTTCTAGTATTTAATGCGGGTGAAATCCACACAAAGAGTGAAAACGAGTCTTTAACAAAAGGAAAAGAATTGGAGAGTAAGCCCTTAATTTCCCCATCCAAACGTTCGAATTTTGAAACACGCTGTCTAGAGGAAAGGCATATGTTTCTAATCTCTGGTGAATAGATGCATATGTAGCATCAATAAGATGAAATGTGTGTGTGTATATATCTCTTTTGTTTTGTGTTTTTTTGTGCGATGTGGTTAACCAAATTCCACTTCTTTTATTCAACCTTCTAACCAGCCAAAAGCCTCGGCCGTTTACCCACACAGATTCAAATCCGAATACTGTCCACTTATAGGCCTTAGCGCAACGAAGGCCTCCCAAATGCGGTGGATGTTGAGATAGGCGACCGCCCAACCAGACCGGCGCCACGCGTCGCGACGCCGTTGCTTGTAGAAAAAGGATTAGAATCTAACGAAGCCCGCCACCAACAGAGTCACAGGCCACCACCAAGCGCGAGCGAGCGGGAAGCGCAGGGTAACGGCTGTGTGGAGGAGATAACAAGGCCCGCAGTGGTGGTGGTGGTGGTGGTCGTGCGTCTCTCTGGCGGCAGTTCTAATGGCGGCCACGGCGTTCGCATCGGCGGCCACTTCTTCGGCAGCGGTTCTCGGCGGAGTTCGGCTCGCCGCTGCCGCTCCCCGCGCTTCCCTCCTCCTCCCGCCGCCCCCAACGCGCCGCTTCTCCCCCGTCGTTCCTACCTCTTCCCTGCAGCTCTCCGGTAAGCAGCTCGCCGTCTCGCATTTGACAGTTTTGTCTCTGTTTTTTTTTTTGAAAAAAAAAACTCTTAGCAACGTTTGCTTTAATCATATTCGTTAGCAGATGCATCCAGGTTCTCTTCACTTCGTGTTAGAGCATCTTCCTCTGAGGAGGCATCGAGTTCTGATGAACTGCTGGCAGATCTGAAACAAAAAGTATGTCCAGCCATTTTACTTAATCCATGTTTCTCTGCTTTATTGTTTCTTTGGTAGCTCCTACATTAATAACAGCATTGTCTCGCAGTGGGATGCTTTGGAAAATAAATCAGCAGTCATCATATATGGCGGAGGTGCAATTCTTGCGACATGGCTGTCTTCAATCGTCGTCGGCGCAGTTAACTCGGTTCCTCTGGTATGACCGACACCTTCATACTTTCTTGTTTTTCGGCAGCAACAGTAGAAAGACGCAGCGTTTGAGAATAAAACCGATTTCATTGCTTAGCTTGACTGGATCCTGAATAGCATTTGCATTATTGCACATCTCAGTCTAACTGGAACTTCTTCCTTGTGATATCAGCTTCCAAAGATCATGGAACTAGTGGGCCTCGGATACACAGGATGGTTCGTCTATCGTTACCTACTGTTCAAGGTAAATCCTGAATTCATGAAATTTGCATGTCTAAGCCTCCACATCTACACCTTTTTCACCCTGTTCAGTTCAGTATAAGCTCTTGGCTGCATGACTCCACTGTTGGCTGCTTTTGCTGAATGGCTGAAAGAATACACGAGTTTACCACCACTTCTTTTCTCGACTAATTTGAATTTATGGTCAAAACAAACCAAACGACAGAGAAAATTCTCATGTTTCCGTGTTGCTTTCCTTTTTTCCTAGTTCTTATTCAGATACCTTCTTAACAAACTGTACTTAATTTCTGCAGCAAAGCAGAAAAGAACTGTCAGACAGCATTGATGATTTGAAGAAAAAGATTGCTGGCTCAAGTGAATAAAATGCAGTTGGCCAGGAGTCTTCAGAAGAATTCTTTCTCTGTCGCCTGTATAAGGCACAGCCTTATCATGTATTTATACAAATGCTCTGTATATGTCATTTCTTGTATCAGGCGGTTTTGCTCATTGAAATGACAATAACTCATCATTTTAGTAATACTTTTGGTTGCCTATACTTGTGCACAAAAATATAAAAATGATATTTTTTTATGAGAATAAGTAATATGGGTAGGTTTCAGTGTTTCACGTATTATTTCTGACTCCAAGTGTAAATTAATATGTGTGGGACTCACATATTATGTGACTGATTATAGAATACAATAAAAAGGTTGTTTACATCTTAATTTTAAACATTAATATAGAAATCTTTCTGCCTTGCATCCATGTGCATATTCTTGGAATTTAAAACTTGAAAAAAGTCTCAGATAATTTACATGAAACCAATGAAAATTTTCCATTTTATGATTTGTTAAACTATAATTTTGTTCGGTAATCATGAATAATCTGGTGCTTAAATTCAGATTCATCCTTAAAAAAAGAATGACCTTTAATTGCTAGATAATTCTTATTGAACTTTTTTAAGCATTTTCACAACTCAAGTCTCTGAAACTTTGGCAGGCCTTATAGATCTCATTTTTGGGATGAATTAATCACCCATTAGGAAGACACAATCCGCTACAACAATTCATTCTTTGTTTTAAGTTGCAGAATAATTTTTTGAGCTTTGATCGCCACCTAAATATCCAACGGAATTTCTGATCTCCAATTATTTTTATGTACATCATTTGCAGCAACGATCGTAGCACATGTTGACAATGTAAATTTTATCTTCTTCTTCTTCTTCTTCTTCTTCTTCTTCTTCTTCTTCTTCTTCTTCTTCTTCTTCTTCTTCTTCTTCTTCTTCTTCTTCTTCTTCTTCTTCTTCTTCTTCTTCTTCTTCTTCTTCTTCTTCTTCTTCTTCTTCTTCTTCTTCTTATTATTATTATCATTTTGTGTGGCCTCTGGTCAGAGCACATCATTCAAGTAAGAAACCAAAGGACAGAGAATAACTAATGTCTAACCGGTCAAGGTTGGTTAGCAATCATGTATGCTACAGCTAATTACATGCATTTTGTTCCTTCATGCTATAACAGGTCAAGGTTTGTCTTCTTAATGCGAGAAGATCAAATGAACATTTGCATAAAGCTATGTGGCAGGGTTAAAGTTTATTCTATCAAACAACCTGCTGCACAAGTTTATTTTATTACAATGCCATCAAGCTGCAAGCATTGATATGATATAATATAATAAATTACATAATTTATTATTTTCATTTCCGACGATTGCAATCGTCGAAAATATTTCTGTCGCAAAATCCGTCACAAATTGCGACGGATTTCTATCCGTCAGAATTGCCCGTCAGAAAATAGTAATTTTCTTGTATTGTTATATGTAGGAACTCAGAAAAGAGTTCGAAGAACGTGAGTGTCATAATTTATTAGCTCAAAAGAAAAAAAATGAATAAAATGATGCGCGACATGATGCGTGGTGAGTTCGATGATGATGTAGTATTGTAGCTTCTTTGTGTTGTATTTGACGTTTGAACATTCGACATTTGACGATGTTGTGTTGACATTTGACGTTATGTTTGGACGTTCAATTACAATTTCATTATGTTTGGACATAAATTATTTATTTAATTTGAGCCGTGAGATGCTTAAAGGAAAGCTAAAAAGAAAACAAAAAAAACAAAAAAGATACATGAGCGATGAATGATCCAAGGTTGCCATAATTGATGTAAAAAATTCGACTAATAGACATGGATCCTAATGTTCATGGCAACATATGTGTAACATACTGAATTTTTATAAAAAAATATTTTTTTTAAAAAAATACTCTGACGAATTTTCGGACGTCTGAAATTAAAATGAGCGCTCATTATTGTGACCGAGTGGCGATTTTCAACCGACACTCTATCGGAGAAACACTTTCAAACGTTCGAAAAGTGTAATGGGCAGAAGTCGAAGAAGATCGATTTCGATCTTTCCTCTCTCCTCCATTACTCATGGAGATTCGTAACTTTTGAAGTCAAGATCTTCTAGACTTCAAAGGACACGAAACATCCATTTTCTCCACCTCCTCTTTTTTCTTCCTCCTTCATATGCCTCGTTTTCCTCCATCTTTGTTTTATGTATTCTTCGTGGCAGTCTCGGCCAGAGGAAGAAAGAGGCACTCCCACAGGTGCTGAAGGCGCTATAGAGCGAGGAGGGAAAAGGGAACGCGGCTAGAGCTTGACCGACAAAGCACCAGTTTCGGGATCTATATCATGGGATAGATTCCTTGATGGATAAAGGTCTGCCATGAGGTTAGGATTCATGCTAGTTTGGTAGTTTATCATGACAATAAGTTCTGCTTTTAATGATGATTAGTATGAGAATTATTCCCTGAGATTTCATGAATGTTTGCATGAAAAATGGTATGTTATGATGTTATGAATTGATGGATATGTTATTAGCATGATGATTAAGTTGGTTTTCAATGTATTCTAATATAGTGAAGTGTCTGATATGATAACAAAAGAACAGCCATGTTTAAGATGAGTAAAATGATTTCCATCATGCTTATTATAAGAAGAAATAGTCATTTGCTGGCGTTGATGCATATGTCAATATGTTCATACTATATCTAATTTTGTAATATATTGAGCTAAGTTTGAATAGTAGATGTTGTGATATGTTTGAATGTGAAAACTTGATTGAAAACGTAACGATTCGTAATGACCTGTGGTTTTGCCGATTTAAAATGGACAACTTTCGAACGTCCGATTCATTTCGACAGAAGTATAGTGACTACCATGTCAGACGTCCAAAATTCGGTCGAACGACCAATATGGACCAGAACGAAAGTCTAAAACTCTTTCGAATGATCAAATTAAAAAATGTCGAGACTCAAAAATGGCGACATTCGAGCGACCGATCTGGAATATCATGCCGAAAAAATTTTCGACGGTGGATGAAGAACTATTGATTGTGTATGACTTTGGAACGGTCGATGGATGAACTCTAAACAAATGACCGCACCCTTTTTGATCGACCGATGAACACAGACACAAATAGGCATTCGATCCTCTTCCGGACGATCGTTGTATGAATCTCAATCGGACGATCGCTCGACTTTTAGACGTTCGATCTATGGACAGAATATGACATTAACTTAAACTCCTTGATTTGATAATTTTTTGTTCACCTGATTGATTCACTAATTGATATGAACTTAAAAGTGAATGTCACTTTTGCTCCTTACAATCTTGATTGATACAAGTGATCAAAAGAGAGGTTCATAGTTAATAAGATAAAAGATGAGGGTTACTATTAACCTACCTAGAGGAGAGATTCTCCCTATAGATGTTTTCGCCTTGTGTGAGGTCATCTTGTCCGATAGAACATTGGTTGTGACACTGATTCCCCATTGACCCTCAAATTACCTTCAAATTTTGAATGTGTTTGGAGTTATTTTGGCCCTATGTACCAGAATAACTCATAGAAGATAGATCTTGATCAATTTTTGTTTTAAAACGTTAATTTTATTGACATGTGATTTCCATAGTAATGTAGAACAAGAAAAAAGCATATGAGAATTTGTTCTTATCCCACCTTAAAATAACATCGTTCTTATCAGAAGAACAAAGTGAGAATAAATGTATATTGTTATAAAACTCATTAATATTTTACCAAACAAGACTAATCATATAATTTAGAATGATAACTTGCTTTTAATAAGAGTGTATGTTCGGGAACAATATTTTGAGTTGCTTTTGTTTTATATATTTCATAGATAAAAACATATTTCCATTGTTTTCTTTTTTCAAAGCATCCAAAATCTTCAATCTAAAAAATTCATTTGCTTCATAATGCATTTTTTTCCAAAATTTATGGAATTTTTTTCCAAAATTCCAAATGACTGACGCAGGAAAAGAGCGGGGTGGGAGGCCCCCCCTCTGCATCTGATATCAAACTCAGAGGGGGCGGCGACAACCCCCCCCCCCCCCTCCCATTTTCCCGGCACAGGGAAAGAGAGGAGGGGGGAGTCGCCAGCCCCCCTCTACGTCGACGAGCAGAGGGGGGAGGGGGGCCGACGACCCCCTCCAACACGTGACATCCTTCTTTTTTTAATTATTTTTATATTTATTATTATATATTATTTTATGTAAAAATGAACTAACATTTAAGACAGGGATATAATAGACTTTTCATAAATGTAGAAAATAAAAAATAACAGAGAAGTCGACGAAATTGGATGGAAGAATCAAATTGAAAAATTTGTGAAAGTTTATGGATCCAAAAAATGAAATTCGTAGTTTGGTATTAGATGTGAAAAATTGCGATGTGGTTAGAAGAAATAACTCTTTCTTTTTAAAAAAATTCTTTTACTTTTTAATATAAAAAGCATTTATTATTTTATTTTTAATACAAAATAAAGTATTTTTAAATACCAAAAATATTATTTTAAATAACTATATAGTTTTCTACATTTAAAATAATTTATTTATTTTAAAAGTTTTAAATAATATAAAATCATTAAATTAATTAAAAAATTATTTAAATTTTTTAAAAGAGAAGAAAAAAGCTGGTCATCGGATCGAGTCAGGTTGAAATTTTTTAATCCGAATGGATCATGATCGGATCAAATCGGGTTAGATCGAATTTTTGAATTCATCGGATCGGATCGAATTTCCAAATTCACGAGGTCGAACACCTCCAAAAAAACCGGTCGACTAGGAGAGAGAAATGGAGTAGAGGAGGGCTGTGGAACAGACAACGCCACCACGTGTCGAGCTTCTACTGGATATTTGACTCTGGGTTCTTTTGAATCCAAATCCTAACGTCATTTTAAGACGATTTGAATCCTGAAACCAATAGATCCCACTCTTCTTCTGCTCTCCTCGATCGATCCGCTCTTTTAGGTTCACCTCTGTTTCCTTTTCTCTTTTCCTTCACTTCCTCTGGATCTCGTTGTGCTTTCCCCGTGTTTTTCTCTCATGTATTGTTGATTTAGATTCAATTCCTGTTCGTGCTCTGGAAAACCTGCTTAAATCTGACTTTTGCTTATCCATTTTTCCTGTCATATGCTTGTTTTTTCACCAAGAAATAACATTCTCACTGGAATGTGATTAAAGTTGAGATCTTTACTCGAAATTTTCAGATCTTGGGGTTTGCCGAAACCATGTCTGTGATGGACACGTCGTCCCGCGAGGAGAACGTATACCTGGCGAAACTGGCAGAGCAGGCCGAACGGTACGAAGAGATGGTGGAGTTCATGGAGAAGGTCGCGAAGTCCGTCGACACCGAGGAACTCACCGTCGAGGAACGCAACCTCCTCTCGGTGGCCTACAAGAACATGATTGGGGCGCGCAGGGCTTCGTGGCGCATTATATCATCCATTGAGCAGAAGGAGGAATCTCATGGTAACGAGGACCATGTCAAGACCATCAAGGAGTACCGCAGCAATGTGGAAGCTGAACTTCAGAAGATATGCGATGGAATCCTCAAGTTGCTCGACTCCCATTTGGTCCCCTCTTCCAGTGCTGCTGAATCCAAGGTGTTCTACCTTAAGATGAAGGGTGACTACCACAGGTTTGTAGAAACAGTTGAGCTGCATGTATGATTCCGGGACCTTTCTCTCCAACTGTAGAACCCTCAATATAATTAGGATCTTTCAAATTGCAGGTATCTCGCCGAGTTTAAGACAGGATCAGAGAGGAAGGAGGCTGCTGACAGCACGCTGTCTGCATACAAATCTGCTCAGGTTCAGTTCACTTTTCCCCTCTATATCTCGACAAAATATATGGTTCATTTCGGTTTGTTGGTTCAATTTTATGCCTTTGATTCATATTCTCTGAAGGAGTATGTTATGTCAGTTTATTTAATTGTGACATTAAATTTTCTGCATGGAAGTTAGAACTTAATGCTGTAACGTGCGGAGCTTTTATGTTGCCACTTGTGAATTTCATGCAGGATATTGCTATTGCTGAACTGGCTCCAACTCATCCTATTCGGCTTGGTCTGGCTCTTAATTTCTCTGTTTTCTACTACGAAATCTTAAACTCTCCTGACCGTGCTTGCAGTCTTGCCAAGCAGGTTTGATTTCTCTAACTCAATTCCTCTCATGCTGTATAATCATTTCTGATATTGTTATTTGGAATCTCATGGAATTACTATCTTAACGGAAGTATTTTTTTTCTGAGTGTGTTTTCAGTTCAAAAATTTATTTCAATGTCCAAAAGCATTGAAAGAATTTTCCTGTGAAAATGCACCATGTGTTTACCCAGTACATTTCTCTAGATGAAAAATGTTCCTGTGAATAATGCACCATGTGCCTTCTCAAAAATAAAATAAAATAATGCACCATGTGTTGTATCTGCTGGATTTTTTTATGTTTCGTTTCTGTATCTGCTGGATTACGAGAGAAAATGTTAACATTCTTGTAGAAGACTGATGAATTTTATTTGAGATGATAGCGAATGTTATTTTTCCTTTTATTGACCTGTTTGTAAAGTTCTACGGTTTTTTCCTTCTCACATAGCTCCATCTCCAAGATTCTTGTTATTTAAAATGTGCGAAAAAATATTAACCTTTATTTTTGTGTTGTATCTGGATTTTTCATTTTCAAGTTCATTTCTATTGGTTCAAGGTTTAGTCCTCCATTGGTTGTTGTGATCCAAACAAATATGAACTGAAATATTTCTTATCACCTTGATCTTATAGTATTCCATGTTCAAACATGCATGAGACATTTGTTGAAGTAAATGTTTGGGAAAGGAGTATGTCCACACTCCATACTATCATAATTATGTTCTTGACTTGTGTCTAGTTGAAATATTGCTCTTGTCCTTGGGTTTTGTTTTCTTGTATGGTGTATTGATAAAGTAGGTAACCCTTACGTTTTATTTCTGTTGGCGAGTAGAAAATCACAGTTCACTTTTGATATAAATGGAAAATCTTCATGATATATAAACAACATTGTTATTTCTATGAAATAACTCTGACTTAGCAGATAAAAACACAGGCTTTATCTGTCATGTGTTTCATGATCTGTTTTTTTCCCTATGTTCACAGTTATTCTCTTCAATTATCTTTTCTGGGAAGATTCTCTTGAATTTCTTAGTAGTGCATGAGAAATGACTATTGAAAGTATTTACTGTTGTGTGAGGTTCCTGTGTTTTAAGCGCATTTCATTATCCCATGACTGTATCGCGATTCCACTTATTTGCATGTCTGCTAGTTTTATTTGTGTTATTGCTGAACGTTGGCTTTTTCCCCCCACAGCCAATCTTATTTTGGTAGGCAGCTTAAGTTTTGTATTTGCAATTTTCGTATAACTTTTTGGTTGTTTGCTGCTTTATCTCGTCTAGGCTTTCGATGAGGCTATCTCAGAGCTTGACACTTTGGGTGAAGAGTCATACAAAGATAGCACATTGATCATGCAACTTCTCCGTGATAACTTGACCCTGTGGACATCCGATATAACGGTCTTTTCCTCCTTCCTTCCTCTTTAAGATCTCTTTCTCTTGTTAATTCTCTTCCTTTTAATCCCTTACCATCTTGTCTGCCTGAATTGCAGGAGGATGCTGGAGATGAGATCAAAGAAGCCCCCAAGAAGGAATCAGGGGAAGGTCAATGATGATGTGCAAGCATCAATGAGATCCTTCTCATTCAACTTTATGGTTCCTTGCTTCCTTTTGTTGTGGTATTCAACAGCATGAACTTGGTTTTGGTCTTTCAGATCATATCATGTGGTTCTGAAGCTTTTTCAGCTGTTTGAGTCGAAACGACAGTATTAGAGTAAACATTGATGCTTTTATTATCTAGATGGGCAGCTGCTTCTCACTTGACGGAAGAACGGTGACTAGTTACTTAATGTAGAGAGAGAGAAGAGAGAGAGAGAGAGAGAGAGAGAGAGAGAGAGAGAGAGAGAAGTTTCTTATTGCTCTCAAAAATGTTATTTAGATTTTTGTAATGTTACCCTTGATGAGTATATTTGTTCTTTAGCCAATCTATCTCGAATTTTGTTCTTGATATTTCTTCATTCAACTCTTCCAACCTATATCTTTTACTCGTGATAGTTATTGTGCTTTGGCTCTGAGTCGGAGGGTCTTTGGTATAAACTAATAACATGTTTTAATATATCGAAACGCATGCATTCTCTCTCCTATATGGAAATTAAACTTAACTGGTTCATTTTGTGTCGATTTTTATGCGATATATTTAAATTATAATACTTGACCATGATCTTGGGTTGATCCGTGTTGAATCACATTTTTGGAAAGGCATGTTTTAAGTGCATATTTAATGTGTTAGCACAATTGATTAGTCATATTCGATTTTCCGGTCTTAATTTCTGTTTAATCATCAACTTGTTAGTAATCGTATTAAAAGGAAAAAAAATAAAATCAAATTTTAAATGGTTATCTAAAATAAATTTAATTGAGATATTCTTGGGTGTGCAACGACTTTTCTGTACCTTAATTTTTTACGATATACTTAAAAGATAAAATAAAAAATTGTTGTGCGTTCGATCGTGTTCGATGATTTGAGAACGATAAGCATAAATTATAGTTTTTTTTTAAAAAAAAATGACCTAACTGCCCAACAATGGCTGCCGCTGCAGAGAAGTGAAAGCAACACGAACAGACGCAGGAAGAGTCCCCTGTTGCAGCGGTCCATTTTGATTTCTGCCTTTTGGAATGCGCCTTCATGCACTTCTATCAACTGTTGACTGCCCAACCCTTCTGCTGCTTCGACTACTGGGGTGTACCAAAGGGGAGCCCCTCTTCTCCTCCTGCTG
Organism: Pontederia crassipes; assembly: GCA_030549335.1. Lineage (NCBI taxonomy): Eukaryota > Viridiplantae > Streptophyta > Magnoliopsida > Commelinales > Pontederiaceae > Pontederia > Pontederia crassipes. Next base: position 1,720,761 of record JAUKPH010000017.1, read on the forward strand.
CTCCGTTTTGAGATTGCCCTGAGAGATGAACGAGGAGGCGGACGTGAATGAGGAGGAGATGATGGTGGTGGAGATGGACCTGAATACAGAGGAGGAGGAGGAGGAGGAAGAAGAAGAGTTGTTGGACCCGATTCCGGACATCCACGCCCTCTTCTGCCACTACAACTCCCTCTACTTCGACGGCGCCTTGGGCTCTTGCGTCGTCAAATGGAGCTCCCGCCGCATGACCAGGTGCCCCGCTCCTACCTCTTCCCTGCGTTTACTTAGCCCCTTCTTTTCTGGTGTTTCTTTTGGGTGGACGTTTGGATTGATTGTTTGGTGGAAGTAACTGCGCGGCGGTGGCTTCGGTTTTGTTGGAGATCGCTCGGCGATTTAGGGATCACTGATCACCGCTATCAAAATCAAATCTTGGAGGGCTTGAATATTTTCATTTTACAGCATTGATGATTCGTACGGTTAAATATACGAATTTGACAGTAAGCCTTTACGCGATCGTAAAAAGAAATAGCGGAGGATCTCTGTTTTTTTTTTTTTTTTTTCAGTTCTAGATACCGCAGTTGTGATTTTGGAACTGCAATGCTGGTAGGAAGCTAAAAGAAAACACAAATTTGTGGTTACTTTGCCTGCAATCTTTTACCAAGAAAATTATTGTAAGTTTGTTGGGCATGAGTACAAATTGAGTCTTCCCTTGCTTAAGTTTAATTATCTAATTGCAATTGATGATTCTAAGTTTAATTGGTATCTGAAATTGGATTGTTTTCTGAAAAGACAAAGGACGGTTACCCAGTGTAACCATCCATTATATTATTATTAAAAGGAAATGGGATTAGAAGGTTATGCCAAATATCATTTATTTTATTTTGTTAGAGAGTGGGGTGCATATATGGACTATAACTTTCCCAAAAATATCAACTAAGATAGATATTTATTTTTGCTCTAGTATTTTGTTTTATATGCTTGTACATTTGTTTTGCTACAATATTCACGTCACTTAGAAAACTAGTGATCTATATTTTCCTCTTTTTTGAAAAAAATTATTAGCCTAAAAAATGATTTATTATTATGCTCCATTCAAAATGCCAAGCACCAATTGTAGCTGAGGTCAGGATAGGATTGTAGTTGAGACCAATTGCTTAGTAGGCTCCCTTTTCTCTTTTGTCTGTTGTTTTGGGAGTGCAAGCATGTGTTGGAATTCTAAAAATTGCATGGGTGAGTGGGGATTGGAAATGACTCTAAATGCTTTGGACAAACCGATGATTTAGGGTAGGTGATTATTTGTTTTCTCTGAGCAATGGAAAATGACTTCAAATGCTTTGAATAGAAGGACAGCTGAAGAATAGGTTATATGTTGCTTCCCCTTGCCTTTCATAGAGAATGCACCATGGTTTAACATGCGACGGACACAACTACAATTTTATGTCAAAAGCTCAGCATTTGTTGCTACACAAGCAGGAATACATTACCTATCCAGGTACTTAGAAAATCAAGGAAATTATAGATTAAGCTGTCACAAAATTCATTTCCAATGATGCCATCCTGGTCCAGAGAAAGAGAATGTGTTAACGAGTTTTACTGCCTGTTCAAAAGTTAAAGAAAGTTGAAAATCTGAGAAAAGCTCACAAAATATAAATATGTATCGTCTAAAAAAAACGTAAATATGTAAATGGAATGGTGATAGTGGCTGTTGTTCAATCCAAGTGTCCTAAAAATCACATATGATAGCCCCTACTATCTTTGAACAAAATGCTGCAAGAGTAGACATCACAATAGCGGTGGGTGAAATAATGATCTTGAACGCGTGGTTCCCTTAAAACAGGTTTCATATAAGCATGATCACCATTTAAGGAAGCAAGTCAGTGGGTATTCCCATAAAACATGTTTCATATCAGGGGATATGACACCAGAACCCTTCTTGGGAATGGAAGTAGACAGCTAATCTACAGTGTACCATACCTACCAATGCATTTAACAACCCATCCAAGCAATATAAATAGTATGATGAGGAACAGTGTAACATTAAGTACACTATTGACGAATCATCCAACATAAGATATGAAAACTTTGATCAATGAGGGTAACAATATAGTTCAAATTTCTGCAACAGGATTACATGCTTGTCTTGGAAGTCTTTTGTAAAGAACATCAAGCACCGAAAAAGAACATCAATCCCAATTAAGCAATCAGGAAGATGGTAACACAATTTCCAAAGCTCTCTGCAAGGTGGCTAATATTGATCTCGAAGATGAAGCACTCAGAGTCTGATAAAAAGGCTTCTTACAAAGTTGATTTTGAAACCAGACAACATTTTAAAACCTAGTAAAGTAAATTTGATTTCATGGATTTGCTGCATTCTAGCACCACAAAATATTAAAGCATCTGATGTGAATTTTACAAGGCCCAAGTCTCTAAGAAACACATCTATAGCTGTTCCTTCATGCCTGTTACTTTGTTTCCCATGCAATTAATGAACACTCAAGCCTTGCAAGAAGACAGTTGAGATCGATCTGAACCATTTTAAGAGAATCTTCAGTAGCAAAGAGTTGAGAGTAAGGTCCAAGGTAGCCCCCAATAGGTGGTCAAGCTGTGCAAAGCAGACTAAAATTCATGCTTAATAATATTTTCCTGTAGTAATGCTTGTTATGAATTGGACAGTGGCAGCGTTCATTTCTTTAACCTCTTCTCTTTGCTTGCGCACAAGTAAATATTTCATTTTCTGTCTATTGATCACTTTTTGAAGAAAGCTCAAAAGTGTTTCCAAGTTTATGCTCTTCAAATTTTCCCAAGAATAAGTGACTAACTTAAGGACAGCACAAGTTTATGTTAATGTACGTAGTATTACATGCTTTTCCTGCTTCTGCATGTCTAAAAAGAAATACAGAATAGTATTTGGATGATAAGCTTAAAATATTTATACTGCTAGATGTCACCAGTCCATCTTACCAAAATTTTGGATGGGCCACCTTGAGTTTCAATATGGAAGTGATAAATACATATGTTCACAGTTGTGCTGGAATTTGTTGCTACCTTCCTGGAGGTGGTTGTGAAATACACCTTTCAGAGCCTTTGTTAAAGTTCCGCAAGACAACTGATCTCAAAAACACCTTACTACATGAGATGATTCATGCATTCTTGTGGACTCAGGAAAATAATCAGGACCACAGGTCACAATTCTTATATCTGAATACAATATGTTCTTTCTACCTCTTCTGATCACCTGAATTTCCTGTATACTCAACAGTGAACATGGGCCAAGTTTCCAGGCTATTATGGATGCAATCAACTCTAGTGACATCACTGATTTTCAGGTACTGAATATGGCTACATTAGCATAGTAATTTTAGATCTTGATTATTTATTGATTTGAAATGGTTTTTACCTTTTCCAGAGACCATCTGCTGGGTACAATATAACTATATATCATGATTTTCATAACGAGGTGGACAGCTACAGAGTGCATCAGTGGATTGTAATTTAATCATTCATTTTTTTTAAGTATGAACCTTATTCTTATAGGATTTCAGTTGGGAATACCCCACATTTATTTGTGTTCTTTTTCCTCTTTAGTGCGACTCTTGTGGGGATTGGATCAAGAGGTCCATGAACAGAAAACCTTCGTCTAGTGACTGTGTTGAGCATAAAGGGAAAAACAAATCTTGTGGCAGCGTCTTTTGTCACTGGCACCAGTAAGAGCACATGAGAAAGTTTATTTTTAAAAATTAAGTTTCTTTCCTTAAAAAACTTATGTAAGTGATGCTGTATAGTATTTTCATATTTCCAAACTTTTAATATAAAACTACTCCAATATATGAAATATGTTTACTGCAGGCATGTCATGTCATGTAGCGGTAATTATGTGAAGATAGCAGAGCCGCTTGGATATAAGAACAAGAAAAAGCGTTCAAAAGGTGAAACAAACTCTTCAAATCTTAATTTTATTTGTCTTTTCGTTATTCTACTGAAACCACTCAGGAAACCTATTATTTGCTTGCATAGAACTGCATGGATTAGCTAGTTTTGTGAAACTAACACTATTAGCTTTAGTTCTTGAGTTCATTGACAGCAATATTCTATTACTCAAATCAAATCTTGTTAATAGAGAAAACAGTAAAGGAAGTTAGTTTCATGATTAGTTACATGCATTTGACGTATGTCTCAGATATATAGTTATCTTCGTCAGGCCATGTATCATGTCATGGAAAAATTTCAATTTATTTCTCACAAAAGAAGAATGTTTGCTCAGAGCTCGTGTTTTGCAGTTGCAGAAAAACTTGGAGAGGACAAGCCTCAAAGTCTGTCTCCTATCATTAAAGACAATACTCAGAGATCACAGAAACCAGAAGGAAAAAAAGCGAGGTCAGGAAACAAAAGTGCTAACCCTATAACAAACTTCTTTCCTGTTGCGGGTGACAAGAAGAGCACAATTAGCAGTTCTGCCTTCGTTGATGTCTCTCAAATTTATGTTAATTGTGAAGAATCACAGCCCCTTATCTCCGAGGGTATATGCCCTATAATGACTCCAGCAGCACCTAAAAGAACGAGAATATCACAATCATCAAAGCCGAGCCCATCTATTTGTGCTAAGAGGAAAAGATCTGAAGAATCCAAAAAAGAATACACTGTAGTTAGCAAGTGGTTGGACTATTATGAAAGTGAAGAAATGCATGACGACATCAAGCCTCTGATCAATAAGAGAACAGAGAGAAGGAAAAAATTGAAGATGATGAAATATCATTTGGAAAAAGGTTCAATGTTTGAAAACATGGATGAGGACCTGAATGGCAATACGAGCTGCGGAGAACTTGCCAAATGTGAACCTTTTCATGATGTTTCATTTGCTCATACAACAAACACCAGCCAGTGCTCTCACATACAGGAGGAAGCCAAGGATGGTATTTCCCATGCTCATACAGGGACACCCAGCAAAAGCCTTCCCATAAAAAACGAAGCCATCAGTAAAGACACGTGTTTTAATACCACAGAGCAAACAAATGAAGCTGGCTTGAATGTCGATGAGATTTCTAAACAAGAGCCCATTAGATGTCTTGTTAAAGAAGTAGTTGATGTTACAATGGTTGAAAATATCGATCATCCTTTGTTGCGTCAAGCCTGCAATTCTGGTTGCAGCACAAGTGTTGTGGAGATTCAGGTTCGTGCTTTGGAAGCTGTATCACACGCAGATTTACCGGTTATGGATGATATAATAGATCTCTCGGATGATTGACAAACTGTTCAGAGTTTGTCCGTGAATATTCTAATGCTATGCAAAATTGAAACTTATAGAATTAGACGGCAGGTAGGTGGCGTCTGTTAGAATGCGTCAACACATACAATAAAGTGTATTGCGTTTTCTTTCAAGGCTTTTGAAAGCTATAGCCAGATGGCAGGTGGCATCTGTTGGGATGTGAAACAACATTTTTGTGACAAGTTTTGGAGATATCTTGTGCTTCTTTCCCTCGGCTCTGAAGAAGTATCATGTCCTCGTTCATTTCGATGGTGTATGTATGTATCTATATTAATTGCAACTTGTTGATCACATTACCCAAGCTATTCTTCTATAAGCAACAGATGGTACGTTGCCTAATCATAAATTGGTTGGTTTGATTTGCTAGCAGATACAAGTCTCACAATGGAGATGAGTGAGTCATTTGAATGCGTCTGGATTGAGGGAGAAAGAACGATGATGGAGGGAAAGATAGAACGAAAAATTGTTTGGAAAGAGGAAAAATGAAATTAACTTCTTTTTTCTATTTTAATTGAAATTAATTTATCTGAAATCTGATTTAAATAGAGTAACTGGTTTGGCTCTGGCTTCCTTTGTCTAAATTATATTGTCTTTGTTCGAAAATTAACTAAGAGTGTTTTTAATATCACTCCTCTTAACACTTAATGCGACTCTATATTTTTCACTTTATCCTTTTACTTTCATTAATATTCTTTTAACTTCACTTCTCCCATTTTGTCCTTTCATCTTCCACTTTTCATCAAACTTATTTAAATTAATTAATAATATTATTTGCTTTCCTTTCTCCACTTTCTCTCTTTTTCATATTAGTGTTTTTATTTTTATGATAAAAATATAATACTTATATAATATGAGATTTGATACATACATATAAATTTAATTAATATGTAAAACTAAAATTGCATCAAATGTGTACAGTATTAGAAAAAATATATGAAATAAAATGGAAATAAAAAATAGTGTAAGTGAAAAAAAGTACTACAGAAAAAATTAAAAAGAATTTTTAGAAATAATTATATGTTCTGATTATTTAATAAGTCTTTGTGTCATTTTTCCAATTTTTTAGAACTCATTTATCTTATATTTTCCAAAACTAATTTATATGTATATTACAATATTACATTAAATTAATATATGTTCCCTTTATATTATATCTCATATTATATAAGTATTATATTTTTATCATAAAAAATAAAAGTACTTATCTAAGATAAAGTGGAGAAAGGAAAGTTAATACTAATATTAATTAATTTAAATAAGTTTGGTAAAAAGTAAAAGATGAAAGGACACGAGTAGCATGACACAGGAAGTGTCTTGTTTGAATAAAAAATTTTGAATGAGGACGAAGAACATGAAAAGTTTATCTATACAAAAGTCATATTTATTTTTTATTACATATAAGTTATTTATAACACATGTATATTTATTTTTCACTAAATTATATTTTTACCTCCTATATTTTTTCCCGCCTGCCTTTTGTAAGTCTACTTATTCTATTCTTTATCTTTGTCTTATACTTATTTTACTCAGCTATTTGAAAATGAGAAATAAATACAAATAAGAGTTATTCCATCATGGAATATCAACGTGAAAGAGAGAGCAATTTAGTCAAAAATTGTATCATTCTTAATCCTTCGGTGAAATGAGAGAATTTCTGGTGCACATGAACAATGACCAGAATTGCCATTGAGGTCAAGCGCACCATCAGCCTTGTAATTTGAAGTTTGGAGGGCTCTTCAATACTCCATAGCTTTAATAACTAATCTAATGTAAAAAAAATTTCTTATCAAATTTAAATTTTAATGAGATCATTCATCCATTTTTCATCTCACTCGAGACCAACGATCCATTTTTCACCTTCTTCCTCCAAAATCATCAGTCCAAATAAAGTCCAAGTGTTGGTTTTCGAGATCCCCATCACGAACTACCTAGTAGCTTTCTACGTACAACGAATAACTATGCTAACTTTTGCTGCTACACATTCTTCTGGCTACCACTGGGAAATGTAAGTAGAAGGAACAAGGGAGGGAGGCTCATAATTTACAAAGACAATATAAATGGATAAAGAGAAGGATACAAAAATTTAGAATTAAACTTGAAATTTCTTGGTTCCAGGTGTACCAGCGACCCATTACCGGTCATTCTATTTAAAATTTTTAGGGCTCACCACATTATGTCATTTGATTGTAATTAACTACTGATAATTTTAATTGCTCTGATAACTTTGATTATCACATTACTGATAATCTAGATAGCAGACAGAAGAAGTATTTTTCTACATTACCAGTTTGTGGAAATATATTTTGACGAAAATATTCTTTCAATCAAATTTTTTATTTCAAATTTTTTATTAATAAATAAATATCATTTAGCTTCATCTTTTTTATTATTTAAAATATTTTACAAATAACTCTTAATTTTGTCTCATCTTATATATATATTCACTTTTCTAATTTTTTCTTTATTTATTTATAATAATATGCTATTAAAATCTAAAATAATTTTTAATAATATTTTGATGATTTTATCACTATCTATTTTGACTATTATTTATATTATTAGTACTTACCAAATATTATAATATAATATTATTGATAATTTAAATAGTAGTAATTTATCTAAATGATGATCTATCGGTAATGCATAAAATGGCCCTTAAGGTTTCACTTTCATCACGATACGTGGGAATCTCATATAATTGAGTCTGCTGCATCATTGTGAAATAAGTGTACGTTTGAATTGAGGTATTTGAAGCCGTAGGTGGAATATAGAGGAAATTAGTTAAATTATATTTTATTATATTTTTATTTTAGTTAAAAGCGACGTGGTGGAATAGTCCATTCAAACATCATATTTTTTATTTCACTAAATTGATGAAATAAAAAAAAAGATAAATAATTTTATACTAAATTAACTTCTCTCTTCTTACCATGTTAGATCTTCTCACGTTACCAAATTTTTTTTATGATCAATTACCATGTCACCCCTCCATAAGTTAATTGCACTTAAATATATGTAGTACTCGGGTCATGCTACTATTTTATTGGTACAATTGATAACTAATTATGTGTTTTAGAATGCGATTTGTTAATCCAAACTATTTCAAATCCAATTATTATGGGCAGGAGTGCAGGACTATTTGGATGGCTAGTTTTAAGTTAAAGGGGATGCGTAGCACGCGAAGTGATGAAGTCGCATAGTGCTCCATGCATTTGAATACATACTAATAGAAGATCCAAGATCTTCATGAGAAATCAAATCTGCCAGCCAAATGCTGATGGAGGTGAACGAAGACAGTTCAATTGGATTATACGTCAGAACAATTTTATCAGGAACAACAACAAAAGCTTATCCAAGGACCTCCTACAAGCTTTGTTATTTGATCTGGACATTAGCGCACAGGTGCCCTCTTGGTGATGTCGATTGCCAACTGTTGACCACATTTTCTCGGCTACAAATTCTATTAACTGATCAATATACTGATCAGTCAAGTTCTGGTAATGTAGCTGACCGGAGTAAGAGACAATCAGGTTATCCAAGTGCAGTAGCTTCCCGCCTGTTTAATAATCCAGACACTTATGAGACAATCCACGCTCATGTTTGCAGAAAGTTGAGTCTATTTTGCCGTTGTAGCTTGCAATTAGCTAAATATTCAATATCAGACCGACAAAGAATGTGAAGTATCGACCGCCAAGCATACCACAAAAAATCTGTGGACTCAAATCAGTCATGTACAGCCAGCAACTTATGAGAGTTGGCAAATGCAGCAGATTCAAACTCATCCTGAAAGAAAAGAAGAGGCAAAAATGTTTCTGGTTTCCACAAGAAGACTGATAAAGGCACAATAAAAGAATGTGATGCAAGAAGACTAGCATGTAAATTTATTGAAGATCCAGATTTATGTGGTGCTTGATCCACTTTACCAATGGAATAACTTAGTCTAGAGGCCAACCCACGAAAAGAATATGGTAAAGGATAACATATCACGTACAGACTTTTATATAATGATGCCTTTGTAGGTATGCTATGGTAGCTAAAATCTGCATTCCACGACAGCAGAGGGGAAGAGCATCTTCAACAAGAAAGTACACGGAGGAAAGTATAAACTTCCAGAATCCAGATGCATGTCTGAAACAGGTTCGCAGACTGGTTCCTCCGATGGTTTAGAAGGTAATTAATTAGCGCATTTACTCTTCAAACTCATGCATATGATCCAATAAATAGTTTGCTGCAAGCTCCTCATTTTTGTTGCAGGCAAAGAAGACTTCCACAACAAGAGCCCTATCGAATCCCATTGCCTCGAGCTGGAAAGAATAAATAAATGTTATAAGTTGTTAATATATTTATACAAACACAAAATTGAATTGGACATATCCTCGTCAGATTCTAATGGGATCTCATTATAATTGGAGCATCATCAGTAGATTTGGCATGCGTTCTTTCTTCGCAGAAGGCTATGTTGCACATCAAGAAATCAATAACCAGATCTTTTAGGAATTCACCACTATGTTACTGTAATAATGAAACAGTGTCCCTCGCAACATGTTAGTTATTTACAGCTTCCGTTATTACTACTCTTTTTGCATTAAAAGTGCAGCACATTCTAGTTAAGAATCTAAACAATAGCTTCTGGCATCCATTAATTGAACTCATCCACAAACAAAGTCACTTGAATCATACTCGCAAAAAGGCAAGCAAATAAAAGCTGCAAGAAATAGATAAAACCATCCGACATCTGATGTCCTGTACCACCAAAGTTCAGTAGAGTGACATTCTATCTATCAACATAAAATTTCATATAAGAATTCATTCATTTAGGCATTTTAGCCAGAAGACCTAGCAAACTGGAGGAATGAATTTCACTGTTAAAAGGAAAAAAAAACAAAATAAGATCTCATCTGAAATGCTTCATACTTGTTGCATTTTAAGTATTGGAGGTCCCTCAATTTTGTTTTCAACATTTGGATAACTTATCTTTTGAAAAATTAATATTCACCTCTAGAAAATAATAATAATATTCAAGCCACTCCACAAATAAAATAAGTAATACTATATTATTGTCGCAACACCAAAATAATCACTAATACAATAATTTTACTCTAGTAAAATAAATAAAAGTGAATGATAATTTTTTTAAATGGCATTAAAGTTCATACTTGGGTGTCAAATAAATTGTTTATTAATATGATCACTTAGACTCTTTTTTGAGAGGTAGTGATTTAGATATTAATCTTTTTAAAAAATGAGTTATCCAAATGTTGAAAACAAAAGTTGAGTGATCTAAATAATGATTTCCAAAGAATAAAAGTATTAATTTTGCTTGGATGAGTTTTTTTGTTCCAACTTTGCAATCCAGATATAAGAATCCGAGACGGGTCATGTCATTTCAGTAATATACGCCAAGAAAGGATCAAGATCTATTGGATTTCAAGTGCTATACACAGTTATTAAAATTGGTTCCTGAGATACAACATTTGAAGATATAACAGATCAGTTCAACCAAAAACACTCAACTTACACGTTCAATTGCCTCTCCTTCCTCAGGAGTAACTTGTATAGCTTGTGGCACTCCAGCAGCTAATTGTCCTAGCAAATCACTGGGATATGCAATATAGAATCATATTAACAGCATTCTCCAGAACTAAAGAAAAGAGGATGAAAAAGGTTTCTCACCCTTCAGCACCTTCTTCAACAGGCTCATTTATCAACCGAAGAAATTCTCCCTGATGCTCCTGAATGAGTCTCATTATTTGAGGATTTTGTTTTGCCAACTCTTGAAGCATTGGCTAATAATCAGAATACACTAACATAAAATGACTATTGTAGAACTATGCTGCCTTGTAAGCAGTACATCCAAAAACAGAAATAGCAAAAAAACCTGTAGAATTTGGGGGTTTGCCTGCACCAGACTCTGCAGGGCTCGGAACTGCAAGAAAAGATAATATACAAACAGTTGAAATTAGAAATCAGTTTTATTGATCTCACAAATGATTGATGATACCTGTGGACTATTTCTTAGAAATTCTAGGCTGCCTGCACCAGTATTTGCGTCAATGCTAGGAAGACCCTATGAGGTTACATGAAAGAAGTATCATTGAAAAAAAATGGAGAAAACTATTCAATGTTGTGCCATGGAAAACCAAATTGCAAAGCCGAAAGATTCTGCAGCAATCTGTGAATAACTACCTGAGGAAAGAGGTCTAGAGGATTAGCATTAGGTCCTCCAGAAGGTGCTTGAGGTCCAGGTTGTGGAATCTGAGCAGGGGCACTCGCTCCATCAGCAGGTGGCCGTGCAACAGGTGGAGCTTCAATGCTATCAGGAATGCCCTGACACATATACTATAAATCAAATTGATCTGATCATACTGAAAAACCGAAAATATATTGCAACTGAAGAACTGAAGAAAACCAAAAACACAAGCCACAATACTACTGAGTGCTGAAAAATGAAATAGCTTGCCATTGACATAATAGAACTTGATACAGCATGGATTTTGCATCAGCTATCCCCTTACTTATCATTGATACTTCCGTTAAAAGTTAGCTCTCGAGTAATAGTACAAATTTAACAAGTATTTACAAGCATTACCTTCATGGGGAGAAATGCCATCTTACCACAAAACTCAGAAAGTCTCATGCTAATAAGATATCTTTGAATCCAGTCCTTTAACTAGCATGAAGATAACCAACAAGTACTGTACAAAAACTGTAACCATCTTAAGGAGATATCATGCTTGAAAGCTATACAAAAACTGTAACCATCTTAAGGAGATATCGTGCTGTGTACAAAACTGTACCATCTTAAGCAGATACCACATTTGAAAGCATATTCTAGTGCTCGAGTTTTTCCATACCTACATTAAAATTGTCTTCTCCGACAAAGGATTGACTATCACCCGAGAATGTACTCAAGACTCCAAAATTGGAATAAAATCCCTCTATTCGATTTTTCTTTCATGACCCAGTATCCTTGCTGTTTTCATTTGAAGACAAGAAAGCTTACCCAACAAGTTGTTCAAAAAACTCTTGTTGGTTAAATTAGAGTAGCCTGGCCTCTTCCAGCAATTCAAGTACTACCCAATTAATCAGAGTTTGTTGAACATTATAAAGGGAAGTACCATGCAAAAAAAGATACAATAAAAGAAATACAAGAGGATGCACTTTATTTTGTTGAAAGGATAGAAATAACTATCTCGTTGACCTTCTTTACTTTTACCACCAAGGTCCAACACCAAAAATGGCAAACATCTCTGCTACTATTAAGTCGAATTGTAATGTGAACATACGCAGGATCAGGCTGAGATTAATAGACCAATCATATAAACTCTCCGTTCCCTTTAGAATATCATATCAAGTATGAAAGTCAAGAAAAATTGGAAGAGTCAAATATAATAAATAAGAAGATAAGCCAAAAAGGAAAAACAAAAATGATATAATCATACACGAGTTTTTTGACAAGCAAATGGATTATGATAAAACAGGGCAAAATAATTCGACAAAGCATAAAGCATGAGTTATTATGCAACAATAAAGCAAAACGAGAATCAACGCAAATATTTTCTTTTTCTTTTTAATTTTTTTATGGGTTCAATGCAGATACTATCGAAGGTGCATTATGCAAATGTTAAGGATTGACGATTGCCAAGTATGTGTGGATTTCGTGAGATTGCTGCACACGTAGTTAGACTACAAGGCAAACATGAAAGAAATTCCCTAGATCAGAGAAAATTTTAACAGTTTAACTCAAATAATAAGGAACACAGCAAACCTCACAATGTATTGGGTTATTATTAAATACCCTCCGATATATTCTCAAACAATATACCCCAATTAGAGGCTCATACTACAAATTTTGCGAATTTGGACAGAATGACAATAATAGAATTTCAATGTTAAAATTATAGCCTAACAATATGATTTCGAACAAAAATGAACATAGGCTATATTGAAGTACCCCATGACAGTGGTACATATTTTTAAATCTGGACAGCTGTATATAACTTGTATAAAATTCCTTTTATTCCAAGGTAAAGCATAAAAGATCCTAAACATATATTAAGCCTGTATCAGGTTAGATGTCTATTGATTCTTATCAAGATGGATAAAAACATGTCAGGGCATTAAACCAATATGGAAAATCAAAGATTTTGGAAAAGAGAACTTACCGAGTATAAGTATTCAACAGCTCTCTCAGGGTTATTATATGCAGCACGTAGAGCGCGACTAACAGTATCCCTGTCCCAAGTTCCTCCGCCCATGTCCAGGAGTTGTTGTATGGTTTGCTCCAGGTTATTACCAGCTACAAGATTTGATGCTGCTTGATCATACATATCTGCTTCAGCGCTGATTTCAAAACAGTAAAGAACCAACAAGATTTGAAGTAAAGGCCAACAACTTCAAAGACAATAGGCTATAGCTATTTTTTTTTCCTACTCTTGATGTGTACTAGGAAAGTTCACAATGCATAAATTAGAGTATGTAATTCACAATACAAAATTTTGACAGCAGATAAACGCATGCAATAAAAAGTCAAAATGATATAAATAAGTACTAATATAAGAGGAGATTAACAGTACTTTCTATATCAAACATGTATATTGGCAACAATGTCAAAATAGTCTCTACAAAATTAGACATCCAACACTAGACAAGAGATCTTTTTTGTTTTCATGGAAAGCAGACAAAAAGTTTAATCCTCAATGGTGCTTAGGTCCTCAAATGATCACTAGCATTTAGTCATCCCTCAAGTCAATGTCCTTGAAATGATCACTAGCTTCCACAAGAGAATATGCACCAATAGTCATCAGACGAGACAACACTCTCAAGTGACATAAGTAGAAGGAAAGGAGTTTATCTCCCCCCACCACACACACATGCACACGAAATCATCTTCTAAAGCATTCCAGTGGGAACTAGCAGAGGTCTGCTCACGGAAACGAGTTGCAATCATCTGTCAGATTGGAGAAGTTGGCACCCGGTCTCAAGAAGATGCATTGCAGCATTCTCTGCCCAAACCCAAAATATCTGCAACACTAGACATCCGCAATTAGATAGTAGATGTGAGCTCCAAACCCTGAATCATCATTTTAACCCTCCTCTTTGCCACAAGAGTCCAATCAGGTGAGATGATGTGTATGTTCAATAAAGACAGCCAAAGAGGTGAAAGGAAGAATGTTGATGGCCTTCTGAAGCTCTGTAACACATGAAACTGCCCATCACATCAATGGTTCACATGTTATCTCATGAAGCTCTCGAATACATCAACCAGAATAATTAGAGCGCTGATCTCTCTTAGGTACTGAAGTAATGAGTAACATTTTGATTTGGCTCACCTGATTTGTTCAGTAAATCAAACAAAACAGTGAACATGCTAGTTATACTATTGCTAGCAATTTGAGAAGCTTTCTTTTTGGTTGAGAATGACAAATAGACATATTGCAAATTCTAGCTCTTGGGGTCAAATGAATACCAAACTTAAATTCTGGGACTATCATTCTTAGCTGTAGCATTCACTCCATCTATTTTTCAAATAGAGAAATTATTCCATCTGATGGCTAACTTGTTTACTTAAAAAAGGTATCCACTCATACAATCAAGCATGGCATCTTCAATGCTCACAATGGAGAATATCATTTACAGCAATGAAACAGGCACTATTAAACATGAGCTTATTATCCAACTTATTCTCATGGAAAAAATTAAGTTGACCAAGCAATATATCTATAATTCTCTCTTTATGTCACCAGCAGGCTCTATGATAGAAAAAATCAGTTGCTTAACTACAGAGCAAGCATACCCAGTGAACTTAATAGATAATTCTTTTTATGGGGAAAAGGATGAACAAAATTTGCTTGACATCCAAGTATTGTTCAGAGATTACATAAATATGATAAGGCTTGTCAGTCACTTAAAGAATATGACTTACGAAACAGCAACAGCAGGAGATACCGCAGCTGTGGAATCCGGAGTAGGTGCACTTGTTGGTAATCTGTTCATTTAAGTGATAATGAGCTGAACATTCATAGAACATGTCATTTAGCATACAAAACAGAAATGCACTCACGAGGTCAGTGATACTGCAGACACTTGAGACTGAGCAGAAGCTGGAATTGAAGGAACAGCAGGAACCGTATTAGTAGGTGGAACCTACATGAGAAAGCAACAATTAAGATTTTCTCTACTATGGGAGAGAACTTCATTATAACAATGAGTTAGAGCGAGTCCATAATGTTGGATAAAGAAACTAGCAGCATTGAAAGCTCTATGTTACGCTATACATTTAGAAGTCTAGAAGTTATGCATGTCATAGTCATGATAAGACACCAGCATATCCCAATTTGCAGCATTTCCTTTCTAACTAGTTATGCTTTTCATGAAGCCTAAATAGGTATTTATACATGCGAGATGTTAACAAATTGGTTATTTTCACAAAAAAAGGTGTTTATACCTATAAAGATCAAGTGGATAGGACCTGTCATAAAATACAAATCAGTGATATAATTAACTATTTGTCCACTCTCTCTTCATGCTCCTTGCCGAGGAAACAGCATTCTAAACATAGCATCTCCCACCCATAAGTATGCACCCATTCTCTTGTGACTTCCATTTTGTTGGTTGCATCCCATGGTTTTAATCAAGATGATATTAAAAAAATGCACTCTATCTGAAATGCACCATTTCAATATAGGGGATTAATGATTTGTGACAGTGGCTCAGAGCTATAAGAAATGGCATTCTGACGCCAAACCAATACTTGGAATCGTATATTTTGTTTCTTAACTTCATATTTTTTTCTTCATTTCCCACAAACCATTTGTTTTTGGTCGGGAACCAAAACGCATCATTCCCTCCTATTTTGGCATTATAACTACACAGAATTATAACCGGAGAGGCCATTCAATTCATAATTTCTCATGAATGATGAATAATTTCAACTTTCATTCCACAGTTATATATAGCTGGATGACAACCACTACTCTGGTGGTCATCCTTTTTCTCCTAAAAAAAAAAGAAATTCTCATGAATGACTAGCCAAAAAATAAATCTACTCATCCTTCACTCTTTAAACAAATTGTAAACATCAAGATCAGCAAATCATCGAAGTGTTCAGGCCATCCAAGCATTAACAAAAGTTCTCTCTAGATGACATAGCAATGCCACATTATTTGTTCAGCATAAAAATATATATCTCATTTTTATTTTTGTTGAGGCTTAGTTATGAACATACTCATATTCCATTATCAAATTCACACCCAATTCTATCTTATTTTTCAGAGTCTGGTAATTTCACATGGAGATTA
The DNA here is from genome assembly GCA_030549335.1 of Pontederia crassipes. Classification (NCBI taxonomy): domain Eukaryota; kingdom Viridiplantae; phylum Streptophyta; class Magnoliopsida; order Commelinales; family Pontederiaceae; genus Pontederia; species Pontederia crassipes. The sequence continues at coordinate 1,737,303 of JAUKPH010000017.1, forward strand.
AATCGTTATTTTTTTCTGCGCACAGAAAGACAATGATCTGATAGTTACCAAGCACAGCACATCAAAAGTGAACCCCAAATAATGGATTTGATAATAGGGTATCCTAAATGTTGAACAATTAATCATTCAGTGATTCAGATGGTGACATTATGAATTGCTTGACATATTTGGTGATTCTGCCAAAATAGGATGACACATGTACAGTTTACTTGAGGCTGGGATGAGGGTGAGATGATGATGATGATAAGCAAGCAAGACACAGTACAATGTTGTTCTAACACATCACGCACCCTCTGTGCAGGTAGTGCTTCAACCTCAGTTTTACATTTTTGTATAAGTAAAAAAAGAGAAAACAAAGTAAACTTCCATTCTAGATAAAAAAAAATGTTCCATTCTAGATAAAAAAAATGCAAGATACCTGATTAGTAGGTGGTGAAGCAGTGGTGGAAGCTCCACTTGATGAGCCCTTAGTCTACAGAAACAAGAGTTAGATATTTCTTCCAAAAGACAATTTCTAATTTCAACTTATTTCTTTACAAGTGTCGTCAATATAGAAAAAAATACATCAAGACCCATCTTTCCTCAACCCCATCTTTAATGGAAAATGTTCGAATGAAACGTTGACAGTAATTTTAACAGCAATCAAATCTACCTTACTCAACATTATGACAAGAAAACCATTTTCAGCAACATTATTTTCTGCTAAGATAGTTGCATCTTTAAGAACTTTTCCAGGGAAAATGTTCGAATGAAATGTTGACAGTAATTTTAACAGCAATCAAATCTACCTTACTCAACATTATGACAAGAAAACCATTTTCAGCAACATTATTTTCTGCTAAGATAGTTGCATCCTGTCGAATCGCATGAACATGGATCAACGAATGCGGAATGACGTCGTATGATCCATGTAGCCGACCCCACCTAGTGGGATAAGGCTTTGTTGTTGTTGTTGTTATAGTTGCATCTTTAAGAACTTTTCCAGAATGTATAAGCAAGCAAGACACAGTACAACGTTGTTCTAAAACATCACCGCACCCTCTGTGCAGGTAGCGCTTCAACCTCAGTTTTAGATTTTCGTATAGGTCAAAAAAGAGAACATACAAAGTAAACTTCCATTCTAGATTAAAACAAAATGCAAGATACCTGATTAGCAGGTGTTGAAGCAGTGGTGGAAGCTCCACTTGATGAGCCCTTGGTCTACAGACACAAGAGTTAGATATTTCATCCAAAAGGCAATTTCTAATTTCAACTTATGTCTTCACAAGTGTTATCAAACATTAAGAGATGACTTTTGTATGCAGTACAAATATAGAAAAAAAAATCATCAAGACCCATCTTTCCTCAACCCCATCTTTAATGGAAAATGTTTGAATGAAAGGTTGACAGTAATTTTAAGAGCAATCAAATCATACCTTACTCAACATTATGACAAGAAAACCATTTTCAGCGACATTATTTTCTGCTAAGGTAGTTTCATCTTTAAGAACTTTTCCAGAATGTATAAGCATCTGCTGTTCAGCTGGGTAAACAGATTTCCCATGAGATGTCTCGATAGCCCTTTTTACATCTGCAACCTGTAAAATAAGCTGATACTGTAAGAAAACATATGAAATTTTATCATTTTTTTAAAGGGAAAATTTATCATTATTCTTGGACCAGTAGATAAAACTGCAGAATCAGATGTTAAAGGCTAACAATTGAATGAAATAAAAGGATTCTCCTCAAAAAAAATGAAATAAAAGGATATTCATGAAACAGTATTTGCTTGGCATATGAGGCATGGCAAGATCCCCAGACAACTTTACAGAACAAGATGGCTCTCGCCACATACATGTGTATTATGTGTGTCTTCAGCAGAGGACATAGGTCACCTATTTTGCAATTGTCCTATTGCCTCAGACATGTGGTGATGGATGCAATGAACTGACATTGATGCTTCAACTATTTTTTTGAGGAGGATTGACGCGTCAACTATGGATACATTTTGGCGGTCTCTACAGCATACTGGCGCGCGAAGAAACCAAGGATGGAGGCGATCTCAGTTTCGGCTGTCGTGTGTACAGTATGGTTTTGGAGCAATCACACTTTTTGAGAGCAAGCATTGTCACATAGAGAATATTACACATCATACAACCATTTTGATGAGAGTGGGAAGATGGAAAGTTTCTTTTTTTGGCTTTGCTTTGTCTCTAATACTTTCATGATCATACATGTAAATATATTGATCAATGATTGATATGTGTGTGTGTATGTATGTATGTATGTATGTATGTGTGTGTGTGTGTGTGTGTGTATATATATATATATATGTATATATATAATAGATATAGATATAGATATATACATATATATATATATAATAGATATAGATATATACATGGATGGTTGGTAGGATCTAGTCATCCTTTTACCTTTCTGAGATAAAAAATCATGAAACAAAGAATGGACACTGGAAGAAGAGTAAGAGGATGAATAAACATAAAAAATGTGCCATCTTCATAAAGTAAGGACAAGACTATTGACTTTTATTCAGAAAATTGTATAAGCAATAAGGTCTATGAATTATGTTTATTTATGTGTTGTATCTTGTATAGGATCACATGCATAGTTCAGTCAAGCGCTTGTCATACAAAACTAATAGACAAGCACTAGGATTTCTAATGCTCTCATCTTAGGAACCCCTGAAAGAGACTATCAGCTTAATGAAAGTTTGAAAAATACAGAAACACCATTTCCTCTAGCAAGAGCTCCTTGACAAGATTAGGTAGATAACAGAACCGAAATGGTATTAAACCATGACAGCTACTTGTAAAATTGACAAGGAAATTATATAAACTTAGTACAATCTCATCAAAATTCATTTGAATAAGAAAAAATAATAAAGATATGTTATATTATGTTTAGCTAGGCTAGCTGTTCTGAGTAAATATGAGGTGAGGAACAGTAGATAATAGGTTCAAATCCCACTGTCATCAAATTCTTTGTTGATTCTTCTTTATTTATTGATTGATTTTGAACTTCAAACCCATGTGAGGATGAAACAAGATGATGATACAATACAACAACAACAACAACAACAAAGCCTTATCCCACTAGGTGGGGTCGGCTACATGGATCATACGACGCCATTCGTTGATCCATGTTCATAAGATTCGATAGGGTTTTACGCTGGCTGTCGGGGCCTAACACAACCCTCCTCATTTATCCGGGCTTGGGACCGGCTATAAAACATAGGCGGAGTTAAGATGATGATACAATAACATAAATATAATACTTTTACTACTTATTTAATCAATATAGCCTACTACATAAAGTCTACAAGTTCACAGAAACAAGTTTTCGAGTCTTCAACAAAAGCTTTAAAAGTTCCTCTTTATGTTACCACTTACCAACCCTACCTCAATAATCTTAGGATCACTCACCAGGTCGGTTCTTGATGAACTCATCAACCTGAACTGACCCAAATCCTTTTGCATTGGTTTGGGTTCTCCATCAGGTCAGAGGACCCGATGTAAATCCAACCACAATCAGGTCAGGTATGGGTTGAAGATTTTCAACCCGATTTAAACTGACCCGACCATCTGAACTGGTTTCTTGACTAACAAATCTGGTTCACCGGTTTGGTTAGTTAAAGACTTTTACTACTACAGCGTTCCCTTTGCATTCAGCTCAGTTCGAGGAGCACGAACAAATGAGTCAGTCCATTGAACGAGCATGGCTGCATGAAAGTAGGGGCTAACTAGTGTTTAATTTTGAATTTGGCGCACTGAATTTGGAACTGATAAATTACATTGAATTTGGAACTTCGGAAATGATTACCTATAATTGATCCTTGCCTCGTTACTAAGTATTTAGATTCAAATTTGGTGCCTTGAAATTTGAAAAGGGTAACTATTTTAGGTATTTTATCAAGAATGGATAGTTATAATTGAATCTTTGCCTCATTATAAAGGATATTGCTTCAAAAAATCGCCTTTGTTTAAATGCCCGGAACTGATTTGTTTTAAATGGCTATTAAATATTTTGATTTGCTTTAAATGATCTGATTGTCTTAAATGGCATGATTTGTTTTAAATGATCCTAGGAATTGGGAAAGATATTACTTTAAATGACCTTAGAAATTTGAAATTCAAATTATTCTAAATGAATGGTATTTGAAAAATAACTTGATTTCTGATATAAAATAATGCTAACAAATATTATTTTTTATAACTAGAGGCTAGAGCACAAGCACAAAAAAAAATGAAAAAGAAGTGACCCGAGTCACCCGACCAATCCAACCCACCATAGAATGGGTCGGATCAGATTGGAGCAAGACCTCTGATTTTTCACCACCTGCCTGACCAAATTTGGTTGGGACAGATGAATTTTTATCGAGAACACTCCTATAACAGTTTAAACTTAAAGGTGGTGGATGGGTACTCTTGGTAATCATCCTTTCCCCTCTGAAAAAAATGATGGTATCAATAAGCCATCATAGACTCTAATATTTACGATGAGTTGATGATGGTTACTTCTTATGTGACCATCACGGCTGAACATGAAGAAAGATCATCTCTATCATTTAGCTAAAAATAACAATTTTCGGCCGCCACCTATATCAAAAGATAAACTTTGGGCCCAAAGAATCTAAAAGAGGTCAAGAACCTCACACTGTATATAAAGTGTGTTGATTGACCAATAGATTAAATTGGTTCAGTAACAAGACATAATGTATAATCTCATGAGCCCACCTATTGCCTGAATGAAAGTTTCTGTGTACAATACTAAATGTGCAATCAGGTGCAAGTTAAATAAAAACAGGAGATTAAAAGGACGAATTAAGGCTTAGTAATCCATCTAGTTCCGGCATGAGGACAGATCCACTGCATTGTGAAACATCTGAAAACGACATAAAGTGTTGACCTATGGAATAGGCGTCTTTACCCAAAAAAATAGAAAAATTCCAGGAAAATAATCGTCGTAAGCCAAGCATGAACTGAGAATACATCATTCAGATATCATGCCACAAGTCGAACAAAATCAAATCCTCAACTCCGAAGATTGTGCACAGCTCCTTAATCCCTAATTCTAAAACGCCGAACCCGTCAGCATCCATTTACCAAGAACACATCTACGAAGTGCCTCCGAACCCGAAAGGTCAAAACCCAAAATCACAAAACCAATTGAAGCATTCAAAGACAAAGGGGGATTGGTCCATGAAAAGAAAGAGAGAGAGAGAGAGAGATGCAAACCTTGTCTTGAGGATCAACTTCGATGGCGAAGCTGGTGCCCTTGAGCGTCTTCACGAAGACCTTCATATCTCCTCAATTCTTCACTGGAATGGGGGTAAGAGAGAGAGAGAGAGAGAGAGGGAGAGAGAGAGGGAGAGAGTTACGGGCTGCTGCTGCGTCTGCTTGCACGGTGACTTGTGGGATCGACAAGGTACTAATTTATTTATAGGCGTTAACGAAGAGCGTGAGAAAAGGATACACGAAGCAGTACATTTCGGTGTCGTCATCGACTCCCGGGATTTAACGGCGGTGAAGTAAAATGAGGAAAAAAACACATATTTCTTTAATAGTGATGAGTTAAAAGTTTATATTTTGAGATATTTTTTAAATTTTAAAAATATGCACAATATTTGTGTACTTTCAAATTTCAATGTTTCATTCTCATGTACGAATATCACATAAGGCTAACAATTTGTGTGAACTTTAATTTTAATTGTGTGATCTCAAATTCATTGCTACGAATATTATAATTGAAAGAGAAAGTAATTTAGTTTTTTTTTGTCTATTTGACTTTTTTAAGGACATTGTTTGAAAATCAAAATTGATGGTTTTCCTCTAGAGAGCGGAGAATCTTTGTTTATTTATATTTTGACCAGTAACGAAACCAGACTCCAAATTCGAGGGGGGGGGGGGGGCAACTATATATACTTCAATATATATCTTCATATTTTTACTGATATGGAATACATATTATGTAGGCCTGTCAAAAATTTAAGGGGGACCAAGGCCCCCCAAAAAAGTCTAGTTCCGTCCCTGATTTTGACTAAGGGCGGTCAAGATATTGGAATCATGATTTTATTCGAGTTTTATATAAATACTTATCCCTCCCTTCAAAAATATATGAAATAATAAATATAAAAAAATATTAAAAGGATTAAAGTGGTAAACAAAAAAATTTATCATTAAAGAAAAGACTAAATTACTTTTTTCTTGATTTTTTTTCTTTTTTTATATATTTATTATTTGATATGTTATGAAGGAAAGGATAATTTAGTTTTTTCATAAATAAAAAAAAATATTAAAAGTAACATGTAACAGAAGCAAACGGAAGGACTAAAGTGAAAAAATCGTGATAATTTAGAGATTAAAAAATAAGTTCGAAATTTGAAGTTAAATGAAGAAAATCATGATAGTTTAAGAGAGATTTATAAAAATAACTCGTTAACAAGAGAGTAATAGAATGTAGCGAGACACTTTGAAAGGCTGTAAAGTTATTCTCATCTCTACCATGTAATGTGCCTTAAGTAATTGGATCATCATGGAAAAATATTGAGGTACAGAACAGGGTTGTCAGACTCGGCCCGGCCTGGCCGATCGGACCGATGTTCGGGGTCTAAAATGACCCGCGGGTCGGTTGAAATCTGGGGAAAGATTTGACTCGCTTTGACCCGGTCAAAACTCAGGTTCAAGCGGCCGACCCGACGGGTTTAACCGACCCGATCGTGTCAATTGTGAAAATAAAAAAATAAAATATAAACAAAATTATTAAAATATTTATACATATTATATATATATATATATATATATATATATATCTTGAAATTTATATTTTAATGTTCTCTTGTCACATATATAATTTTTTCACTATTTTTAAATTTATAATTACCTCATAAGAATTTTTTATTTATGTTGATGACTTAATTTATGTTACTTTATTATATTATTTAATCTGAATTATTTTTATTTTATTTTATTATACTATATTTTATATTTTTTATTAAATAAGATATTATATATTAATAAGATTATAACAATCTCTTTAACTTATTTTATTCTTTTATTAATTTATATTATCTGGCCCGACCATCCGGTTCGATCCGATTCAATCGGTCCGACCTGACCCGTTGATCAATCCGGATCGACGGCCGGGTCGGATCTTATAACATTGGTAGAGAGTCAGGGTTTTTACATTTCAAATTTTTTGGACACCAAGCTTATTATGAGTATTAGTTAAAAGGTAAAGAATATATAATTATATTGATTCGCCTCCCTCTTAATTTCCACTTGATTTCTGTCTCCCCATCATCTCTCAGTAAAATGCAATAATTTTTATTATATGGCAATTAATGTTATTGTTTCCTTCCTTTTTGTAACGAGGAAGATAGATATAGGAGTGAAAAATAAACAGTATTTATTTTTGGAGTAGATTTATTCCTTTGATTCATAATTTCTATTTACAGAGTTTTTTTCCAGATGTCACCTCGGTGTTTGGTGTTCAATTCACGGGTGTTTGGTGTTCAATGCACATGACACTAAGAGTTACGTACGCTCGTCACGACTCATTATTGATCTCGTCGTTTTAAAAAAAAAATACTTGACTATGACGAATGAGACATTCATTGAAAATTTTTATATTTATAAATATTCGAATTCGAAATTTTTACTTAAGTAATTTAAATCTTTAATATTATCATGAAAAAAAAATTTTGAATTATTGTCTCTTCCTCTCTCTCTCTCTGCATGTATGCATCATCTTCATCTAGCTTGGGAGGTCTATCTTAATATATGATTTTTTTTTACTCATCAATGTCCAAGACTATTAATATCTGACTAATCAGTGTTCGGATAATATAAATAAACCTCGACCGAAGTCATGATTATGAGAATCGAATATAAAGCCACTAGTAATATTAATATATGACTTTTGTTGGGTATGTCATCTGCTCTATAGTTTTACTTTCATCCGGGCATTGTTGTATAGGGCATTGTGCAAATACATTTTTTAGAACAATAATTTTTTTATGGATCAAAATCTTTCACATTTTTTAATAAATTTTGTGACGAAAAAAACACTCTTTAAAAATATTAATGATAAAAAAGTACCGATGAGAAAAATCTATTGATATTTATCAACGATCATAGTTTTCAATATTACCGACGAATGAAACTTTGTTAATAATACTGAATGTCAAACTCATCAATATTTAATTTTTTAATAAAATAATATATAAAATTATATAATAAAATATTTAACATAATATTATTTATTTTAATATTAAGCTTTTGACGACCATAGCCATCAGTATTAGTGACAGATGAAAATACGTCGATAATACTGACGGGTCATCGGTATTTAAATCTATAATAAATAAATGTATAACATTATATAATAAAATACCAGCGTAATATTAATATTTTAATATTAAGACGATCATAGCATTTCGTATTATTGAAAACCGTCAATAATTTGGAAAGCGAGGATCGTCGGTATTTAAATTCATAATAAATAAATCTATAACATTATATAATAAAATATTAATATTCTAATATTAAAATTTTGATGATTATAGCCTTCAATATTACTATCAAAAGTTTCAAATGGCGTATTTGTGACAATGGTACTTGTCGAAAATATTGATGACTTTAATGTGCCCGTCCAAAAATCATTTTCAACTAGCATTTTTCATCGATATCATCTCGTCACAAAAAAGTAGTGAAAGAAATTTTAACTATATCGAATTTAATTTCGATACATTATTCACATTGGAAGGTAAAATTAGCATGGTTGTCAGACCCGGCTCGGCCCGGCCGATCGGCCTGGTCGGACCAATGTCCGGAGCCTAAAACAGTTCGCGGGTCGATCGAAACCCGGGGACGGATTTGACCCGATCAAAACCCGGGTTCAACCGGCCGACCCGGCGGGTTTAACCGACCCGGCCCAGGTCAATTGTTGAAATAAAAAAATTTTGAAATATAAACAAAATTATTAAAACATTTAGACATTATATATATATATCATAAAATTTATATTTTAATGTTCTCTTGTCATATATATAATGTTTTTCATTATTTTTTATTTATAATTATCTCACAAGAATTTTTTATTTATGTTGATGACTTAATTTATGTTAATTTATTATAATATTTAATCTGAATTATTTTATTTTACTTTATTATACTATATTTTATATTTTTATTAAATAAGATATTATATATTAATAAAATTATAATAATCTCTTTAATTTATTTTATTCTTTTATTAATTTATATTATCCGGTCCGACCATCTGGTCCGACCTGACCCGTTGATCCATCCGGATCGACGGTCGGGTCGGGTCTTATAACATTGAAAATTAGTCGTGTGTTAAATTGTTAATATTAGTTATGAGGGTTCTAATCCGCGATCAAAAGAGAGAGAAAATATTGTTACTCGAAGCAATTCATATTAGTCACTACAACTGGAAGAAAAATTAGGCCAAACAGCAGAGGCCAAGCTCTCGATTCAAAATTGTTAGAGACGAAAAAAAAGTTCTTAGAGGAAGATGAAAAACATCGTGAGAAAAAAATAAAAGAAAATTAGGACCACGATTTTTATTTTTATTTTCCTCCTTCCTTCTGTAAAAAAGCGAATCGAGAGATGATCTATGAAAAGAAAAAAGGAAAAGAGATTAAAGTCAACTGGTAATCGATTGAACTCCGGTGATGGTAAAACTTAGAAGTGTTACCGTGATGACTTTAACGGGATTATTATCACAGAAAGTTGACTTTTACGAAGAGAGGAGAGAGAGAGAGAGAGAGATGGGTTAGTAGTAGTGTTTGAAGACTTGGAACTACTACCTCTGCTTCTCTATCCCAGTCCTAGAAAGCTTATTGAGATGGATGCATGGAAGCAGCATCATTTGTTCCCTAGTGAGAGATGCCCAAAGCCACGCCGGGCGCCCGCTTCACGAACCGCCCTTTAATCCTGGGCCTCTTTTCCGCGTTGAGCTTGCGCACCTCGTACCGTATCTTCTTGGAGAACAGCCTCGTCCGGCGCTTCTCCCGGTATCTCGTCACCCTCGCCTCCCGTCCCACGTCGTCAAGTGCCGCCCCGCCGCCGGCGCCCTGCATTTGCACGGCCCCATGCATCCACAAGCCCTGCATGCGTATCCACATATATGTCAGGGGATGTAAGAGCTACGAGCGCGAAACAACTTATAATCGTTCCAGTGGAATGAATCATGCGGATGTTTAGTGCTCACCATGTACTCCGTCCAGCGGCCGTCCTTGATAACTTGAGGCCGCTTGCCGTCTGTCCATGGAGAGGAGCCCTGGCTAGCCCACGCCGCGATTATGGCCTCGTAGTTGAGCCTTAGTCTGGCCTTCTTGGCGACTCCCTGCTCGGCTGCGTCGTCCTCCGTCGCAACGACGCGTGCCGTCTTCTCTTCCGCGGCGTCGTCCCCGTTGACCGGCGACCCCAAGTCGAAGCTTAGCTCCAACGTAACCCTCGACGCATCGACGTCGTCCTGCTCGGCGTGGTTATCGTGATCTCTGTATACGTCGAGATGCTTCTCCGCCTTCACGGGCTCGGCGCCTCCCAAGCAGCTGCCTCCGTCCTGACCCATCAGATCCAGGAGCTCAAGCTTCTCCATGCAGAACGTATCGTCACCGTCTTCGACCGCGCCGCTAAGGAGGCTCTCCATGTTGGCAGCGAACTCGGCGAGCTCCACGTCAGTAGGGAGGAACGCTGAGAGCTGTCCGTCGGAGGCATCGCCGGTGGAGGACGCCGAGGTCGTCGGGGCGCAGTCTGAATTTTCCGCCGTCACCGACGACTTAGCGTCGCAGGCGGACGAAGCGTTGGCGTCGTTGAGGGGAGGCGGAGCGGAACAGATCCCCGAGAGGACGGCGTCGAAGACGGGGACGCGGTACATGACCGCGTGCTCGTCCTCTTCTTCCTCGTCGTTTTGCTCCACCGACGTCTCGACGAGCTCTGGCACTACCGTCGGCGCCTGCGGTTCGGTCCTCCCAGTCACCACCTTTGCCTGGCCCTGCGACCTGGGGGTGCGCGCCTTGCGCCTGAACCCATTGAGCCAGGCCGGGACCGACGCCTCCTCCTGCTTGACCGCCTGGAGAACGACGCCGCACGACGACGGCGTAGGCGACGGCGGCGGCGACGAGGCGGTCTTAAGCCGGACGCGCTGGTGGCGCCGCGCGACGGGGTTGGCGGAGTGGACCGAGGAGTCGCAGCCTTGGCAGAGGAAGGCGTCGTCGGCCCCGCAGTACCACCGCGCGCGGCGCCGGGCGCAGCCGTCGCACGCGCGGGCGGTCTTACCACAGACCACGTCGGTCGTTGTCTTCGTCGTCATCGTATCGGACGCTGCTTCTCCTGGCGCGGGTCTCTGTTTCTCCTCCGGCTGAATCATCGTTGAGCAGTACGAACTGCGCAACTCGCACAAATGCTCTCGGGTGGAAAAATATCGCAAGCGCCTCGAGCGCGAATCGAACTGAGGCATTTATTGCGGGGGGCCGGGAGTACGAAACGGGGTCCACGTGAACGCTTTTGTGGAACGGTGGACCCCGCGGTGCACTTTCCTAACGACGTGGAGTCGAGTGGACGAGTGGCGGGTCCCGCGGGGGACCTTATCTCCCACCCAATTGGTCGAGACGGAGTAGCACATCCGCCGTCGAGGCTTCCCATTGGCGGGAAGGGGATCTGGAGTTGGATTTCCGGTGGGCCCCAGGAGAAGAGGGCGGGGTCGTGTCCATCCCAAATCGGCAAATCCACAGCTAAAATTTCCTTTTCTTCCCAATTCCCTTCCATTTCTATAATCTTTTATAGACGTCACGATCCTTTTTTTATTTGTTTTCTCCTTTTTTAAAAAAAAATTGCTTAGATCGATTTGGTAAGTCCTATAATTATGACGGAAAAGAGAATTTTTATGACATTCCGTTCATGGTAAGCAAATATATTGGATCAATAATTGTAATACATTCATTTTTTTCTATGTTTGTTATGAATAAATATTAACATTCATGGGATAAAATTTGTTACTTAATTAGGTCTATTACTCGTTGTCTTCTTCAAAAGTAGAAAATTGATATATTAGAAAGAAGAGTGAATAGTATGAGTAATGGATTAAGTAAAATAAGAATGTAGAAAATTTATATTGAGAATCTTAATTTTATTATTCTTATCAGACGATGAGCTGAGACAGTGCACATAAGAGAATGATTACATATAATAATTTAAAGTTATCATATATTATTATTGTTGTTGTTTGGATAATAAAGTCGTAGTGATTGTATTATCCTTCTTTCGAACACCTCCAAATGAGACTTCAAACTGTTAAACATATATAGTTTCCAATCTTTTTTATGAATTTATTTGCGATCATATTTCATAGGAAAAATTTTGAAAAAAAAATAGTTATCATTTCGGAGCAATTAAACAAAAAATAGGTGGTAAAGTATGGAATGAGATTGTTTCTATGTAAGTAGATAAAACAAGATATGACAAATGGGGCATTTAATTCCACTGTTGGAATTATACATAAATATCATTGTCAGTATATTAATTTTAGATCCGTCATTCTGTCATTTTGTTCGCCCACCAAAAACACGTTTTAATGTTATAATTGAAGTGATAGATATAGACCGACATCATATTATTAATCACCTAATCAACACACTCCATTAATTAGGTTCTGATATACGCCCAAATACGAGGATTAGTGAGATCCAATGCATATCACTCATATTCATTGATTGATTTTTTTTACAAGGTCACAAATACAAAAAAACAATAACACATATAATTTAATATATCGGATTAAAAAAATATATTTTTCTATTTTTTTATTGTACAATTGGTGGACTGAATTATATGAATGTTATCAATAATCCACATGCGAGGAGTGTTAGTAGTTAAATTAATATAAATAAGAATAGTTGTTTTGAGGTTTTCAGTTTTTTTTTCAACTTTAGAAGTATAATAATATTAATAATTAATTTATTTTTTAATTGATGAGTATTTAGTGTGTATGTCTAAGAATAGCTTATTATGTTAGTTGTAATACTTTAAAATTGTGAGATGACGACGGGTTTAAATTTTCTTGCACTCATATATTTTTACTTGCATACACTAATTTTAAAATTTTAAAAAATAATCGGATCTCTTTAATTTTTTGTATTATGACATTAAAATATATGTATAATAGTTTGTTGTGCAGGTTGTAACATTTTAGAATTGTGAAATTATCATGAATTTAAATTTCCCTTGCATCCCCGCACCCCACCCAATTTATACTTGTTCTGGATAAATTTATGACCTTTCTCAATAACTTATCCCCTCTAAATTTACTCATAATATGAATAATTATGGAATAAAAATAACCAAAATTTGTCTCTTTAGACTAAAAAATCAAGTTGTATCGCGATCCAGTAATATATTACATTTCAAGTTTTCCATTTTAATAGGTAATCAGCTATAATATACTATATATCATATAGATTTTAGAATATATAAATACATTATAAACATGTAGTACATATATCATTTTTCCGTTCAAAATTGAATTGCAATCTAGATCTAAGTTTCTGTAAATTATTCAGATAAAAGAAATTGGCCCCTCCCATTTATATGTACCTCCCTCCCTACACATCCTACATGTTTCTTACTATCAACTTGAAGGTATGCCTATAATATTATAATTTTTTTATTATTTCCTGTTATTATTTATGTTAATTTTTATCCTCTAGTTTGTTTAGAATTTGAATGTTAAAACATAGAGAGGGAGTGAATAGTATTTTAGAATACAATAATATATTCAGCTGCAATAGTTTACAATATTAAGCCATAGTAGTGGTTATTATCATCATGCCACATTGTACAAAAAATAATGATAAAATAGTTTTTATATTTTTTACAATATTATATTCAGTGCAGTTCTTACTACAACAAAAAATCTTGGAAATCATTTTTAACTTAACTAATTATGAAGTAAAAAAAATGTATGCACTGTTTATGTTTAACTTGAATTCTCTCGATGATCGATGCCTATGATACTTTTAGTTATGTTCCCACTAATGTTTTCAGAATTGGATCATCGACCGGACCGCACTTCTCAATGGTCACAGTTGGTTTGATCCAACCGAGTTCGATCGAATTGAACCGGTTTTATTAAAATAATATTAAATTATAAAATATATAATATAAGTTATATGGTCTAGTACGTGAATATTGTACTAATAACCTATTAAAAATATTAAAAATTAATATAACATAATTTTATTTATTAAAGTTTTAATAATAAATAATAATGATTAACATATAAATATATTATAATTAATTTAATATCTATTATTTAATTATGATAGATGCTAATCTTAAATATTCTTATTTCATTTTTTATTTAACACTTTCCTTTTTATTTTCTTTATTTATGCTCTTTGATAATTTTTCATTTTAATGTTATTCAATTTTAAATACTTATCCTTTTTATTTTAATTCCTATTTAATTATATACATATCATATTCCCTCCTTTTTTACCTTTCTTACATTTTTTTCTTTTTTAACTTTCCTATTTTTATCATTTTAATTGAACCGATTCAATCAACTCGATTCAAACGATTTTTCTGATTCAATATCAAAAATAATTTTGACATCGAACTGAACTGAATCACTCCGATCCGATTTTGATAACATTGGTTCCCACAATTACTATTCTTCTTCCATATATTAGAAAAAAGAATATTGAATTTGAACCTTAAAACCTAAAAAATAAAATATAGAAAAAAGATCAATCATTGCAGTCGAGAAAAAAAAAAGAAAAAAGTGCATAAAATATGATATGATAAGTAGGACCATATATATATATATATACACACGCTATATATATATATATATATATATATATATATATATATATATTAATGAATACCTTAATGGGGCAAATCCAGGATTGCCACCAACCATGGCAACCTATCTCAGTAAAATAATTGGTTGCCATAATTAATTATGGTAATTAAAAGAATTAAAGATATACAGTTTTTATGTAACTGCATAGTTAACTATTTTTTAAAAAAAATACATAATTTTAAAATTAGTTATTTTTTTTGGACAATTTGATTTTTGCATATAATTGAATATCCAAATCATCAACTTAATATTTTTGTAATTCTTTACATCTGAATATAATATTGCTTCATATTTCTTTATGATAAATTTTGATTAATTTTATATACAATCAAAGTCGCATAAAACAAAATGAAATAATAATATTTTTTATTATTTCAAAATTTAAAAGTTGATGATATCATCCATCTAATTGTTTATTCAATATTTAGCACTGTTCTAACAAAAAAGATAGTAAAAGACTACATCTGCAACCAATTTAAACATTTTATATTTTTTTACAAAAGAAATAGAAGTTTAGCAAATTTCCAACATTTTATAGAATTTACCCATTAATCCATTATGCCAGATAGAAACATATTGCAAACTTTTCAGACTCGACAACAAGGTTTTAACTGCAGCCTGCAAGCAAGTACAGTCTGTGCAAGATCTCTGCATGGAATGATGCCAGTGGCAAGAGCAATGGCAGATTCATCCCCCCATTGGAGGCTATATCAGAGCCCATACTGTGGTCCAACGAATGTATGTAATGTATGTATGCAAGTTATGTATGCAGTACTGCACAAGATTATGGGTATATAAATAATATAGCATGTCTCAGCCTAACAATTCACCAGATGAAAACATGAAAATATCTTGGTCCTATCATGATACGGACTGTGTCATCATCTATGATTTGGACCAGGCAACCCCCCACCCATCTTGCTGGTTGTGGTATCCTAAGAATTGCCATTCTCCCCCATGCATGCAGCCATTTCCAGGATCCCTATCAGGGTGACTCATCTTTATCCAAACGTCTTCATGTCCTTGCAAAACCTTGGTGGCCTCTACAATCCAAATGTTGAGGGGGAAGTCTTTAATTCCCTCCATTGCAGGCTGTGAGAAGTATTCCCAAGTTGTTCTTTGGCATGCTCGGGTGGATTATAAAAAATACATATATGTGTATATGGACATATGCTAAATTTGCATTCAGTGGATTTGGGATAAGGAAACGGAACAAGGTAGTGAGCAATCATATCCCTTGTTATTATGCATGCATTATATGCTGTACTTCTATATTGCGTTAAAAATTATTTGTTGTACCATTGATGAAGGGAAGAGGAATAAATAGAGCTAGTAGTCATTTGAGTTTACAGGTTATGGGACCGAGCTAGCAAATTTTAGATGAGATTGGGATAAGTCATCGGAAAAGATGTCACTGTAATGTACTTTGAAGTTTATATTTTTAACGATGTATCGGTAATCCTAAATAATGGAAAAAAAAAAAGAATAGAATGTTTGAGTTTAAAAAAGATGATACTTGTGCGTTTGTTTGGATTAAAAAAAATGCACAGATGGCCTAAGTTGTTTTGTTCAACAAATTAGTACATAACTTTAAAAAATAAAGAAATAGTATTTTAAGTCAAAAGAGATTATTCATACTTCCAAAATATGAAAAATGTTTGCTCTCCTTGCAACTTTTTCATGTCAAGTACAAAATGAATGATTGCTTTATATATATCTATATATATATATATATATATATATATATATAGATAATGTACGTATTAGACGCAAGTATCAATATTTAAGAACAATGTCGAAAATAAGATAATTATATAAGACGATTTTTTTTAAACCAAAAGATAGTCGATGCATTAATATGTCTATGAATGTTGTCCTGATACAATATATGAAGAATCTTCAAAGGAGGGAGGTATTTTCAAAAAGTGTCGTTACTCGAACGACGATCAAAAAGCGCTAAGTTATGAACTACAATATTACAAGTTCTGCTATAATGTAAAATTTTATATTTTTCGAAAAGAAGTAGAAGAGCTAAGATATGATTAGCTTCAGGGACCGCCAAGGAGATAGATTTGCGGTTCAGAACATTTGCCGGTTGTAGTGAATCGGTTTCGATAATTAACCATTGGATACCCAACTTAACCCCCATCTTAATTCCTTCGAGAATTCCCCAAGATTCTAAATTCAGCACTGTGTGTCCTTGTCGATATAAAGCACCTGCAACAATAAAAGAAGAATCGCGAGATCGAATAATAAAACTAGCACCTCCAGACTCATTGTGCTCGGTAAAAGCTCCGTTCGAGTTGAGTTTCATCCACTCCCCTAGGCTCATTGCATAAAACCGAGTCGGGAATGACCCTGGGGGCAAGGTGCCTCAGGTACATGACTATTAATATATTCATTATAACATGCCAAAATTCTCTGCCAGACAGTCATAACGGTTGCCCCTTTAGAGCGAAAAATAATGTCACTCCTAGCAACACAGATACCCCAGAAAGTGAATGCTACAATAGACCTCAATTTTAGCCTTGAAAAACATTCAGGCTCTGCCTCTCAGATAGCCAAGAACCAGAGTGCCAAGAAGGAAAGAATTCAAAAGTAAAGTTGAGTTCATACTGCAAAAACGACAATAATTGCATGGAAAAAGGGCATGAGAAAAATAAGTGAGAAACTGATTTCGAGTTATAACCACAAAGCTTGCAAGAGATGTCCATAGCTGAATTAAAATGAGCTATAACATCAGAAGTGGATAGTCTTTTACACATGAGCTTCCACAAAAAAATACGAATTTTTTGGACAGTGGGGATGTACCAAAGGGAACTTCAAGGTAGTCGTCCAAACCTTGATTGTGGTAAAGAATTGACAATTATAAATCTATAAACAGATTTTGCTCTAGCAACTCCATGGGTATCCTTCACCCAAAGACAAGTATCATCACAGGCAAAAAATGGTACATATATTGATAGAATACATTTAATCAATTCAGAACCAGACATTTCAAATAGAAGATTCAAGTTCCAATTGTTGGCAGAAAATAGATCACAAACCTTCATTGAATCTGTTATTATATTGACATTCACATAAGTTGGCAGCCGATTCAGAGGAATTGATGAAATCCAGGAGTCAAATAACACAAAGGTGCTTTTACCATTACCAATCTAGATACACAGTCCCAACCTAATCTTCTCTAAGGTTAGAAGAATAGATTTCCAACTCCAAGCCATAGAAGAAGATAGATTAGGAGTTGACCAGGGATTAATGTGGTCATATTTATTAATTACCAATTGTACCCACATGATGTCTTTTCTATTTAAGTAGTCTAAGATCCTTTTGGCTAAAGATGGTTGAATATATTTAAGATTCTTAATACCCAGACCACCATTCATCTTAAGAGCCGAAGGGTCTCCCAATTAATCACATGTGCCCCCCTTTTGCCTCCCCCCGGATCCCAAAAGAATGACCTATTTGTGTTTCTCAATAGTGTCCAAAATATTATTAGCCATGTAAGAAGAACTCAAAACATATATAGGAATGGAGGTGAGGACAAAGTTTATAAGTATTGATTTCCCAACCTGATTAAGAAGTAATTATTTCCATCTTAAGTGTAGTAATTGAAATGTATTTGTGTGAAATTTGAACTCCAAAATATGAGAAAGGGTAAGATCCCACCTTAAAGTTGAGGATTTCAAGGAAAGGAAATTTTTGATTTGAGGTAGTTGACTTTTTGGTCAGTGAGTCCTTCATAGTCCTTAAAGAGCTGCTTGTTTGATTTATAGTGGCTGTCAAACATCAAGTGACTCAAGGAAAAATTGTTTAGTGAGTATGGAATGATTGTTCCATTTTTCACCTATTGATTAATCATTGAAGTAAAAACTTGAGATACTAGAATAAATAGGTATGTGGAAAGTGGATCACCCTGCCTGATCCCTTTATGATTGATAAATTTATGAGAATTAACGCCATTAATTTTGCAGGAGAAAATAGGAGAACGAATGCAAGTTGATATCCAAGATATGAAAGGCTGAGAAAAATTCATTTCAGTTAGGATCCTATCAATTGCATTTCAAAAAAACTTTATAAAAAATCTTTTCCATGTTTACTTTAAGCATTAAGAACATTTTCCTACCATCATAATGTTATCTTGAATGGATCTATTGGGCAAGAATGCAGATTGTATTTGATCAATGAAGTTACACAAAGTTGGTTTGATTCTTAGTGCTAGAATTTTTGCAATTAAACGATATAAGACGTTACATAAAGATATAGGTCTAAAGTCAGATATATTAGATGGATGTTTCTTTTTGGGTAAGAAGATAAGAGATGTATTAGACCATTCAGTTGGCATGGAGTTTCTAGACAAAGCAGTTCTTATTTTATTGCAGATATCATTGCTTATTATGTCCTAATAAATTTTGTAGAACTCTACTGAAAATCTTAATCCTAAATCCTAGATCCATGCGGCCTTGGAGCCTTGCCAAGTCATAATGGTCAATAAAAGTATTCCTAATATGAGTATCAGTGAAGATGTGTCCATCCTTATATAACACATAAGAGAGATGATTTATTTTAGCTCTAATCATCGTTGATAAGTGAAAAAATTATATTTTTATTCCCATGATAAAGCCACAACTCTAAACTTGCTCCACCATTTGATACTCAATTGCCTTAAATAAACTACGTTGCCCTCAGAGTTAAGGAGTTCATGGTCAGAAAGACCAACATGCTCATATTTATGTTCAAGTTGTTGAATTAGATCTTGAACCTCCATGGCTTTCACCTCAACGGGTTTCAAAGAGCCAGAATAACTTAACTAGCGCAGCTAACACAAAGAAAACTGAAAGAAAGACTAAATGGATTTTTGAATAATAACAAAGGAGACAAAACAATAGATTTAAAGGGAAAAATTCTTTTTTACTGATAACCATAGGCGTAAGGGAAAGAATATTTGACATAGCAATTTGCAAATCTATGAACAATACATTTAAGTCCTCGACCCCTTATTCTAATATTATAAGCTTGTCTCCTTTGTACTGGATTTGGATTCATTGCAGACGAGATGTGGTCATGCATCTATCACTAATCAATACTGACCCCTCTTTGAATTTCAGATTGCGCCCATACATGAACGTCCAACTACAAGCTCCTGCAACAAATTGAAAATCATATTGCATTAAAGATAAAATTGTCAAGAAAATGTTTTGTAATTTTATCGATTTATGTCACTGATCATTTTGTGCAAAAGAAGGCACTGATGACAGAAACGATCTGTATCATTGCCTAAGAAAACTGAACACTTCAAAATTGATAAGACAGCTAGTTACCAAGATAAATAAACATAAGATGACAGATAATTCTGGTCTTTCAGCACACTATTTTTGTTGATCCATGGGTTTTTCCCCCATGGATAAGAATCCAAATTTTCTCCATCACAGCTAGGTCAACCAATATGCACATCAATAAAACAGCATGTGCTTCAAATAAGTGATCAAAATTCGTAAATGAAAAATATGTATAGATAGCTCTCAACATAACTGGAATGGTTGAAAACAACCAGAAACATGTGTTCGATATTGCAGAATTTGGGGAAAAATACAAGACGCTCCATTATGAGGCACAAGACAGTGTGATATAGTGTGACTGCGAATTTTCATGCTAATATCACAAATACATTCCTAGGTCCAAGTTCAGAGAATCTTGTGGACATCATGACCTAGCTCTTCGACAGAAAATAGACACTAAGATACTTCGCGCTTGGAATACAAAAAAAATAGCACCTTAGTAGCGAGGAAATCCCCGGGGTTCATTTGATGCCCAAGGATCAGCACCATATGGTCCCCTTCCGCCACCATAAACATCATTAGATAGACTAGGATAACCTAATTCAGCACTGGACTTCAGTCCTCCTAGTCCTCCATAAGGTCCACGACCTATCAAGTAATGACTGATAAGCATTTTACACACTGATCCAATGGATAAATGGAAAGTAGATCGTCTTACCTGCAGTCCCCGCTCTATTCTGTAGTTCTGCTCTCAGTTTTTCAGCTTCACGGGTCATAGAGAGGAGGTTTTTCTCCATCGCTTGCTTCTGTTCTTGTTGTTCCATCTTGGCATTCTTCTCATAATCAAAAGCAGCTCTATCATCATTAGAAAGGATGCCACAATAAGAAATTATACATAGTACTTCAATAACTGAAGGGCACCAACTATAAAGTCTCATAGCCTTCAAACCACATATATCATGAAAAAAAAACTTAAACATTTAGGGAAAAGACAAACCTGGCTCTAACTAACTCCTGCCGCAGACCATCAATTTCACCTTTCAATGCTGGTAGTTGCTGGTTCTCACTTTGCATTTTTTTCAGATTATCTGTCATACTTTGTACTTTTGCAACTAACTCTTGATGTGAAATACTTAAACTTTGAGCTTCACCCTGAAGCTGCAAGAACTCTTTCTTCAAAGGCTCATGGGCCCGAACTTCTGCTTCCAGCTTAAGACCCCTCTGGATCAGCTGTCTGACTTCAAGTTCTTTCTCTGCTCGAAGATTAGGAATTGCTTGACTTAACATATGGAGTTCCTCATTAACAGCATTGATCTCCCTTCTAAGACCCACATTCTCCTCGGTTATAATTTGATTGTCAGTACGAAGCCTATGAATTTCATCATGCCTCATTGCAAGTTCTTCCTCAAAATGATGGAGAGGGATTGGTCCATGCCTTGAGGGCTGCGGTGGTGGAGGACCATCATGGAAACCATGAGGGGCTTGATGTGTAGGGCGACGGCGATTCTTTCCTGCCATTTATGTCACTGATTTGGAAAATAATAGACAACTCAGTATTCAAAAAAGAAAACAGGTCATAAGGAATACACACCAATTTATCATGGTAGGAACTAAGCAGTGAAATTTTCCCACAAACTTGTAACAAGAATCTCTGATACGATGTCCAAACTGATAGTTTAATTAATTACAAATCAAGGCTCTCTCTCAAAAAAAAGAAGAAGAAGAAGAAGAAAAGAAATCAAGGCCAACTAAAAAAGTCAGAGCCCCTCAAATTCTTAGTTCTAAAGCTAAACATGAATAAAAATATGAATATTTTATCATAAAAGGGCAAATGGTATAAGAAACCAAGGAAAAAATATTTGACTTTAAGATCACCTTATGTTTTCTGTATCCCACCCCAAATGGCTTGAGTTCCATTCAAACATTAAAAAATAAAGAAATATATTTTGTAAGAGTCCTCTATTTGTTCCGAAAACAAAATTAGATTACATAGGGCCGTATATTGAAACGATCCACAGAATCCTAGCACAGTGAGATCTTCCCAGAAACTATTGCGAAAATAAGAAAATGGATAGCAACACAGTTCAGAAACTGTATTCCATGTAATACAACAATGTAAAATTTGACGCTCGTTTAAGGTCCTGTAAACACAACCCAAGGATATGCACAGATAAAGACATTTGGAGCTCACAAAATAAGAAATTGAATCCCCAAGCACCCTTGACGAATCAACAGGAAACCTCGAATGGCAGAAATCTAAAGAAACTGCAAAAAAAAAGGGGGAAATTAGGGTTTTACCGTAAGGTTTCGGTACAAGGGGAGTCGCGTGTCAATATCTAGCGGAATTGTGATCTCTGACGACAACAGGCGGTCGCAGGAGGAGGAGCGCAGGAGGAGGAGCGCAGGAGGTGGCAGCGTCGGTGCAGTCGCGGCCGTTTAGGTCACGGGAGAGGAGCGATTTGGGCACCGTGGCTTAGGCTTGGCGTTAGAGCAGTATATTCGTCGGATTTAAATCTGACGGTCCAAAAGATTCAAGATGGACGCGAACAAATTTACCAAAATTATTAATAACTTAAAATTAAAAAAAATGATGGCAAAACAAAATATATACTTTCTGGGCCTCCATGAATCGGGTTAATATTTCGATCCCAATGGCTTTTTGGGCCTTCTTTAAAACATATAAAATTATCCTAAACTATTTTTAATAAAGAACTCTAGTAGATTTTTTTTCCCACCATTTTTCATAATATTTTTAAAAAATGTTAAATTTTAATGTTACGATCAAGATATAAAATTCAACAGAAAAAATTTAAATGTATTAAATAAGAGTTTCATAATTTATTAAAAGAATATTAGATTATATAATTTTGTTGTATAATAATAAAAATTAATAAATTATGAATTAATCATGTGGATAAAAAAACTCTCCATGAAACCTTCTTCTAGCAGACCTAGATGGACAATGTTGATTTATTAAACTTTTATTATCTAATTTAAACAAACTTTTAATTTTCAATTTTCTCACCTCAATGTTTCTTACTCGGATAAATTTTTAGAACCGTTGAATTAGTTTATGCCAGAGAGATTTCTCATGAGAGTTTCGATATTTTTTTCCTTTAGATTTAGATTTTTTGTCTTCGAAAAGTTTAAATTGAATTGTGTTCCTAAATGATACGTTTTAGGGGAAAATTTTTTTCCAAGAAAAATAACAAAATAAACAAATCATATCGATTTCTTTCTGCTTTTATCTGTGCGTTTGAAGAACAAATTCTTTTCTTCAGTCCGGAGTTTTATGTCAAGATTCCAATGAACTGTATATATTATAAAATCAGGATTTAATGGGGTCCTCCCCCCTGACAGGGGGAGGAACCCCTCCCCCCATCTGCGTCCGTCGGATGGAGATCCGACGGACGCGATTTTTCTTTGCGGTTCAAGGATCAATTTTTTATTTTTCTGCCCAGTTTTTTCTGTTCGGTTTTTTACGGTTCATGTTTGAGGGTGAAGAGATCGACATTCGACAGCGGTGGCAGCGTCAGGGACGACTTCGCGGAGCGGCGCCGACGATGACTTCGTGGAGCGGCACCGGCGACCTTGAGGCTTTGAGAACGAAGTCGGGGCACGGTCCTAGCTCGCAGCGGCGACGGAGACCTCGTGGCGACAACAAGCGCCGGCAATGTCCTAGCTTGCTGGGGGCTCGCGGTGGCGGTGGCGAAGAGGTCAGAACTCGACGGGCGATGACCTAACTCGCGGCGGGCGACGACCTACCTCGCGGCGAGCGGCGAGCGGGGACGACCTCGCAGCGCAACGTCGGCGACCTCGAGACCTTGAGAACGAAGACAGTGCACAGTCCTAGGTCGCAACAGCAGCTACGGGTGACCTTGAGGCCACGCGCCAGCAGGCGGCAAGTGGCGACGGGCGGCAGCGATCTCGCATTCTAGAGGTCAGATCTCACATCGAAGATCGTCGCGAGGGAGGACGATCGTCGATCGTGACAGAGATGCGGGCCGATCGTCACGAGTGGCGACGGAGGATGTGCAACGGCGAGGGAGGCACGAGGAAGAACGCACGGCAGCGAGGGAGACACGAGGAGAACGCGCGGTGGCGAGGGAGGACACGTGACCGAGGGAGGGGAGCTGCGGCGGCGAGGGAGGGGGGACACGGACGATCGCTGAGAAGGAAGGTAAAAAAATCATAAAAAATGAACCGTAAAAAAATGGGGAAAAAACCGGAAATCAATCCTTGAACCGCGACGCGGCTGGGGGAGGGGGGTCCTCCCCCCGACCCCCATTAAATCCATAAAATCAATATGATTTGTTTCTTTTGTTAAATTTTCTTTTAATATGTATTGGTACATACAAAAGCTATTTTTTTTCTTTTTAAAGTATTGAGCTATGATTAATTCCAGTAAAGTCTTGGATACTGGTGAACGAAACTTAACGCAAATACTGCATTAACTTCTCAATTAAGTGTCAGCAACTTTTAGTACAACAAATGAAACAGTTAAAAAGTTGATTTATAAAAAATAACAACTGTCAATATTCCATAATTACAAAAGTTTCAACTTTTTTCAACAACAAATGTTTCATTCTTTGACAATTCTTTTCTATATATATATATATATATATATATATATATATATATGAATTTAATACGCGTGTGACGCTCTTAAGGGCAAGCAACATCAGTCACTGTGTCGTCTATCGCTCGATCATATCTCGACGGAGGATCCCACGAACACACGTGAACTGACTGCAAAAGTTGGTGAAGGTCAGTTCTCCTTCTCTTCACATCGAACCGGAAAAGTCGAACTCCATCGCCAGTGAGTGTTCGATCAGGTGGGATGCATCATGCATCCTGACGCACCGATCGAGATGACATCGATTGAGGCTAAAAGCGGAGGGAAGGCGTCGAGACTGCGGCAGCCGAAAGTGAGGTTGGGATCGTAGAGGAAAACAAGGAAATCACAGCGAGTGCGACTACGAAGACGACGAGAGAGAGAGAGTATGGTGGATGCGAATAGGAGGAAT